>JAHRHZ010000082.1:14545808-14595539 GCA_024137785.1 Ginglymostoma cirratum | reverse complement strand
TGGGTCTGGACCCTTCGCCAAGCTGCATCAGAGGAGCGAGAAAGCTGACGTTTCGGGTCTGGACCCTTCAACGTCAGCTTTCCTGCTCCTCTGCTACTGCTTTGCCTGTTGTGTTCAGCCAGCTCTACGCCTTGTTATCTAAGCCATTCTCTGAAGACAGTTTTGGTCAAATAATCAACTTCCCTTGTCCACCCAGAATGATCTGGCAGTGTACATAGGAAATGTAATATTTTTAGAGGGTCAATATTTGAATATTCAATTTCACCCTTCAATATTTGAAGGGTCCAGACCCGAAACATCAGTGTTCTTGCTCCTCTGATGCTGCTTGGCGAAGGGTCCAGACCCAAAACGTCAGCTTTCCTGCTCCTCTGATGCTGCTTGGCCTGCTGTGTTCATCCAGCTCTACACCTTGTTATCTCAGATTCTCCAGCATCGGCAGTTCCCACTATTTCAGAGAATGGCTTGATCTTATTTCAAAATCCAGGGAGAAACTCAGTGGGCAACACAAGACCAGCTGTATGATATCAGAAAAGTCACTAAACCTATGTCTTCTTTTTAAAGCTGGAGTTTGTAGCATCTAAAAGGTGCCCCCAGCCTGATTCTTTTTACAAGTCCACCTGTAAAGAAATGTGATAACTTGTTTTGAAACAGTTCAAGTGGCTAACTTCACAACCTGCTGAATATTCATTTTTTTCAAAAAAATCCAGCCGTAATCCCAGAAGTATAACTGGTGTTATGAAACCATCCATAGCAAAACTATCCTAGCAGTACGAAAATTGGCCCACAGTGACTGTTTTCCTGCAATGAGCTGCACAAGTGAATTATGAGACAAAAATGGAACTTGGTGGAGAAACTCAGCAGTTGTGGCAGCATCTGTAGAGAGAAAGCAGATTCAATGATTCAAATCCAGTGACCTTCCTGAAGAAGGTTCTACACTTGAAATGTTGATTCTGCTTTCGCTCCACAGATGCTGCCAGACCTGCTGAGTTTTTCAAGAAAGTTCTGGTTGTGTTTCAGATTTCCAGCATCTGCAGTTCTTTGTTTTATTTTACATATAGTTTGGACTATTCTGTTGTTTACAACTTGTAAAAGTGCACTGTTGCTGCAAACTATATCATTCTAATGTGTGTGCATCTCTGTGTAAGTGATGTAGTGCATTGACTTTTGGGGTGGATACATGGGGAAAAAAAAATCCTCTTTATTTAAACTCACAAAAGCATGCTGCTTTTAAGTTAATTTTTCTGTGGTCACTCTGGAGAGCGAAGAACTGTATATCTTTGTCTCCAAACCTACACTAATTAACAAAAATAAGAGTGAGGGCAAATAGTTTTGTTTCTGCCCCTACCCTGTTTGTAAAATTACTAACAACCCTTGGAGCTGGATCCACCCCAAATGGGGGTGCCTCATGTAACTCAGGGACTCATGTAGTTTCCAGTTTTTTCAGGAGTACTGGAAAAAGCACTTGGTCAAAAGAAAATGCATGAGAAAGCACAGCGGATTTTCCTTGAATCTTAGAACCTACTTGACCTGGAATAAAGCCACAACCTGACTTACAAATTGGGGGAGTTTGCACCAGAAATAAACAGGTAGGTTGGGGTCAGATGGTGATTAAGGTGTTAAAATCTGTATGTTGCTCCCAATCTGTCAATGCAGGCTTTAACCAGGAAGACCAAACAATACACTCCAAGGAAGAGGGTGGGCATTTTCAATATTATGGTGAGGTTGTGTCTTATTTTTATTCGCCATTTGAAATTTGACCCTTATCTGCTGAGCCCCAGGGAAACCCAATAGCTAGACATGCTGACCCAGGACTGCCTTTCCACTTACAGACAGTGATATAGAAACCCGGAGCTGGAGTAGGCCATTTGGCCCTTTGATCCTGCTCCATCGCTCAAGGGGAGGCAATGGCCTAGTGGTATTATCACTGGACTGTTAATCAAGAGACCTAGGTGACATTCTGGGGACCCAGGTTCTAATCCTGCCCCAGCAGATAGTGGAATTTGAATTTAAAAATATGGAATTAAGAATCTAATGATGACCATGAATCCATTGTTGATTGTTAGGAAAAACCCATCTCATTCACTAATGTCCTTTAGGGAAGGAAACTGCCATCCTTACCTGGTCTGGCCTACATATGACTTCAGACCCACAGTGATATGGTTGACTCTTAACTGCCCTCTGGGCAGTTAGGGATGGGCAATAAATGCTGCCTAGACAGCAATGCCCTCATCCTGTGAATGAATAAAGAACTCAGTATTATCCTCGGTCTCCAGTGCCATACTCCCAATTTGTCTCTGTATCTCTTGATTCTTTTAATATCTAAAAACTTATCAATCTCTTTGTTAAACATATTCTGCAACCCGGTCTCCTGTAATGATGAATTCCACAGGTTGATCATCCTCTGAATCAAGAAATCTCAGTCCGAAAAGCCTTTTCCATATCCTGAGACTGTGTCCCCCAGTCCCAGGACTCTCCAACCATTCTCCCTGCATCTAATTGTCCAGCCTTGCTAGTGTTTCATACATTTCAATCAGATCCCCTCTCTTTCTTTGAAACTCATGTGTTTAACACTGTGTGCATGAGTAGACAATCCCCCTGGTTCCATATTGTCCACTGACCAACCTTTGTGACCTGCACCCTGGCCCCTCTCATCTCCCACCAACTTTACACTCCCCTGCTCCCCACCTCAGTTAAAGCTGCAAGATTTGTGCAAAAACCTTGACTCCTGGTGATTCAAGGAGTTACGATTCTCTCCATTAAGTGTAAAATCCAGCTTGTGCCCTTCCTATTACTCTGCAGAATGTCGGCCCATCTCCTGTCTATCAACAGATGACAGAAGAACACTTTTGAAAAGGTGCCAGTGACACAAGATTCCTTCAAATGTTCAGGACTTCTTTAAAATCCACCATCTTGTGGATAGAAACTCACAACAAGCTTGAAAATTCTGCACAGCAGCTTCACAAGAAGCAGCTCCACAGCACTGAGAGGCTTTCTGGCACTGAGCTATAAGATTATTGCTCTCAGCAGTGCTGTGACACTAATGATCAGTTTGTGCAGTGAATGCTGATAAGATTTCAACACCGTGCGGTTGGCTTGCATGCATCATCTTCATTATTGCACATTGCACATCATTCTCAGCAGTGTATTTTATGTAAGGTTTTGCTGTGTTTTTACGTCACTCAGTCTCTCAGTACAATTTACAACAACAGCCTCAGCCGTGTACCTTGTTCTGAACAGTCCAAGTGCATAGATTCTGCTGGGTGCAATTTCTGCAGAAATAAGAGGCTTTGCACACATACTCACGCATGTACACTAACACGTGCACACACTCTGCAACCACACAGACACACAAACATGTATTCACACAAAGACACAGATCCACAGACGTTCACGCAGATATTTATTCACACAAACACTTGCACATAGATATGTATTCATCCCCACACATGTACAAAAAGTTGTATTCACTCATGGTCATATACACGCAAACAGTCATGTGCAAACCAATACACAAGCAGGCAGACATGTATTCACACACAAACAGCCCCACACATGCATGGAGAAATGTATCTACATGCTCACATGTATGCAGGCAGACCTGTATTCACACACACACAAAACACAAACACAGACATGAAATTACACATACACACTGACATGCATTCACATGCACACACCCACAAATGCATGCAGACATACATTCACATGTGCACACAATACTTTGGGTTCCGCCATGGCTACTTGATTCCTGACCTCATTACAGTCTTGGTTCAAACATGGACAAAAGAGCTGAATTCCAAAAGAGGTGAGGTGAGAGCGATTGCCTTGGACATGTGTACTTGCAATTGCAGTTAGATGAGGATTCCCAGAACTATGCTACAGTTAATACTCATAAGAGTTTGTACCAATTGAAGAGACTGTCATCTGGGGTATTGTCAGCCTGTGCAATTTTTCAGTGGATAATGGAGAACATTTTACAAGGTCTACCCCAAGTTGCCATTTATCTGGAAGACGTGCTAATAGCAGGGAAGAACAATAAGGAGAGCTTAGAGAACTTGGACATAGTCCTTAGATGTTTCTCCCAGGTGGGTGTACGCCTTAGAAGGGAAAAATATCTGTTTCGGCCCCCGCCCCGAGTGACCAACTTGGGCTAAAGGGTCACAAAACCAGGTTACACCTATTGGAAGATAAAGTGAGGCAATCAAAGGTATCCTGGCTCATATATCTGTACAAGAGCTTTATGTCTTTCCTTGGTCTGGTGCAATTTTACGGAAAGTTTATACATAACCTGGCCTCCATCCTAACAACTTTGTATCAATGCTGAAAAAAGGGTCAGCCTTGGAAATGGTTGTGTAGCCAAGCCATAGCTTTTAGGGAAATGATGAAACAGCTGTCATCGTTTAAGATGTTGGCACACTATGATCCCAAGCAGGATCTGTTATTGACACACGATGCCATCCCGTACAGCATTAGGGTTGTATTATCTCATAGGTGACCCAATGGATGCATACACCCAGTAGCGTATGCATCCAGAACTTTGGTTAATGCAGACCATAAATACGCCCAGATAGAGAAGGAGGGTTTGCAGTCAGATTTGGAGTCAGGAAGTTCCACAAATACCTTTGCAGATATAAATTTGTAATGATAACAGATCACAAGCCCCTGCTAGGTCTACTTAAAGAGGACAAGGCAGTGTTGCCCATAGCTTCAAGATGAATTCAGTGATGGGCTCTAATAGTAAGTGCGTATAATCACAAGTTGGAACACCGTCCGGGAGGCTACGTAGCAAATGCGGATGCATTGAGCCTCCTCTCACTAGCAGGTACTCCGCTGGTGGTACCGTCACTGGAAGTGGACCAGGATGCCCAAGTCCCTTTGAACTTCAGATTTTGGAATTTTCTTCCCATTTAGAAAATAATCTACACCTCTATTCTTCCTACCAAAGTGCATGACCTCACACTTTCCCATGCTGTATTCCAGCTGCCACTTCTTTGCCCACTCTCCTAACCTGTCCAAATCCTTCTAACAGCCTCGCCACCTCCTCAATACAACCTGTCCCTCCACCTATCTTTGTATCATCTGCAAAAGTAGCCAGAATGCCCTCAGTTCCTTCATCTAGATCATTAATGTATAAAGTGAAAAGTTGTGGTCCCAACGCTGACCCTTGCGGAACAGCACTACCCACTGGTTGCTATCCTGAGAAGGATCCTTTTATTCCCACTCTTTGCTTTCTGCCAGGAAACCAATCTTCTATCCGTGCTAGTACCTTGCCTTTAACACCATGGGCCCTTGTCTAACTCAGCAGCCTCCTATGCGGCACCATGTCAAAGGCCTTCTGGAAGCCCAGGTAGATAACATCCATTGGCTCTCCTCGTTCTAACCTGCTTGTTACCTCCTCAAAGAGTTCTACCAGATTTGTCAGGCATGACCTCCCTGATGAAACAATGCTGACTTCGCCCTATTTTCCTATTTTACTATGCTCTTCCAAGTATTCAGAAATGTCATACTTCACAATGGACTCCAAGATCTTACCAACAACCGAGGCTGGGCTAATCAGCCTGTAATTTCCTGTCTTTGGCCTTACTCCCTTCTTAAACGTGGGTTACATTTGCAATTTTCCAGTCGTCTGGGACCCTCCCTGACTCCAGTGATTCCTGAAAGATCACCACTAATGCCTCCACTATCTCTTCTGCTAGATCCTTCAGAACCGTGCAATGTAGTCCATATGGTTCAGGTAATTTATCCACTTTCAGACCTTTCAGTTTTTCTAGCACCTTCTCCTTGGTGATGGCACCATACATACCTGTGCAGACATGGTCGCCTTGGTGAAGCAGTGCCCAGAGTACCAACAAAGGCATAATTCACCACCAGCAGCTTCCCGTCCCATGTCAGAATGGCTGGGTAAACTCTGGACTTGGCGACATGACTATGTCGGCCCTTTCATGGGCTCAATGTTCTTGGTCATTGTGGGTGGCCACTCAAAGTGGTTGGATGTGTATTGGGTTCATTCGTCAAACATGGAGAAAACAATAGAAAAATTGTGAACCTCTTTTGCAATACATGGACTCCTGGAAGTGTTGGTTACAGATATTGGGACATTGTTTACCAGCAAGGAATTGCATATTTCCTAAAGTTGAATGGTGTTTGGCATACAAGGACAGCTCCATACCATCCATCATCCAATGGTCTGGTAGAAAGAACAGTCCAAACTTTGAAGGCAGGCTTAAAGAAACGGCCTACAGCTTCACTAGATACCAAACTGTCCCAGTTCCTATTTGATTATGGGACCACCCCTCATGCAACTACAGGGATAGCTCCAGCAGAGTTGCTAGTGGGAAGAAGATCTGATCTTCCCAAACCTGGAGGGGTAGACGAAATGCCATCAGGAACACCAATGCGAGACACAAGACTCTGCTAAGCAAGAGAGACAGTTTACTTTAGGGGACGGAGTTTGGTGTAGGAGCCATGGGAATGGCCCTGCATAGCTAAGAGGCATGTTGACATGAAGTATAATGTTTGGTTAGGTGCATTGGTCCTGAACAAGCATGCGGACCGTAGGAAAGCTGCAAACTCACGAATGGAGCGGGAGCAAAATGTTCCCAGCTCCTCGGAACAGTCAGAAAAGCCTGTTGGAACCTGTGGGCTCTCCCCCTCCTCAAGTGTTGAAGATATCTCAGAAATCTGAGATGGACATGGTGGAATTTGCAGTTTCAACGCCTTTGCCACCTGAAGAAGAGAACGAACTTCTTCCGAGATACTCCGCACGCAAGAAGTGAGCTACTGTGCATTACATGCCGCCCGTATCTGAGGCAGAGTTGGAGAAACCTCGCCCAGTGTTGAACACCCCAGGAGGAGCTACAAAAGAAAGGTCTATGCCCTTGTACTCAGGGGTGGAGGGGGACCGGGTGGGAGGTTGTTGTGGTGATTGCAATGAGGTCAGCCAGGTGGACCTTATAGAATATCAGTGTCAAGGAGTTTCCACGTGTAAGTAAAGGGTGACTTGGTTGCAGGATACCAGCCTCTGTGGAATTATTTCATGAACGGGTGCAGCTGCAACAACACTGAAGAAGCTTGACACCATCCAGGGCAAAGGAGCCCACTTGATTGGCACCACATCCACAAGCATCCACTCCCTCCACCACCAATGCTCAGTAGCAGCAGTGTGTAATATCTACAAGGTGCACTGCAGAAATTCACCAAAAATCCTTACACAGCACAACTATTTCCATCTAGAAGGACCAGGGCAACAGATACATGGGAACACCACCACCTTCAAGTTCCCCTCCAAGCCACTCACCATCCTGACTTGGAAATATATTGTCTTTCCTTCACTGTCACTGGATCAAAATCCTGGAATTCCCTCCCAAATGGCATTGTGGGTCAACCCACAGCAGGTGGACTGCAGCAGTTCAAGAAGGCAGCTCATCACCACCTTCTCAAGGGCAACTAGGGATGGGCAAGAAATTCTGGCATCCCACAAGTAAATTAAAACAGATCCACACACACACTCAGACATGTATTCATACATAACACACACATGCATGCAGACATGTATTCACACATAACACACATACATGCAGGCAGGCATGTATTCACACATACACACAGACTTGTCTCCGCACAACACACACATACACACATGCAGGCAGGCATGTATTCACAAATCCACACATAAGCACACAGACATGTATTCACACACATACATGCAGGCAGACGTACTCACACACACACACATGCAGACATGTATTTACACCAACATGCATTCACACATATAAATGTATGCACACACAATCACACATGTAAGTAGCATGTAGACACACACAGCCCCACACATGCATGCCTGGATTGGACATTCACATGCACATTTGCTATTCTTGCCACATTCTGGAATAATCTGAGCATGTCTCTTATCTCTGTCTGCCTAAAGGAATAAAGGAATAGCAGGTGGCATGTATGTAATATTTTAGCAAACCTCAAAATAAACATTTCCTTGTGATTCCCAAGCAGAGCATCTTTTGCATGTTGTTTCTGTTTTTAGCAGTTACAATATGCAAAGAACTATAGTTGATAATCTGTAACTTCCACATGGTGCAGTTGATTTAATGATGTTGGTGGGGACATTGGCTGCCAAGTATCAGGCTGAAGTGAGGGTTATGGAGTTTAACCCTTCGAGGAATAGATGTCAATCAACACATAAAGCCTGTCATTTACTTGGCTGATTTGTCCACTAGCTGCCTCATAGTGCAACAGCATGGACACCTACCTCTCTGCATCTGCTGGCATGTAATTTTGTGGGAATTGTTTTGGAGCAGGCTGGTGTGTTCTAACAAAAACAAATATGCAGCATGAAGTGTTCAAAGAACGCAATGATAATTGTAGCAAATGCTGCCAAGTGGGTCAGAGGACTGGAAACATCTGTGAGTGCACTGATGCCTGCTTGGGATGCATGTTCCAGCATTGGGTGTGAGACAAGAAAGATTGAAGTGGGGTGGGGTTCAGTGACCTGTGTCTGAATTGGCTGATGTCAGCCAGCTTGCAGAAAACTGATCTGAAAAGACTGGACTAAGGAGAGGGAAATGTATCTGTCACAGCTCGTGTTTGGAATGGTGCCTCTACCTAATCCTGGTATTTGGACGAGACCCATGGGGTCAGAATTAGGCAGATGTGTGGTTTGTGTGTGTGTCACCTTGCAGGATCATTGAGGGTCTCAGAACCACACAATCACTGAATTGTTACAGCACAGAAAAAAGCCATTCGGCCCATCATGCCTGCACAGGTTCTATGATGTGGTGCCAATCTCCTGCCTTTTCCCCATATTAATTTTGGTTTCTCTTATTCAAATTCTTATGGAAATAATTTACTATATATATATCTCCAAACTGAGCATTCTGTTAGAGAGACCTGGCAGTTTGCCAAGTATTTGGTTTCAAAATCTGAATTTTCATTTTGCAGCCCTTAATAATTTTATTTCAGGCAAATGATCAGAGGGATTTTCTCTCAGCCACCGAACTGGGTAAAATTCCAGACACTGGCGCCCTTTGGGTGAAAAAGCATTTCTTCATATCTGCATCTATCTACCAATCGCCTTAAATCTCTGTCCCTAGTAACTGCCCTTGACACGAAGTGAAACAGGTTTCCTCTGATCATTGTTCCAAGCCTTTCATTATTTTGTACTCTGCTCAGCTTCCTCTGTTCTAAGGAAAACAACCCCAATCTGACCAATTTCTCCTCACTGCTGTGGCAATATTCTTGTAAATTTCTCCTGTGTTTTTTATAGGGCAATTAGATACTTCCTATAATGTGGTGAACAGAACTCTAGGTATGGCCTAACCAGTGTCTTATTCAGTTCCAACATTACATCCCTGTTTTTGTATTCATACCTTGTCTGATAAAGGAAAGCATCCCATATGCTTTCTCCACCACCTTACCAACTGTCCTGCCTCCCATGGACTTGCTCTCCAAGGTCTGTTACTTTCTCTCCCCCTCTTAATATCGGCCCGTTTATTGTGCATTTCTTTGCTTTGTTTGCCCTCCTCAAGTGCATAACTTTGCATTTCTTCGGATTGAATTCTATTTGCCACTTCTCCACCCACTGAACCAATCCACTGACAACTTCGTCCAGTCGTCAGTCATCCCCTTCACTCAACTACAGACCCACATTTGTGTTGTTTGCAAATTTCCTAATCATGTCTCCCACCTTTGAGAGTCAATCATTAATATACAACATGAACAGTAGGGGACCCACCACTCAAAGTGCAACATTTTTATTTTTATGGAGTTGCATTTAGCTTTCCAAAAGTTCTGCCCATCTGAAATGTGGCCATTTTGACAGCCCAGTGCCTCCTCATTTTATTTAATAAAGCAGCAGAGTGCTGTGTTTGATATAGAATTCTGGTCAGCCTTTCTAGGCAATTGGGAATATTACAAAGACGTAAAACAACTGATCAAATGCATGTATCAAGTCATATAGAGTTACATATTATAGTGTATTACACTGAATCAGGAGCACAGGGTAGGTATAATTTTAATACATTCCATCAGAAATTTCAATAGCTCTTCTCCAGTAATTAGAAATTTCTTGGAATTCAAAAAAAAAGCAAAAGCACTGTATGTAATCTTCTTATGCCTCTGAGGGAACAAAATACTGTTTTGAGCTCTATCCCTTGTGCTGTGAGGTTGCCATGCTCTGCACAAACAGACACAGAACACTTTACAGCTTCAGTACATTGCTGCATTGAACAATGAGCAGTGAGGAAACTGTCCAAACCTCACATCCACGCCGATGTCTTGCATTAAAAAAAAACACACATCTCCGCACCATGGTTACATTCTAAACACGGGGTTAGATGGTTCAGCTGAATGAAAATAGCATGGAACTGTCAAAATTTATCAGAAAAAGGGCTGGATGTTTTATACATTAAAAGAATAGCTTTGCAGAGGTGGTCCAGCTCGAATCCAGCTAGAACTTATTGTTTTCATGCAGCCTGGCCGGCTATTTTTGGCACAAAATTAAAGTACTTTTATTATTGACACTACGTAATGCTGCAGTTCACAGAAACCGTGCCCAATTCTGCATTGAAGTGCTGGGACCAATTTACAAAATCACATCCTTTTAATACTTGTAGAAGCAGGGTCGGGCTTTTACACTCCGCATTCTGGACTGGCCGAGGCACAAGAACAACGGTGAGTAAAGGCCTTTTGAAATGCACAAGGCAGACGGTTAGCAATCGGCGTTTCGTAGAATACAGACGTTTAAAAACATCGGAGGTTTCTGGTTTTGTGGAGGATTTGTGCAGGACAGGTCAAATCTGATCTCCCTGGTCAGACACAAAACATTTTATAGCACGGTGCCTAGATGGTGTGAAGCAATTAGGTCCCACTTACATCCCCAGAGACATGTCTGACTACCATTTGAGACATTTCTCTTGACACAATTCTGCTGGTAAACTGGTACTTTTTCTCCTGAAATAATTTTAAAAATGCTTTTGAGGATTAAATCTGAATCGGAAAAGCACAGATCAAAATTAATTCCTTTCTTTGCCCGAATATTGGCTAGCGCGGATGTGCTGAATAAGTACAGGGTCATCCATTTGCAGTGATAACAGAGAAATTGTGATTGGCTGTAATGTTTTGTTCTGTAATAGGATGCAGCATTGTGTGAAAGTTTGATGAAACCTGCAGTAATATTGTGTAAGTGGTGCGTAACACAGAGAGCACTACTGTCTAGAATAAAATAATCATTGCAGAATGTTAAAAACCGCGTCTGCATGGAGAAGTTAATTTTATTCTGTTATCTAATGAAGTGTTCGATCTGATGCGGAGACTCATAAATGATGCAAGAAGTTAACCCTTAATGAATCCAATCATACACTAGCTGCCTTTTATTAATGGGAGTTTTAAGTTAGAGGTGGAGTTGGACTTTTAAAGTGAATTGCTGCCCCCATGTGTATGGTTTATGGGAATTAACTTGACCTGTCTCTGAGGGGAAATGTTGGATTTTTTTTTCATTGTTTCCAAATGTTACTGCCCAGTCTGGTTTCATAACAAGGAAGAAAGCTGCTCAGTGCATTTTCTGCTAAAATGAACTCATTAGAATTTGTTAGAAAAAACTTAAAATGAAGATTCAAAAATTGACAGGCTGGACCCCTGACAGTTTGCCTCAGCTGCCGACTGGCACCCAGCTTTACCATCCAAAGCAGGAGGAAAGGGTTTTTATTTATTCATTCATGGGATGAGGGCGTCACTGGCTAGGCAGCATTTATTGCCCATCTGTAATTGCCCAGAGGGCAGTCATGAGTCAGTCACATTGCTGTGGGTCTGGAGTCACATGTAGGCCAGACCAGATAAGGATGGCGCTTTCCTTCCCTAAAAGGATATTAGTGAACCAGATGGGGCTTTTCTAACAATCGACAGTGGACTCTTAATTCCAAATTTTTATTGAATTCAAGTTCCACCATCTGCCATGGCAAGATTTGAACTCAGGTCTGCTGAACATTGCCTGGGTCTCTGGATTAACAAGCCAGTGATAGTACTGTTAGGCCGTTTGAAAGGAATTTGCACTATTCCCTGTAATACTTTGGAGAATGGCTCTGTCTCTTTGTTCTTCTATCTCAATCCAGAAATCACATCTGGTCTCTTACCCTTTCCTCTTACTCTTTTTGGTGAATGCTTAAATGTTATCTTGGTCCATATATTTATCCCCACACTATCAGTGGATCTCCTAATGAGGATTTTGTTACTCAGGGTATATATTATTGAAGGTATAAGGTAAAGTCACCATATTCCTAACAGACTTAGGGCTGCTCCGTCTTTTCAGAGAGAGAGAGAAAGAGAGAGGACTGGTGGCCATTTAACCTGAGGTCATCACACCTCAGGCAAGGGGAGAGCTTGAGAAGGAGACTGCAAAAGTTATTTGGTCGTGCTAGTCTTGACTATTGTGTGTAAAAGACCCCTATTATTGAGGCCATTTGCCTTGCACTCATCAGGAAAATCCACAAGAATGCCAAGGTAAAGAAAAGCAGCATTTGTACTGTGTGGGATGAGAGTGCTAATTGCTCAACAGGTAGAGGCATTGACATGGAGAATGCACCAGTTAATGATGATTGATAGTTAACTGCCAGTTTTTTTTCAGCAATGTATTGTCACCTGACCTTGACAAATGATCAGAAACAGTATTGTAAAGGAGGTGGTGGCAGCAGGAGAGTGTTCTATAATCCATTATTCTGGATCAAAGAATTCTGTGAACCCTATTATTAAGATAAATTACAATAAATATCTGTCTAACTAAGTGATGACCCTGAAATGCAATCAATCAATTAAGAACAATGATGAATTTGATTCTGAGAAAGTAGTCAAAGGGCATATATTAAGCAAAGGGAATGCATGAGTAGAGAAATGAGATGTCTGAGCAGAAACTGACACCGCTATATATATATCAAACCTTGTGTGGATCAGTATGGTGTGGAAGTGATTTATTTATAGGAATGAGATGAAATTTTTGAAAGTAGAAATTTGATTTCCTTGCTGTTTTATGCAGGGAAAAATTCAAAGTGTCTCATTCCTCTTGGAATTTATACTTCAGGCAGTAAGTTGGTTTGGTGAAGTCAAAAGACACTAGGCACTTCTATCAGGTTTTGGAAGACAAAGTCTATCTGTTGCAAAAATTATGATTTAAACACATAGTCACTCAATCGAGTAAATATGGTTCCTACAGTCCAACTCAAAGGCTGGGAGGTGTTACTGGGCTAGTTAGCCTGAACCCCAGGCTAATGTTTTGGGCACATGAATGTGAATCCCACTATGGAAGATGACAACATTCAAATTCAATAAAGCTCTAGAATTAAAAAGCAAGCCCCATTGTAGATTGTCGTAAAGCCCATCTAGTTTACCAATGCTTTCAAGGGAAGGTAATCTACCATCCTATCCTGGCCTATATGTGGCTGCAAACCCACAGCAATGTAGTTAACCCTTAACTGTCCTCAGGCCAATTAGAAATGGGAATTAAAAAAGGACTAGCCAGCAATGCCCACATTCTCTAAATGAAGTTTAAAAATCATTCTATCCTTTTCAGCTATTTAAAACCAAATAGCTTTGACATGTAACTGCAAATGTTTTGGTCCACACTGGGAGTCCTGCACTGAAGAGAGGGGTCTTGAAGTAAAAGATGACATGAGGTAAGGGAGAATATAAGCTTAAAACTCTGACAACTTCAATCCAGAAATAGTCTTACATGCTTCTTTCTACTGAAGTGAGGACAGTCTATGGTGGCACAGTGGTCAGTACTGCTGCCTCACAACACCAGGGGTCTGGATTCAATTCCTCCCTCAGGTGAATGTCTGTGTGGAGTTTGTATGTTCTCCTTGTGTCTTTGTGGGTTTCTTCTGGATACTGTAGTTTCCTCCCACAGTCCAAAAATGTGCTAGTATGGTGTATTGGCTATGGGAAATTGCCCTGTGGTGTCCATGGATATGTAGATTAGTCATGGGAAATGCAGGGTTATTGGAATTGGCGGGGGGGGGGGGGGTGCAGACCTGCATGGGATGCTTTTTGGAGGGTCAATGAATTGACAATTCCAATACAAAGCATTCTCAGGATTCATCTCAAATAAAAGTAAAATGCTGGAGATGCAGAAAAACTGAAATAAAAACAGAAAGCATCAGAGGAGCTCAGCAAGTCTGGCAGCATCTGTGGAAAGAAAAACAGAGTTAACGTTTTGAGTCTGGTATGACTCTCCTTCGGAACTGTAGATGCTGCCAGAGTTGTTGAGTTTCCCCAACCATTTCTGTTTTTAGTTCTCTTTTTCGTCGTTCCTTTTACAACAGGTTTTTTACTGACATCAGATGTTGCTGCTTTTCGCATTTCCACCAGGTTTCGACTCCATTTCTTTCCCCTTTCTCTCTTCAGCAGTAGCTGGCTTTTAATTTGCTCGCTTACTGTAAATCAACATTTTTAAGAAAAAAATCCTAGTGGCACCCTGCTGTCAATGCATTTTTTTTTTTGTCCGTAAAATCTGTGTAAATTAGTGCTGGTGCCTTTCTTTCTGATCAGGGAGGCCTAGTTAACAACTGAAGCTCAGTGATGCATGAATGAAGAGCAATTGTGAAGAATGTCACTGGTGTATGACATTAGTGAGTTCATCAGGAACAGGAAAGCTTGTTGTAGTTTCAGAAAAAGCAGCACCACCTAATAATGCAGTAATACATTTAAAGACAATGTAAAGCACTTACCAGAATGAAATTTAATTAGTTAATAATGGGATTTGATGCACTATTTTCAAACAAAGATGATAGTGATGTTGAACAGGGTCTGAAACAACCAATTTAGTTTCTTATTAGATGGGAGCACAAATAGACTTTTCTTCCCCCCCCCGACAGATTTTCAGTATATCGTAATAAGCTACAAAGACATAGCTTTTAAATGTCTCATTTCCTTACTATGCAGTTACATTGGCTGCACGAAGTCTTCAGTCACAATGGGCCTGCAATAACAATTGTTTAATACTTTGCGTGCAGCTGAGAAATCACTCTCCTCTTATAAATGTTGGAAAGTTTGTTAAGCCGATTAAGTAGTGTGCAGCATTTTGTGGAAAATTGCTAAGTGATCTGTGAAAGAATGCAGACGTGGACATATGTTTAGGCCTAATTCTAACTCTATGCAAGAGAATCAGTTTTGAATGAATGCAAACCTCACCCAAAACTGCAGATCTTTCTCATAGACCAATGTTGCTGGTGCAAGAGAATATCCTCATAATGCACAAAGGAAGCAGCAAGATTGGCAATATGTCATGATGCCAGCTGTGGTTCAGGTGGTAGAAGTTTACAAGATCATGTCCCACACGAGGACTTGAGTGTAATAATCCAGGCTGGCACTCCAATATTGTACTAAGGCAGAGCTGTAGTGCTTATGGATGAGATATGAAACTGTGGCTCCATTGGCTATGTCAGGTGATTGTAAAAGATCTCATGGCCCTATTTCTAAGGGTGATGAGGTGCATCTACTTGATAATCTGGCCAACATCTATCCCTCAGTCAACATCAGATTACCTGGTCATTATCACATTACTGCTTGTAAGAGTTTGCTGTGTGCAAATTGGTTTCCATCTTCTGCACATTACAAGAGTGATTACACATCAGAAGTTCTTAAATGGCTGCAAAGCACTTTGTGTGTGTGTCTGTGTTGTGTGTTGGTGTATCTGTGTCTGTGTGTGTGGCTGTCTGTGTTTCTGTGTGTTTATAGCTGCGTATGCGCATGTCTGTGTTGTGTGTGTGTGTGTGTGTGTATGTCTGTGACTGTATGTGTGTGTTTCTATGTGTGCCTGTCTGTATATGTGTGTTCTGTGTCTGTCTGTCTGTCTGTGTGTGTGTGTGTGTCTGTGTGTGTGTGCGCACATGCGTGCGAACATGCGCGTGTGTGCGTGTGTCTTTGTGTGTGGTGGTCCCTCAGATACTACTACTCGCTCATGCTAAGAATGTGTGTGGATGGGGAGACTGTTGCACTGTGACTACCTCATGGTTCATGACCTCTGCTGTTAAAGCGTATGTCATCCAAATAGTGTTTGACACCATTGCTGTGCAGTGCCTTTGGATGTTTTATTATGTTGAAGGTGCTTTGTAAATCCAAGTTGTTGTTGTGATCATGCTTTTAACTCTCCTTTACAAAGAGCACGGCAAAGCTGGCGGGAGGGAGGAGGGGTCCCAGTCAGAGAAATTTTCCACCTACAGAGGATACGGGCACCAGAGGTAAATTAGCTTGATTTATCTGGTGAGCAGTGTGTGAGGAGAATCTGAATAAGCAGAAAGGTCACCATTGAGGTGCCGGACTTGGTGGCAGAAGAAATGCACAGAGCTGCTTGTGAATGACGTTATTTCTGCTGACTACCTGTCAAGCTCCTGCAAGATATCAAAGCAACATTGGAAAAAAGCATGTTGTCAAATTGTACAGAGCTGGTGATCAAAGTTATGATGGTGTCTTCATTGAAGCTCACACATTATCCCAGAAAGAAATGTAAGGCAATAATTAGAACTTCAGAACTCCTTCATACTAGCTGATTTCCAAAGTACAGACTTTTCAGCTTCCTGTAAACATCAAATTCTCATCCTTTGATCAGGATTAATTCGGTTTCCTTAATAAACAATTAATCTGCATTGCAAAGAACAGTTTTTGTGGCAAAAATATACCTTTTGTAATAAAGGAAATTTTTATGTACATGCACAGTTTCTAGAGCAGTTCAGATCTATACTGTTTTTACATACAGAGAAGAAAGCAAACACTTTCTTGATAGTTACAACTAATCTAAAGGCATTTGTCAATTACATTAAATATTAGGAACTATTTACATGTATCAGAGGCACTGAGAACTGAACAGATCCCCATTGTACTTTGTCAGAAAGACCTCAGATAGTGATTTTTCCCCACTGCACCTTTTTTTTCTCTACAGAATCCCTGCAGTGTGGAAACAGGCCCTTTGGCCCAACAAGTCCACACTGAACCTCAGAGCATCCCACCCCAACAACCCACCTAACCTACACTGCCCTGAACACTACAGGCAATTTAGCATGGCCAATCGACCTAACCTGCACATCTTTGGACTGTGGGAGGAAACTGGAGCACCTGGAGGAAACCCATGCAGACACGGGGAGAATGTGCAAACTCCACACAGACAGATGCCTGAGGCTGGAATTGAACCTGGGTCCCTGGTGCTGTGAGGCAGCAGTGCTAGCCACTGAGCCACCATGCCACCCCACTGTGCTGAGCCACCTCGGCAGCAGCTGCCCCAATCTTCAGTGCATCCCTCCGCACGTAGTCCTGGACCTTGGAATGTGCCAGTCTGCAACACTCAGTCAGGGTCAACTCTTACAACCGGAAGACCAACAAGTTTTGGGCAGACCAAAGAGCGTCTTTCACTGAGTTGATGGTCCTCCAGGCAATCAATGGTTGTCTCAGTGTGCGTCTTGAGGAACAAACCATTACAGCAGAGTCCTGTCTCATGGAGCTGCTGTTACACTGATACACAGCCACACTTTCACCACCCACCAAGAGGAGAAGGCTCATTTATCTCCCCACTGTGGGACTGGCCTTTCTCTTAACCATTCATAAGAATGAGCTTGACACGTTATTGTGATTAGAACCCTTGATTAATAGTTGGACAGACTGCCCCATTTAGAAAACAGACATCTATGCAGGAAGCTGACATTCACCCTATTGCACAATAATATGCATTCTTTTAAAGATCACAGCAGGGACTAAACATAGCAGTTCCTCACCAAGAATGGTCAATGGACAACTGTTTTAGGAGCCAGGGACAGAGTCAAGAAACATAAAAATATAAAGAGATGAACTGAATTTCTTTCTTTCTTGTGGATATCTCTGTGACATTTAATGTCGGTTAGAAATGGTATTGATAAATCCATTTAAATTCAGAGCTTTTGATCAGACCCTCCTTCAAAACTTGTAGAATGATACACTATTTAAGGAACTTTCTATTCTTTCTTGGACAATGAGGCAACCAATTAAAACGTTACATTGGATCCCTTCAGAATTCTCTACAGAGATGGCTTGAACCCAGCAGAAGTTGGATGTGCAAAGTTTCTCTTGTTTCTAGCGGTCAACCTGATAGAATGAAATTTTCTCCTTTGTTGCTATGTTAATATGTGAAAAACTTGTGTCTAGTGCAACCATCACATTTGAAAACTTGGTACATTCAACTTCTCTGACTCACATTTATTTGACTAGATCTTATCTCTAATCTGCAACAATGCTTTCTAGAAATCTAAACAAGAATGATTCTAGGAATGAGAAGCATCAATTATGATCGTAGGTTAAGAATTTGGGACTGTCCTCCTTATAGAGAAAAAGACTGAGAGGGGGTTTGATAGAGGTTTTCAAAATCATGAGTAGGATGGCTAGAATACTTTGGGAGAAATCATTCCCACTTTATAAAAGGAAAGAGAACGAGAAGATGCAGATTTAAAGTGATGTACAAACAAAGCAAGGGTGAAGTGAGGTAAAAACTTTTTCACACAGCGACGAGTTAATACTGCCTGACAATGTAGTGAGAGGCAGGTAAAATTGAGGCATTCAAGAGGACATTGGTTGGTTATTTGGGAAAGAAATGGTTTGCAAGAATATGGGGAAAAGACAGGAGATTGGCACAAGCTAATGATGCTTATTTGAAGGGCTGGTGCAGGTATGATGGGCCGAAACACCTCCTTCTGAGCCGTAAGATCTCTGTGATTCTGTGAACCAAATCATCAACATAGCAGTAACTCTGGGTGGAGTCCGAGGGGCCCTGAAGGAGTTGAGGAAGGAGGCACAGTTGACCTGGAAAATTAGCTGGGTTCTCTTTGAAACTGGTACTCAACACTTTACCATTGCTGCCCAAATAAGTTCTGAGCAGCACGGCCCCATGGGAGACCATTCTACCTGCTTAAGGACCTTAAGTGGTCATTAGGCCTATTCCTGCCTGGGTTATAATTGTCTCTGCCCCATGCAGAGACTGCCTGCCAGAGGGCATGGAAAGGTGTCCCACTTATTCGTGCATGATCAAAGGCATGAACACGAGAGCAGGGAAGTTGTTGCAGAGAACTGCAGTCCTACTCTGACCCTCATGGCTCTCCAACACCCGCCCACACACAACATCTACATTAGTCTCCAGCCAACTCTCCATACCAGGAGTTCAGGGATTCCTGCAGTCTTCTTCAGACTGGCTAGCAGCTCTGGGTGGTCGATACATTGTACCCTGGGATCTCCAGTCGGGAGGAAGGTGGACACAATATTGATGGGCACAATATCCAGCAGGATATCCTCCTGGAGTAAACCTGGACATCTTGGTGCTTTTGCACGCAGTGTGCAAGGAACCAGTTGAACAAAGAAGATGCTTCCTTCAAATTAATTCTGTGAAGGGTGTGTGTGTGCGTGCGTGCGTGCGTGTGTGTGTGTGTGTGTGGTGTGTGTGTGTGTGTGTGTATGTGTGTGTGTTTTGAAGTGCCTGGATTTTGTAATGTATTCTACTGCACAGAATAGAACCTTTCAAAGAGTTTGGAACATTACGTTTCTAAGCACTAGTTCAAGCTGTTCATATGTGGTGTCAAGCAATAGAACATATCATTAATTAAATTATGTAAAATGACATGAAACAAATGATAAACTTTTACCAAAACAGCTGACATGAGTTATGCGGAATAGTCATTCTAACAAATGTTGAGTGCTGTTCATAAATTACATTTAAGGATTTGACATTCAATATTTTCCAGTTCCTGTAGATTGAAGCTTATAATTCAGGCAATGTGCTGTCAATATCAGGGTGCCTTGTTAGGTATCCACAAGCTATTTGTCCTTTTGATCTGTTATACCTTAATGTGTTGGATTTATAATGTGGTATAATTATCAGTACCGGATGGTTGTGGTATTTCACTTTGTCCTTGGTGGCTGAAGTTTTCATTTACTGTAAGAAAAACTGATTGCAATGTTCCTCAACATAACTGTAATAAGGATTCAAGGCCCCCCATGGTGTTCCTTACTCTTTCATGCTATATATTAATCAGCATCACTTTGGTGCACAGGGCACAATATCAAAATATGTGAATGACAGGAAACTTAGAAGCATTGTGAACTGTGAGGAAGAGAGTGTAGGACTTGGAAAGGACGTTGACAAGTTGGTGGAATTGACAGAGAGGTGGCAGATTAAGTTTAATGCAGAGAATGTATGATGATTCATTTTGGTAGAAAATAACTATGGAATTTAGGTTCAATTGATATATCTGGAATGTAAAACCTTGTCTATTAATCGTGACCACGATGACAGCTATCGATGGTTGTAAATACCCATGGGGTTCATTAATGTGATTCAAGGAAGGAAATCTGCTTCCGATGCCTTGTCTGGCCTCCATGTGACCCTGGACCTGTCGCAATGTGGTTAATTCATAACTTCCCTCTGAAATGGCCCTAGCAAGATAAATGCTGACAGGATGTTTCCCCACGTGGGAGACAGTCTAGGACCAAGGTGCAGAATCTCAGAATATAGGGGGTGCCAATTTAAGACTGAGATGAGGAGGACTATCTTCTTTCAGGGAGTTGTGAGTCCTTGGAACTCCTTGCCTTGGAGAGCTGTAGAGGTAAAGTCCTTGTATGGATTTAGGGCGATAGAGAGATTCCTGATCAGTCAGGCATCAAGGGTTACAGGAAAAGGGCAGGAGGAGGTTGGATGAATGTCAGAGCAGCCTGGAGCCTATCAAATGATGGAGAGCTTGAGGGGCTGAATGGCCTATTCCTGTTCATGTTTCTTATAGACTTTCCAATGAGAGAGCATCCCTTCGCCTGGTAGGACTAGAGTAAATTTACCTGAGTAGAGCTTACCATTTTAAGATACTATAACCTGTTATCCAACTATCGTGCGATAAACCACTTCTAGTTACTCGAGTATGCGCCTCTCTTGCTGAATATTTATCTGTGGTTAATCCTTCACCACTTCATACTAGTGAGTCCCATGACCCATTACGAAAGGGATTGGTGGCAGGTTATCTGCAGAACAAGGTATCAGCTGAGGACATCTCTTACAACACTGCGTGAGCTGCTTTAGAAGCAAGAATCACAGTTACTTGAAGAGAAGCCGGATGGAAAAATTCAGCTCCAGATGCGACAGCAGACAGACTGGACAGGATGTGATGTGTCAGCACAGAAGCCTTTCTTTAAAAACTTACTACAGCCAGAAACAGGGGTGAAAGTACAGAATAGGGAGCGGAGGTCAGAAAGAGGCTGAATGAAGCTTCGAGGAGATACATCTGAGCCACGGATTGAGAGAGATGCAGACACAGCATACTTAGAAGTGAGATAACAAGGTGTGGAGCTGGATGAACACTCAACTCACTTCTGAGTATCAGAGATAATAGGAACTGCAGATGCTGGAGAATCCGAGATAACAAGGTGTGGAGCTGGATGAACACAGCAGGCCAAGCGGCATCATAGGAGCAGGAAGGCTTGACGTTTCGGGCCTAGACCCTTCATCAGAAATGCTCCTATGATGCTGCTTGGCCTGCTGTGTTCATCCAGCTCCACACCTTGTTATCTCGGATTCTCCAGCATCTGCAGTTCCTATTATCTCTGACACTCAGAAGTGAGTTGAGTCCTTACATGGATGGGTGAAAATATATATTTTTGCATCGAAATTCTGGACTGGATGAAAGATTGTTTGAATCATAATCGTGATTAAAACAAGCATTTTTCATCATGAAGATTGTTATTACAAGCTGTACAAAAGCTTTTCAAAATCTGGGCACTTCTTATAACAATTCTTTGAGCCGGTAACAGAGTTTGACAGATTAAAACATAAAAGTCTAAGGCAAAAGAAGATTTTACTGAAAATACTTGTTTTGAAATTGACGTGTTTCTTTTACTGTACAACTGAAAATATTTTAAGGTGCAAAAATTGCTGCAACATTTAAGTTTAGAAAGGGCACAAATTGATGAGAGAATAGCAGAAATGGAACAAATCCTCTATCTTTCCAAAAAGTGAGAAACCAGCAAGAAGAAGGGTGAAATGACGCCAATCCTCTACTTTTGGTCTTTAAATCAAAATCTTAACTTGATGAAAAATGGCAATTTAAAGGTTTTATAATATTCAAACGATTGAAAATAACTTTCAAAGCTTTGATGAGAGAATACCTTTTGTGTACAACATAAAGTTTGAAAAAAGTTTTAACAATTTCAAATACAGAAAAATTCTGAAAGAAAATTGAAGAAAAAAGATTAAATCTCTATTAAAGGAAAAACTCATTGCAATTCTACAGCTTTTTTGAAGATACATCTTCCTTTATCAGTAATTAGCATGTTATTACAATTTCAAAAAAAAATCATAAAAGTGGATATTCGCCAATGAGCTTCGAAGCAATGGAATTGAAACCACAATTCAAGCTCAAAGGCAGAAAACCAAAAATACAGAATTTAAATCATTTTGAAAAGCTTTCAACATTTAAAATAAGCATTTTAATTCAAACAATGAAAGTTATTATGCCTCCAGGCAGATTCAACATTACAGATATTTCAGCCAGAGAATTAGGTTGGTTGGCATCGAAGTAACAATTCAAGAGAATTTCTTCAATTCTTCAGCCCAAGTCAACGAGCAGAACAACTTAACACACTGCTTTATTCTGTGGGACCATATTATTCACAGGTAAAAGGTTAAAGCTGGTACCAGTACTTTCGATGCTTTGAAAGCATTTGATGGCTCTTCTACAGTATGATTGGGAGGCTTGGTGGCTCAGTGGTTAGCAGTACTGCCTCACAGCACCAAGGACCCAGGTTCAATTCCACCCTCAGGCAACTGTTCATGCAAATTGTGCACATTTTCCTGTGCCTGCATAGGTTTCCTCCGAGTGCTCCAGTTTTCCTCCCGCAGTCTGAAGATGTTCAGGCTAGGTGGATTCGCCATACTAAATTGCCTGTAACATTCAGGAGTGTGTGGATTATGTGCATTAGCCATGGGACAATGCAGGGTTACAGGGATAGGATATGGTGTTGGTCCTGGGTGGGGAATGCCCTTCAGAGGGTTGGTGTGAGTCGACAGGCCAGATAGCGTGCTTCCACACTGTAGGAATTCTGTGATTTTGACAGCATTATAGAGACAACAACATCCAATAAAAGAAACAAAAAACAGAAATTGCTGGAGAAACCCAGCAGGTCTGGCAGTATCTGTGGAGAAGGGTCTGAAGAGGGAGAGCTGGATTTGAAATGTTAACTCTGTTTTCTCCCTATAGATGATGCCATTCCTGCTCAGTTCCTCCAGCAATTTCTGTTCTGTTTCAGATTTCCAGCATCCGCAGTTTTTTTTTAATTTCAAGAAAAGACTATTGTATTCAGGAGAACCTGCTGACAACTTCATCAATGAGTTTAATAGACTGTCTGAATCTTGTGGATAAGGAGAATTGTAACCAGAACTAATTTGAGACAGAATTGTTGTTGGAATTTCTGAATAATCTCTGATCTTTTTCAGTTGAGTTTCAGAAAAGCCACAGAAATATTACAAAAAGAAAACATTACTCCAGAAACTCATCAGAACTGATCAACTTCAGAAGTGCAAACACTCCAAACTATCACGCAACGGAGCACTGCAAAGAATGTTCAAGTCTTTTGATGCTAGGGGTCACTATCCAAGATATAGATAAAAAACAACACGCACAAACAAAAGCAGATTCTCAGTCATAAGAATGTGACTTCTGCACGAAAGCGAGACTTGTTCATAAAATGTGCTAAAACCAGAAGCAATACTTAAACAAAGCCTGCTATATTTGCAAATAAACTAATACGCTTGAAATACTTGACATACTTTCATCAGAACTTATTTCTTTCGATGATGATGTACCTGCTGGGGAGATAGACAACCCATTGGAATCAGACATTATGAACGCACATACAAGGAACCAGAGTAGGCCACTCAGCCCTTCAGCCTGTTCTGCCAGTCAATAAGATCATTTACATAAATGGATATCCAACTTGATTCAAACTTGTCACGCGACCAGATGTTAGCATGTTATCTGACAAAAGTCTTTGATGGGAAGACAAGGTTACAACTTTCTGATCTGATGTTAGATGGGGCAGGCAGAACAGCTGTGATATTAAAGGTCCATCAAAAGTCTCTTTAAGATGTAAAGCTTATCAGTTTGCAGATCTTGCGTGAGTCATGAACCTACAACAGGACTGTTGCGCAAGAAAACATGTTTGACTCTGAAAATTTTGAAATTTGTTGAGCAACTCCAACCATCTCAGAAAACAACACCTACTGACCAACGAGACACATGCCGACCACAAAAATGTCTTGGCCCCATAAGAATGTTCAGTGAACCCAGATGTATAGACCAATTTAAATCAGCTATTATCAGGTACTGGTAAACTGGATAGACTTATTGGAGTAATGGTTGAGTTTAACAAACAAAAAAAGACCTTCTGGGGAGATGTTGTGTATAGAAGTTACTCTGGAGCCTATGTAAAGCTCTCCCACTGAGTATGTATGACATTCTTGAGAAGTGAGTCAGTTCTGTTTGTCTGTTATAGTTGTTCTAGTCTGTTCATCTTACCTGTACTGTTAACCATGCAATTTCACTTAACCTGATTTCTCTGAAGAGATACCAATGTTTCATATTTGCAATGTTAGGATCCACGTTGATGTTATTACTGTACAAATCAGATCCCAGACTGAAAACTAGCTTGACAGGTCTAACAGTGTGGAGCTGGAGGAACACAGCAGGCCAGGCAGCATCAGAGGAGCAGGAAAGCTGACGTTTCGGGTCAGGACCCTTCTTAACAATCTTAACAATCCTAAACAGCCTCTCTTTCCAAGGAGCAACTGTTTTTACACAGCCAGCTTGTACAAAACTGCCAACTGAATTTAATTTTTTTCCCCATGCTGTTAGTGTTTTCCCGAGTGTAAAAATATCAACTCCAGAACCTTCTGACTGACTCTAGAACCTTCCAACTGAAAGCCTGATGCACTGTAGCACTTCCATTGTTCATTTGTAAACTCTCCCAATGTAAAAAGAAACTTTATTCTCCAGGAAGTCTTTCTCTATTACTCTGTTTGAAAAGGAATTACTACAGCTACAGAATTATTTACAAATTAGTCATTAAACCTTTTCAGACAAACAGAAAGCCCATATGCCACTAATTCAAGATACCAAAAATAAATAATATTAAATCACATACATTACATCACAAATGTAGTTTACTAATTTTAACAATATAATCTATTATCTCATTAATAGCCAAACAAGGGTGGTCAGTGCCTTGATGCTGGGGATGTTGGCCTGGTCGAGGATGCTTCCCAGCAGATTTGCATGTTTTTGCACAGGCAGTGTTGGTGACACTGCTCCAGTGCCATAAGATGTCTGCTGTAGACAGTCCACATCTCAGAGCCAAATAGGAGGGTGTGAACCACCACACCTCTGTAAACCATGATCTAGGTGTTGGATCATGAATACAGTTAAATGCACAATTAGCGGTTAACAGCATGGATCTCTGCAATTGACTTGACCAGGAATCTGTTATGCTCTGCATACAAAACCTCAGAATCCAAGCTAATGCTACATTGTAAGAGGAGTACAATATTGATGGACTATTAGTCTTTGATGGACTAAACAATACAATGTAAACAGGCATAATTACAAAACATGACCTGGCTCGCTCTTTATGGAAACAAAAAAATTTGGGTCCATTCTGTTTGTTCTGTGATATAAAGCTCTTCAATCATATTTTCGAGGTTAGAGAAAATTGATTTTTGTCTGCAGTTCTGAGTATATTGATTGTTTTGCTAAATATTACCAAAACTAGTGGGAAAGGGACATCAATACCTCAGCCAGTAAAATCATTTTCATGTTGTAAGGCAAGAATCTTCTAACAGAAGCAAAGTACTGAAAAAAACAATCTCGAGCTTAAACTGATAAATAAGTTAATTCCCGATCTACAGACAAGCTCCATTATTTTACAAATGCAATTATAATGGAATAAGCATGCAAACACTTCACCAAAATGAAACCTTCATTACAACAGCGAATATTGAAGTTCTATTAAAGGGAATGATTAGTTCCACAGTTATGTCTTGTACAGTAACTAATGTGTCTCATTATAGTTTCATAAATGATTAAATCCAATTGCAGCAACAACTGGGAAAAAGATCAGAAGCTAAATGCTTTTAAATTGCAGGTGTTGGTTTGAAAATGAGTACCACAGACTGTGTGGGTGCTGATTGTTTTGTTTGGTGCATTATAATGTGGTGATAATACGATTCTTGTTCTAATGGCCATGGGGGTGTCAGTGATGTAGTAATCCATGATTCTAGGCTACTGTTCTGAGGACATAGGTTCAAATCCTGCAGTGGCAGATGGTGAAATACAAATTACAAATTATTGTGAAGGGGCAGTGTCCTTACCTTTGAGCCACGAGGCCTGGGTTCACATCCTATGTGCTTCCAGTATTGTACCATAACATCTCTAAGCAGGTTAATTAGGAGCTATCTGTAATGATTGTGGAGTGCGGAATTTAATTGACTGGTGCTTCGTATTTGTTCAAGTTGCTGTGTCAGCCCTTGCATGTGGAAAGCTGTTTCAATGACACAATTTCAAGGTCTGCTTAAGCTGCTTCTTTTAAAACAAGTCATACTTCTGGAGTGTTTGCAGATCATAGAATCCTTCCAATACGGAAAGAGGCCATTTGGCCCATCGGGTCTGCTCTGACCCTCTGAAGAGCATCCGACCTTGCCCCTTCCTCCACCCTATCCTTGAAAGTAGTGAGCAGCAGAGAGAAGAATTAAAACAGGGTGCTCAACTACAATGAAATCTCCATTGAAAATCATACGATTGACTCCTGTTACCAAGTCAGTGTTATAAGGGTCATTAGCCGCGGGGATGGACCAATGTGAAATTGTCATGCTGCAATGAAACCCCTATGCCATTGGTGGCGCTGTTGCACTTCCATGGAAGGAAGGCGCCGTTCCAGAGTGAGAAGCTGACTTGCCCATTATAGATATGTACCCAGGTATTGAGAGTGGAAAAGGTTCACAGAAACTGCACATAGATGCTTTTTATTTTAACATGTCACTAAAAGGTACAACATACACTAGATTGAGACCAAGCATAATTGTCGAGGGACAAAAGAGCCATTGGACCAAGATACACATAACTGGCCTTCAGCAGTTACCTTAAAAGACACAAAGATAGGCCATAAAAATGAATGTCTACCCCATGCATTTTGTCCTTCCTTTTATATTTCAACTTAAAAGTACATTGTGCAGCATGCGTGCCTCTGTGTCTGAAGGTCCCTGAGTCCAACTCCCACAAAATCTAGAACAAAAACAGAAATTGCTGGAAAAGCTCAGCAGGTCTGCCAGCATCTGTGAAGAAAAGAATCACAATTAACGTTTCAGGTCTGGTGACCCTTCCTAAGAACTCCCACAAAATCTAAACTGATACTTTGGTCCAATCTGGAGGGAGTGTTACACTATTGGAGGTGCTGCCTTTGGAATGACACATTAAACCAGCGACTTCTCAAATGGATGAAAAGGATCCCAATGTGTTATCTTGCAGAAGATTAAGAGAGTTCTGGCCAATTTTTATCCCTTCCTTTTTCTTTTCCATATTATGAAGAGAAACCACAGCACTGGTCGATTGCTCCTTTATGTTAACCATTGTTTCATTTCTTTGGATTTGGTTAGTGGCTTTAAAGCCAGGAGCCTTTTCTATTGTTAATGCTTCCAATTTTTCTGTGTTGGGAGTCAGTAAACACTGACTTGCCTGCACAAGTGACTGGTCTGAACAATATTTATCGCTTAACCATCAAGTTAAAAAGAATCTTTGTCAAACTCACAAATTGACTGAAACAAAATAAAGAACTGTGTATGCTGGAGATCTGAAACAAACAAAAACAGAAATTCATAGTGAAACTCAGCAGGTCTGGCAGCATCTGTGGAGAGATAGCACAGTTAACATTTTGAGTCCAGTGACCCTGTGCCCAAACAGCTCTGAGTTTCTCCAGCAATTTCTGGTTTTGTTTGTTTCTCACAAATTGGGATGCTAGATTTCTGATACTGCGTCCATGGCTGCACTTCGGAAGTATTCCATCGGCTGTAAAATGCTTTGGAACAGCTTGAGGTGGTGAAAGGCGCTACATAAATGAAAAGTTTTCCTTTTGACGTGGGTGGTGGCCTGCAGTGAAAATAGTCACTATGGTAAAATTGCCAACCCCCACACGTTAATGCTGACCTGGTGAAAAATCCAGCTCACGCCAACTCTGAACCTTGACTCTGTTTTGATGCAGTCGTGTGGTCCTGCATGTCGTTAAACATGAAAATGATTTGCTTCATTTTGTTTCACCTTCAATAATATAACACTAACATTGCATTGCTGATAAGTTCACTAAAATGGAGAAACCCTCAGCTAACTAACAATATTGAAAGCGCATATAATTTGTTGATGGCAGAATTGGCTAATCAAGCATTGCCGTCATTTTCAGTGATCTACAAAGGCTTCCGTCATTTGTCATTGTCCCAGCTCAAACTAGCATACTCTAAAGAGGCTCATTTTCCCACTGTATATTCTATCACTGTGGATCTTGTGTAAATCTCATTGAATGACTGACTGTGCTTGTAATTTGATCATACACAGCAGCAGGTATTTCATAATCCGAGGTATTTCACAATCCGCAACGTTTATAACCGTTGGGTATTTGGTTTTAATAGTTTGCTGCATAGAAATTGTCATGAAAACTCTGCAAATTATTCAGCTTGATTTTACACACAGTGGAGTCACTCATAAAATACGGGGCTTTAAAAGCAGCACAAATTGCACATGAAACAAACCTTCAGGCTCATTTGCAGCAAGTATTATGCAGAACGATCCTCAGATTGCCAGGATTGTCTTTATTTATTAAGGAACATATGTTTATGTCACAGTGGATCCATCTGACAGGATTGTGTGCTGCATTCCATATTTAAAGCCACATGTTCCCATTGTTTTTCAGCATTATGTGTCCCTTGTATGTGCCAATAACAAACAAAACCAACTTGCATTTGTATAGTGCATTTGACATGTTAAACCATTCCCAAGGCACTTCGGAGAAGCATGACCAAGCAAAATTGACACTGAGCGACAAGGAGAGGTAGGTTTTAAAGAGGAGATTGGGGCACAGGCAGAGATGAGGTGCTCTGATGGCTGGGGAGGTGGTCACCATGGGAGAGTTGAGGAAATTACCACGTGGCTGGAATGGCTTAGGCAGCAGTTTTCTCTATTCCAGGCACTAATTTGTTGCTACCATGGACTAATTGGAAACATCTTCTGTAGATTGTGCCTGGTGATGTGTATCTTGTCACTGGGAACTGGGCTGTCATTCTTTGCTCCCGTTGCTGTGAGGCAAGGTCCTCATTCTTATAGACAATAGGCAGTGAGTGGTTTGTGTATCACTGCAGGACATTGCCAGTGAAAATGAAATGAATGAATCAGGTGCGCAGACACCAGAGGCTTGTGCAAATCAACAACCCTCTGTTCTTTATTAACTATCTCATTTCATATTCAGTGATATATGCCAAGAGAGGAGAGATTAATGCTGATTAACATTGAGCCCCAGATTGTGGATGGTGGAAACAGGAAAGAAAATGTTTACAACAGTGGGGCAAATTTAACTATAAAACTAAAACTAGGTAAAAGACAGATTGCATGATTTTATTTACCTCTGCAAATAAAATAGATGATTAATATGGCAGGAAAGGTGTGTTTCATAATCAGCAAATGGCTGTTTTTTTCTGCTATTTCCTGTGAGAAATTAATTATTCAGGCCAGATGCTTCCAGATTTGATCACTGGTCTAGGCTGAGTGAGCTGATCTCAGCTGCTGTTACAATTGACCTTAGCACCTCTGGACTAAGGAGGGGAATATCAGCAGAGTCGCTGCTCATCAGTCTGCTGTGTATGTGTGGACCTAGGACACAAATCAGTTTCTGGCCTAGCTTCAGTGCTGTTCATGGCCAGATGTTGTTAATGTTTACATGGGGAACATGACCACATGCCACGGGCAGTGTGGGGAGGTGGGAGGGTGTATGATATTAATCTCCATCTGTTTAACAGCCATTCAGAATGCGCTGCCAACGGGACGCTATTGCTGCTATCAAAAGCTTTCTGTTCCCTTGGCGTTTGGAGTGGGTGGGGGAGGGGATGCAGAGGTGGGTCAAATCCTACAAGAGGTTGTTGAAATGTCACAAGGATGTACTGCCACAGGAAACAGGAAGTGAAGCTCAGGCACTTCCCTGGAGGAAGGAAAGTTTGTTTAATGGCTACATTTTTCAGTTCTTTTCCTGCCAAGCGACAACCAGGCTATTTTTCTTTCAGTGACCTCCACTCAGTAAAGTTACTTGACACCCGCACGAATGTAGACAGTCACAGGTAGACTGGGTGACTAAGAAGGCATTTTATTGCATTTGCCCGAATTGCTCAGACCTTTGAGTATAGGACTTGGTATGTCATGTTGAGGTTGTACAGGACATTGGTGAGGCCTCTTCCAGAATACTGTGTCCAGTCCTGGTCTTCCTGTTGTTGTAAGGATATTATTAAACTGAGGAGGGCTCAGAAAATATTTACCAGGATGTGTCCAGGAATGAAGGGTTTGAGTTATAAGGGAAGGCTGGAAAAGTTGGGACTTTTTTCACTGGAGCATAGGAGGTTGAGGGCTGACCTTATCAAGGTTTATAAAATCACGAGGGCTGTAGATAAAGTGAATTCCAGGTGTCTTTTCCTAGGGTGGTGGATTTCAAGACTGGGGAGCATATTTTTCAAGTGAGAGGAGAAAGATGTAAAAGATACATGAGGGGGCAACCTTTTTACACAGCGAATGGTTTGTGCTTGTAATGAACTTCCAGAGGAGGTGGTTGGTGCAGGTACAGTTACAATGTTTAAAAGACATTTGGATAAGTACATAAATAAGAAATGTTTGGAGGTGCAGGCAGGTGGGACTAGTTTAGTTTGGGATTATGGTCAGCATGGACTGGTTGGACTGAAGAGTCTGTTCCTGTACTCTTTGATTCTATGACTCTAAATAAACTGGAGAGAAACAGGCAGCGTTAATGACCCACTTCCCGTTATGACCAAAGATTGTCCATCATAATATAAAAGTGTTGAAAAGAATCCCCCATATGCACCTTAGTTTCTTTGTTTAATGTGGTTTATATAGACCACGCAACTGGAGTTGAGCAGTCAGCAGTGCAGAGTTCCCACTGTCAAGTTTATGTGGAAACCTTTGAAGGAGGAAGAACCTAGAACAGAATATGTCCTTTTCTTAGTGTTGCCACTTGCCCAGATATTTTTCCCCTGTTATTCAACAGTAAGTAAAGTTACCATAGTCCCAAAGGGCCACTCTTTCATTAGAGAGAGACAACTGGTGGTGGTTTAACCTGAAGGTCACCACACTTCAAGCAAGGGGAGAGGTTGAGAAGAAGAGTTCCTCATGTAACCTCAGCTGATGCAGGAACTGAACTCCTGCTGTTAGCATCACTCTGCATTGCACACCAGCCATCTAGCCAACTGAGCTACCACCCCCCAAGTTGTGTTGTCATACAGCTGCTCTCTCATGAGAGCGAAATGACCGGGGGAGAGGGTGAGTTTAACCTGAGGGTCACCATACCTAAGGTGAGGGGTGACTATAAGAAGGCAGGACCCATCATGGGAACCTCAACCAGTGCTGGATTTGAACCTGCGCTATTGGCATCACTTTGCTTTGCCATCCAACCAAATGAGCTAACTGACATTATAGCCAGCAAAACACTTTCTCGAGGTTAGGAAACCCAGAGTTGTAACTCAGTTGTGTGTGTTTTTAGAGAAAACACTCTCATTGATTTGCTGTGCTTCCTCTAATCTCGGGTTCAGTTCAAGAGATGCTGAATGACTTCCAATAACTTCCCTCCATTGCTGCTATTCTTCATTTGTCAGTCTCAACAGAGGAGTCCAGCACTTTATCTCCACCTCACGCTTCGATCAGGCTGTCTGCTAAAAGCTGGTAACCTGCAGGAAATGATTTGTGACCCAGCTCTCTGCCACCTCTTCCATCTGCACAAATTTCACAACAGCGCTTTGAGACTGAAAACAGGCTGGAATTTCTGGTCTCAGTGTTTGCATTGAAGTTAGATACCACATTGTTAGTTTTTTTTGAACAGGCTGTTTCTATGGCGCAAACACCAGTAAAACAACAATACGCGCTAAATGATTGCTGTAAAACCAACCTAAATGTGTCACTGAAGAATTCTTCTGCTAATCCGATGCTACATCTCATTAATAAAGAATTAAGATTTTTAGCTGATTCTTTCTAGCTCGTAAAGTACAGAAAAAGGCAAATCTGTAGTTCAGTGCTTACAGACCAACATTTAAAACCAGGAACAGAAATTGCTGGGAAAACTCAGCAGGTCTGGCAGCATCTGTGGACAGAAAACAGAGTTAATGTTTCGGTTCCAGTGACTCTACTTCAGAACGGGAGAATTTAAAACAGATGCTAATTTATAATTTATAATTTTCTCATGCCTACATCCTTGTAATCAGAGCAATTAACATTCCATATTGATAGAGTAGCTAACAGTTTGTATAGCACAAAAAAGGATTCTTTGGTCCAACTTGCCCATGCCAACCAGATATCCTAAATTAATCCAGTCCTATTTGCCAGCATTTAGTCCATATCCTTGTAAACCCTTCCTATTCATATACCCATCCAGGTGTCCTTTAAATGTTGTAATTGTACCAGCTTCCACCACTTCCTCTGGCAGCTCATTCCATACATGTACCACCCTCTGTGTGAAAAAGTAGCCCCTCAAGTCCCTCTTATATCCTTCCCCTCTCACCTTATCTATGCCGTCTGGTTCTGGACTCCCTTACTGTGGGGAAAAGACCTTGGCTATTCACCCTATCCATACCCCTCATGATTTTATAAAACTCTGTAAGGTCACCCCTCAGCCTCTCACGCTTCAGGGAAAATAGTCTCAGCCCATTTCAGCCTCTGCCTATAGCTCAAACCCTCCAACCCTGGCAACATCCTTGTAAGTCTTTTCTGAGCCCTTTCAAGTTTCATATCATCTTTCCTATAGCAGGGAGACTAGAACTGCCCACAGTATTCCAAAAGTGGCCAAGCCAATGTCCTGTACAGCTGCAACATGACTGCCCAGCTCCTATACTCTTTGCATTGACCAATAAAAGCAAGCGTGCCAAATACTTTCTTCACTACCATAATAATAGAAGGAGGCCATTTTCCCAGTAAAGAATAAAAAGGCAGTTCCATTAAGAGGACTATCTGCAATGAAGCCACACTTTTTGAACAGCCATACTGTAGTGCTGCGACTTCTGAACAAAAATAAATAGTACGCTGTCATTTGGGAGTTGAATACAGGTACAACTGTTTATTAGGCGGCTGCTTTAACGATCTGGGTGCCAAATCTAGTACATGGTTTAGCAGAGGAGGATACAGCATTGTCTGGGAAGCAGGTTCAGTGACTGCACAGATCATCAGAAAAGAGGCTTGAAAGAGGAAGACTGAAAGAACCAAAAAGGAAGGCAAGGCAGAAGAGGTGCGTAGGCCAGTTACTTGTGTTTATAAGCTGAGAAAGAGAAACATTGTTCAGGATGGGCAGTATCAGACGACCAATCATATGATATTTCTCAGATTTTATGGAGCACAAAATAGTGCAAAAGATAAAAGAAAAGTGCTGAATGATTCCAGATTGGGTGGAGTGATAATAATTGGTGGTTGAAAAGCATGCTGGAAGAGAACAAGAAATTAAGATAAAGGGTAGTACAAGGCTTGTATGGAGCATAAAGACAGTCATGAACCTGTCAAGGTGAATGGCCTGTTTCTGTGCCATCAATACTTTGTACAAAAAGAGTTACCGAACAGTTTGCAAAATGAAAAAAAACTATAATGACCAGTCCAGAGCCTAAAAAAAAATTCCAAGAGATAAGTTGAGGCAGGCTAATTCCTTTTACTTGTTCCCTTCAGATTACGTGAGGATTAAGGGCTCTGTGATTATGTAATTTTAGAGCTCTCAAATCAAAGCTGAAATTTTAAGTTTTAAAACTTGAAGTCATCATTTTGCTTTAAAGTGGCAGATTACAACTGCCATGGAATTGGATCGAGCTCAGAGCAGATGGGAGGTGTGAGACCGACCATGAGCTGGAAATACATGGTGCTGACTCCAGGTGACAAAAATGAGGATTATATTTTGTCCACAACATTGATGCACATATGACTCATTTCAGAAAGAAAAAATATCTTGGTGAAATTTGATTTTAGTAACTTAAGATAACAGAGGCTTTAGCCATCCCTGTACCTTATGTGTGGTTCTGTTGCCTGTTTTGTACCATATTAGACAATATATAGTCATCATAAATCTAAAGGGTGTCAATGACTTTTATCCCAGTGTAAACTAACACTTGTATCTGTCTAAACATCTCCATAGCTTATATTCTTGGGGTTATTGGCTGCAGTGCTGTCTACATGCAGCCACTATTTAAAAACTATTTCCAACACTATATTTCATTTTGTGAGTGTAAATTTCATGCTCATCAAGGAGGAGAATGCTTGGAAATGGAGGTGCTCTTCCTCTGTTTGTTTCCCAATGTCAGTGTGTACCATCTCAGAGGTGTTTGGACATTAGTGAGAAAGAGCAAATGTGAAGCAGCTCAGCAGAACAGCAGCAAGACTTTTGGGTGCATAACCTCTAATGCCTGGACTGGGACAGCCCCTATTCATTGTAAGACTGGTGCGGAAAATAGCAGGATTAGGGTACATTGTAGAGTTCTGGGGCTTGTCAGAGAAAGAGTAGAAAAAGCTTTATTTTTTACTTACCCACCTTGCACCTGATCTCGGAATGGCTGATCCTACAGTGAAAAAGGGAATGTGTTCCATTGCCCAGACCTGTGCTGTGCTGTGATAATTATGATTTTTTTTTCCAACAATATGTAACCTTGTCTTTAGAAATGATACATTATTCTGGCAGCATGTTGATAGAGATTATGCCATGACTACAACTTCAAAAAAATGCAAGCCCATAGAATAGCCATGGAACGTAAACTGACTATATTGTGCATTTTTGTCACTTATTTATGTATTTACATATTTGCAGTTTGTAATCTTTTGTAGAATAAGATAGGGTATAGTGCCCTGAAACAGGCCCTTCAGCCCATTGCAGGGTTTAGAATATAAGAAAAAGGAGCAGGAGTAGGCTATCTGGCCTATTGAGCCTGCTTTGCCATTTAATAAGATCATGATCTTTTCATGGACTCAGTTCCACTAACCCACCCGCCGACCATGCCCCTTAGTTCCTTTACTGCTCAAAAATTGATTTCTCTTTGCCTTAAAATCATTCAATGAGGTCGTCTCAACTGCTTCACTGGGCAGGGAATTCCACTGAATCACAATCCTTTGGATGAAGACATTCCTCCTCAACTCAGTCGTAAATCTGCTCCCCCTTATTTTGAGGCCATGCCCCCTAGTTTTAGTTTCACCTCCCAGTGAAAACAACTTTCCTGTTTCTATTTTATCTATTCCTTTCATAGTTTTATATGTTTGTGTTCTAGTAGCACTTCCTCCCATTGTTTCTCAGCCACATTTACTGTTGTAACCCTCTGATGCCTTCTCCCTCATTTCCATGTATAGTCTCCCCTTAAATACATCTATACTATTCACTTCTGCCACTCTCTGTGGCAGCAAGTTTGAAATTCTCACTTCTCGTTAGATAAAGAGGTTTCTTCTGAATTGGATTTTCAGCTTTTAAACACCCTTTTCTGCCTTCACAGGATTTAGCAACATTTATCGTCAGATCCTAACTGCCCTTTAGAAGGTGGTGGTGAGCTGCTGTTTCTTGAACCAGCCTACGGTGGGAGTAGATACACCCACGTATGGAAGGCAGGTGTTAGGAGCCTGCAGCAGCGAAAGAACAGCAATATAATTCTGAGTGAGCATGGTCTGTGGCCTGTGGGTTCCTTGCACGTGGTGGTTTTCTCATGCAGCTGCTGCCCTTGTCTTTCTAGTCAGTAAAGGTCACACATTTGGAAGATGCTGTTTGGGAAAACTTTTTGGCATGGTCACGTTGGACCAAAGGGTCTATTTCCATGCTAATGACTCCATAACTCTATGATCACAACAAGAGGAAGCATTCTCTCCATAGGCACAATATTGAAATTCCTTGTAATTTTAAAGACTTCTATTAGGTCACCTCTCAGCCTATTTTTTTCTCATGCAAAATGACATGTGTCCTGTCAATCCTGTCCTAACATATCTACCATGTAGGTAATTTGAAGTGATCTACCACACATTACTGAAATGTGAAGTCCAAGTGAGTAAATTCACCATTCTTATGACTCAGTTAACAGTTCAGAGTTAGTTCATCGCTGTAACTCAATTGCAGGGGGAATATTAATTGTGACTAACATTGAGTTAATAGTTCCATAGGATATCAGGTAATTTATTCTATGCAATTTTTAACTGATTGAAGGCTAAATCAAAAGGTCATTAGTGACTTCTGCAAAATGGAACAATTTCCATGTGAATTGTAGAAAGTTCTTGAAAAGAGTAACTTAAAAAGTGGGACCTTATTCAAGAAATTCATGGCACTTTATGGAAAAGTTTTGTGACCTTTGAGTAATCTGACAACTTGAGTTGATTAAAGTGAGTCACGTGGGTTTTTATCTTCTCAGATGGGATGCCAATTGGTGAACTCACGTGGTCCTCCTCACTTGCTGTGGTAGCCGTGTCTTTTTCCGGTCTCTTCACCTTTATCTTCCTCATGCTCGCCTGCCTCTGTTGCAAGAAAGGAGACATTGGGTTTAAGGTAAGAGCTGCGAAGGAAATTGGATGAATTAATTATTGACTGTATCTGCTCTCTGTCTAATGTCTGTTGTAGCTTCAAGCACAGTTGATCAAGAACGGTTCATCGTGTTGTCCTGAAACTGATTTTAGTACATTCTGAAATATTGCTACTTTGAGCAAAGTAAGCTTGTCTGCCAAAACAATTTGATGGTGGCTCCAACTGATACATTTGAGTTTGCTACAATGCAAAGAATTGAGGATTACTTTCAGGTTAAGGTTTACTGAGACGTGCTTGCAGGTACAGGTATTCTGAGAACTGTTAGCAGTACAGGTATACCAAGAAATGTTGCATATATAGGTGCATCAAGGAGTGTTTGCAGCTACAGGAAGACCAAGATCTGTTTGCAGGTACAGATAGACAGAGAATAGTTTCAGATATATGTATACTGAGAAGTGTTTCTGGGTACAGGTAGACGGAGAACTGTTTGCATGTACAAGTGCACCAAGGAGTGTTTGCAGAATGAGTTTGCCCCGTCTCCACTCTCTCATTGATGTAACGACACCATGTGACTTCTCAGTCATGCACTGGTCTCAGGAGAAGCGTTGCCAGGGAAAGAGTTGAATTTGAGCTGAGAGAAAGAGACAAACAAAGGGAAAAACATCAAATGGAAGTCCGGTGTAATTCCTGGTAACTGACTTGCACCAGCATTCAGACAACAGTTTGAATTTGCTAATATTTGTCGGATACTTATGCACAGCCTGTATAAGTAAGAGCTTACCACAGTATGAGAGAACCTTCAAATAGTAATGGAACAAAAAGAGGACTTATTTGTCCTGATGCCACTTCTGGTATTCTTGTGTCATTATAAGAACTACAATTGGATAATGAGAGTTCCTGAACTAAATCTAAACCATTGTGAATATTGTAATAATGCAATATTGTGCTTTGTATTCACGTGGAAAGATTTCCTTAGGAGATAAATGCCTGGCAAAGATTTGGTTAGATCAACCAACAGCATAGAAAGCAGAGAAACTATCTACAACATGCCACATCCAATAATAATATCATGTTTTATCAGTTGTCAGACAGGCTACAAAATAAAAAACTATATCATGTACCAATCTCTGTTTTATAACAGTATATCTATTATCCAGCAGAGATAAAAAGGTACTGCAGATGCTGGAGAATCCGAGATAACAGGCATGGGGCTGGATGAACACAGCAGGTCAAGCAGCATCATAGGAGCAGGAAAACTTGACGTTTCGGGCCTAAACCCTTCATCAGAAAATCCTATGATGCTGCTTGGCCTGCTGTGTTCATCCAGCCCCATGCTTGTTATCTCGGATTCTCCAGCATCTGCAGTACCTTTTATCCCCAGAACGTTAGTTGGGTTGCTGGATTAATAGTGTAAGCATTAGGTACTACTATGCCGTCATCTCCCCCCCAAATCAATATGTTGATTTAATTAGAGAGTGAAAGCAGACAGGATGCAAAAACTCACATTGCACCAGGTCTGAACACTTCTCCAGAGGTCAGGTTAGTTTAAAATTGCACGCAACTATTTTCAGAAAATCAATAAATAATTTGAGGCTAATTTAATTTACAAAATAGTTTTCCATCTCATTGGAAAGATCAAACACTAGGAACTCTGGCCCTCTAGTTGCCCTGGAAGTTTCTGTTCGGAGGATGGGGAGGTTCCCTTCCTCTGACGGATGTTTCTGAAGTGAAATCCAGGATACAGGAATGTGGAGGGAACAGGCAGTGCTCCAAAATGCCTTTCCTTACAAACTTGGAGTGGTTTGTAAATGCTTGTTTCGCCCAAATTAAGAATAAAGAACTTGATTTTATGCAGCACCTCTTGTGGCTTTAGTACATCCCAGAGTGCCAAAAAAAAACACTTGGGCGGCACGGTGGGTCAGTGGTTAGTACCTGCTGCCACACAGCACTAGGGGCTAAGGTTCAGTTCTAGCCTCAGACTGTGTGGTGTTTGTGTGTTCTCCCTGTGTCTGTGTGAGTTTTTCCTCCGGGTGCTCCGGTTTCTTCCCACAGTCCAAAGATATGCAGGTTAGGTAGATTAGCCATGGGAAATGCAGGTTTACAGGGATAGGGTAGGGAGGCAGGTCTGAGTGGGATGCTCTTCAGAGAGTCGGTGTGGACGTTTTGGGTGGAATGGTCTGTTTCCACACTGTAGGGATTCTATTGAAAGGTAGTCACTGTTGCAATGTAGGAATCATGGTCATTAATTTGAACACAGCAAGATTCAACAAGCAGCAACGAGATAATGAGCAGATACACAGATTTTCTCCAGCAGTAATGTTGTTTCAGGAATAAATATACTCCTGCAGTAATCACTGAGAGCTTTGCAGCTCCAAAGAAAGCAATGTGCTTGTCAAAACCATTTCATTTTCAAGTGTAGACGAGAAGAGTAATCACCAGATCTGCCTGGGAGTGCAAATTGTCCAGTAACTTGTACAACCATGTGTTATGTCTCAGTCTGCATGAGGATCATGCCAACGCCGCGCTACTCCAGCTGTCATTGAGTTAAATGTGAGATTTGTTTTACAACTTCTGAAAAATGAAACATATTGGATACGACATAGTATTTCGGTAAATTGGAACAATTAAACCTTTTCAGATGTCTTTCTTAATGTACCTTTTGGTAAGAGTTGACAGCAATAATCAATTTGATAAAGAGCATTTCATGTAATCATGTTTTGGTGCTGTTTGAATTACTGAGCTGGCAAATTGCTTGAATTCACTGCTGCATTTTTCTCCCTTTTTTGTTAATTAATTGACTGATGCTGCTGCTTTTCCGTTTCGCTCATGGAGCTACATGTCCAGTTCATTTGATATCGCTAGGAACCCGTGGTTTTCTGGCCTGCCTTTCTAATCTCCTTGCTTTAAGTTTTAAAAATTGAGTTGTGACACATCTCTAAAAAGTTCAATGATTCATTTCCTCATTGGGAGGAAGGTAAAAATACAGGAGGTTAGAAGTCATGGCAGTTAAGCCATCCTGGCTGGTAGGTGTTGAGGACTGTGTGTTTTTCGCCTGAATGAAGCATTAAATGGCACGAGATTTGGTGGTTGACAGTCTAACATTTACAAGTTGTGGTTAACAGATGTTAACTATGCATTGTGCGAAAGCTGTAAAGGACAGTCAGATGGTTAAACATGCCTAATATCAGTAAGCCCAGCAAGTGCTATTATCTGTATGATGGTCAATATCTTGCCTATACTTTGCTAGTTAGAATTTAAGAGTGTGAGCCTGTGGTATCTCCACCAATTGTTAGTGCCTGAGCGACAAGGCTGTTCTGAATAAGTTGCTCTTGGCAGAGTCTGTGTTATGTCCGCAACCGTCACATGCACTTGTGGAAAGGATCATTGTGATTCCATTGAGCAGTTGAGAATGTTCAGTTCGTGAATAATGATCACTGATACGTGTCAACAGAGGAAAATTAATATGTGAGGAGTTTGCCAGCCCAGCTGAGACGTTAACGCTTTCAAAGAAATGTGTGAGAGGGGAACTTTAAGAATCGGGCACAGGCCAGCAAATATCTAGTGGAGAAAGGCACCAAATTGAACAGAAACCCAAGCAAAAACATTGACTAACAAATGAGACACTGGGGGTTAGGGTTTGGATCCTGGCTGATTTATACATTCATTTATTTCCACAATCTTTCTCCAGCTTTGCGTTCCTGTCTTACAGCTTCTAAGCCTGAAACACGAGAATTTGCGCAAAAGGAATGAGTCAGGCACAGCTTTGGCACAGTTGGACAGCCGCAAGTTGACACACCCTTGTGTTGTGTGAAGGAAAAGCCCACTACTGTGCTAACCAGTCATTTTACCAATGACATCAGCACACACGCCACAACGCGGTGAAATAATTGTTTGTGAAATCTGCCTGAGCTTCAACTGCATAATTAGATGTTTTCAAGACTTAACTTTGCAAATCTCTTTCCAGTAATTATTATTTTGAGTCAAATCCACAAGTTAGCTGTGCAGTGCTTTTCAAAATGCCTTTACATCGGCCCATTAGTTTACAGCACTGTGGCTGAATCTCAAGACCCCTAATTTAAAGCTATCTCAGCTGTAAGCAATGCTAGCATTAACTTGAATCTAAATTTGGTTGAAAGTTTCAATAAATAGCTTCAATAAAAAAAAGGAAACAAGAATTTTAGAATTTGAAAGCTAACTGCGTGGGAGTAAATGGCTCACTTCTATTTTGTCCCCTGATTCATTTAATAACTGCAAACCTCCATTCTTTCAAGAGTAGTGAAAGAGCTAATATAATTCAATTGGCAGACACTACACCTTTTTCCGTGGAGCAGCACAGACTGCCCAGCTTGTTGAGTAGCTTTTAAGAGCGAGAGTTCAGGGGTGTTTTGCCAGTAATTACCAGACAACCATAAAACCCCAGCTAAGGATATTGCAATTACAATTAAAATTGCAATTCTGGTAATTTCTCATGAACATCCTACAGGTAGAATGTTTCTTGATCAGAGTTTTAAATTTGCATATTGTTGTGAATTTGTTTTTTTTATTATAGCTAATGATTCTAAATAATCAGTATTTTAAAACTGCTCCCTTAAGAGAAGTAAGGTCATGTAATTAAATGTTCACACATTTTTTCTGATAGATTTAGTACACGATGCACATGTTGACACCTATTAAATGTCTCCATAATTATGTTCCATCATCAACTGCCTTTTGGGACATGAAACCACTTACTCTCCATCCATCAGTAGCTGCTCATGTTCGATCTCGCGAAGACATCCACAGCAAGATCTAATCTGACAACTACTCCACTGAATCGGACAGCGTATAATGAGGACATTCAGTCGATTGTTTATGCGCTAGCCCTCTACAAGAGCTTTCCAATTAGACTGACTCACTGATTCTTTCCCCTGTCAAATCATTCTCTCTCAAATATTTATCTTGTTCCCTTTTCATGGTCAAGATTCTATGCTCCTGACAGTGTCTTTGATGACGGAGCAATTTAAATAGCTTTGGCACAGCAACATGTTTTAATCCACCACTTGGAAAGCTATCATTTTCTTCTTTGAAAATTTTCACTTGAGCAAGCTGATTTGTAGTATGTAGAAGCTGAATCCAAGGGTCTGAGAACGAAAAGTCCTTAGCGACATCTTATATAAGTTCTTCACTTCAAGAATGCAAAGACCCTTTAAGAATGACTTGCCACCTGAGTAACACAGAATATTGTTTCTCCAAAAGAGAAGTTCTGCACTTTCAACAAACTCTTTGAAACATCTCTGTGGATAACAGCATGCAATAACAGCCTTGGCAGGCTATGTTAAATGACTCTTGAGAATTCATTTCTCAGCCATAGTTTAAGGACAGAAACACAATGAAACGAAAGATAGTAAGCACTTTACTAGTTGCTTTGCTGAGTTGATGTGATTTTTCAAAGATTTATTCTCAAGCAATGGGCAAGGCAATATTTCAAGATTTATTGCTCATCTATTTTTACCTTTGAAAAGGTAATGGAAAATGTTATTCTTGAAGCAGTGCAGTCCACATAGTTCAGGGATAACCACAGTTAGACAGAGAACCCCCAGATTTGGACCCAATGGTAATGAAGGAATGGCAGTATAGCTCCAAGGTGTATGCGACTTTGAAGGAGAAACTGAAGGTGATGGTGTTCCCAAGCACTGGCTGCCTTTATCTTCTAGCTGCTGGAAGCTCTGGGCTTTTGAAGATCTCCCACTGAATCCTGTTCTGACCTATATACACATGGTTCAACTGTGCATATGTTGAATCAAAACGTATTGTTGAAAAGGAATTCTAGCACATGAAATAAAAGCAGAACATAATGGAATTGCCTAGCAGATCCAGCAAAATCTGAATGGAAGGTAGGCTAACTTAATTAAATCTAATCTTTCATGAGATCTGGCATTGAATCATTGAGCCATCTTTCTGTCACTCAGATGCTGGTCCAACCTAGTGTGTGTTTCTAACTTATTTCTGTCAATGTTCAGCTTCCCAGCTCTCCATACAAACCAGTCAGTCATCTGCATCAATCATCGTCATAGACTCTCTGACATAGCTTCAGCTTCATCAGATCTCTCCTTGTTGGAATAAGAGACAGGATCTGTCCATGTGTCTCATTTATAGCTAATTAGAAATTGCATGATGCTGGGAGGAAGCCCGGTATTTTTGGTGGAACTGTCAGTTTTCTATGTAGACCTATCTAGATTTATTGAGTGGATAATATTTGTATTTATTTTTTGGATTTAGCCTGTCATGTTAGGTTTACTAGGTAGACAAAGTGATAGCTTGCATAACAGACATGGCAATATAAAATGTGGGGAACGCCAAAAGGTGAGAGCTTTCAAAGAATTGATTTAAGGAATTATGACGAATGTGAGGGAGAAATTGGAAGGTGAGAGAGTAAAGGATATTTGAAGACCATTTAGAATTCTCAGATTGATCATTGTCACTCCATACTTTCAGCTCTTTGCTGCTTTCATTTTGCATTCTTTCATTTTCTGTTTCCTGTAGCTCCTATCTTTTACGCTTTTGCATTTTGCACTTTCTACTTTGAATGAGGTCATTGCTATCAGTACCACACACCAAGTTTCAACTTCATTCAACTAGAGTCCTCCCGACACACTTCTCTCCAGCCCCACCTCCAACACCACCTCATACCCTCCACAAACACTGACTACCCCCACACACACACACCACTACCCCCACACACACAGGCCCACCCCACCCACAAACATACACACCTCCCCACATTTACCTTCACAGACACACCCATTCCAGCCACACACACACCCGCACACAAATACATACCCACGCACCTCCCCCACAAACCCTCCCCCCACAAACCCCTCACAAGTATGTACCCACACACCCCGAGACACTGCAGCCAGTTTGCAGAATCTTACTTCCAGAGGTGAAACTTGCTGCTTTCCCTAGCAACACTGTGATGCTGCTGATTTGCTGTTTGAACATCCTCCTATTGGTCCTGATGTGCTATTTGCTAGTCTCAAATGAAATGCGGTCGATAGGCCGCCATTGTTGTCCCCCTCCAAGGGAAGTGCCACCTGCAAACCATTGAAGAGGAGGGGATCTGAGATGGAGGGGTAACATGACCCCAACTTCTTTTCCTTAATGGTCACTCACTCCCATCCTTTCCCTATTTATTCCCAATGCTTGTTGCCTGCATTTGCACATTGCAATTACTTTAAAAAGCAAAGCACCAACAGACTGGTGGTAAATGACACAAGACCCTGTGCTGCTCCTGTATTTGGAATGGGCAGCACGTTCACTAAAACCATTGGTTGAACTTATTTGGCTTTATGATGAAGGCAAATATGCAAAGAACAGGAAAGTGGTGACCAAACAATTTTAAAATGTATGAGAATAAATAAACACCCTGAAAACTGACTCATCTTCGGTTCTCGCTCACCCAAGCTGTGATGTTTTGGACTGGCTATAGATGCACTTCTTTCTCCATCCACTCATGTGCCGATCACCCAGGCAAAAAGCTCAGAGCCCTCACCTACCCGGTACAGACATTGAGCAAACCCTCGAGACAACTTCGTAAAGGGGCACCAGAAACCAAAGTCCTACATTTAAAATAAAATTGACAATCCTGGCTGTGAGATCTCTGTAGTACTTATGCAGTCATTTTCTCTGCGAGATAATGAAGATTATTCTGATCTCCAAATACCTCATGGTGTTGCAGACTGTGACTTAAAGGCCGTATTTTCTGGTTTTACATGACTTTAACATCATTGTGGCAGTTACAGACCCCGGCAAATTGAGCATTCACCTCTTCTGGTCTTTGACATAGAGATTTAAATGGACTAATCCATTACTTCTTAAATCTAGGTGAGTAAGTTTTTTCCCCCTTATAAACTATATATTCACCAAACTCCTGAAAGCAATGATCAAATCTGCTTCCACTGCCCTTTTGAACTATGATGTCTCAAATCATAGTTTCCAGAGTCACAAATCAAATCTCCCCCTGGCCTTTTTGTCACAATCATCCATCTGTCCTCCCAGTTACTTTTTAAAACAGTTCAGCTACTGGCTAAGCCAACTTTTATTGCCCATCCCTAGTTGCCCAGAAGGCAGTTAAAAGTCAACCACATTGCTGTGGGTCTGAGTCACATGCAGGCCAGCAGTTTTCCTCCCTAAAGGGCATTAATGAACCAGAAGGTTTTTGACAACAATGGTTTCACGGTCATCTTTAAACTCTTAATTCCGTATTTTTATTGATTCAAATTCTGCTATCTGCCATGGCAGGATTTGAACCCGGGCCCCCAAAACGTTACCTGGGTCTCACAGTCTAGTGATAATACCACTAGGTCATCAGCTCCCTGTAAAGCCTCAAGCTAATAGAAAGGGTGTTTCCCTCTCTATCCTATCAAAGCCCCCTCACAATTTTGAACAACTGTGTTAATTCCCCCCTTAGACTTTTCTGCTGTAAGGAGGACAATCCCAGATCGCCTGGCATCATCATAAAGCTGAGACCCCAAATGCGGTAACCGTTCCAGTAACTCTCTTCTGCAGTCTTTCCAGGTCATGGAAATTTTATATAAAATGTGAAGCCCAGGATTGGGTTGCAATGCTTAACTGAGGACCGAGCATCAGTCTTTCAAAGAAAGGCAGGTTTTAGCTTTGAAGTATTTGGCTTTGGAGTTCGTAACAAGTATCATTCCTGAGGTAATGTTAGGTTCTAAAACTCCCATCAGTTTTGGCCTGACCATGGGACAGGCATAAATTTTAAAGCCGTAAGCTAATTTATTCGTAAGTTGCCCTGGCCAGAATGTATTAATATGTATTGTTTTAGAATATACTACACATTGCAAATACAGTGGCAGAGCAGCGATCTCCAGTCTTTTTACTTGATCTCCACATTTTATACATCTTCCGGATTAGAATTTGCATCTGTGCATGAATTTGCAAATGTTTGGAAAGGCCCACCTTGTATTCCATGCCGATTAACAGTTGAGACTCATATATCTTCAAAATCAATTCATTGTTTGCCTCAAAATTTCATCTCTTCATCTTCATTTCCACAGGAGCCGATTTCTGCAGTCAAACATTTCAGCCAAAAGGTAGGAAAGCTTGGAACATGTATCATGGCAAAGATCAAAGTCACTCGATTGCTAGGTGTGTCCTGCTAGGGATGTGTGCATGTTGGCCATGGAAGTCATGGGGGGTGGTCGGCAGTGGTGTGGGGGTGTGTGTGTGTCTGTCTGTCTGTCTCTGCAGGGGAAAGGATATTGGGGCTAAGATTGTCCATGTAAAACTAATTGTGTGATGGGGACATTGAAATGTTCAATAGACATACTATAGTGAGGTGCTAAAGTGATATAGGACACACCTGTAGAATGCTATGTGTTGCTACAGCTCAATTCTGCACCTCTGCTTTTCTCTACTATTTTCCAAGTAGAATGAAATCTGTAAATTAGCAACACCTTAAGCACTGGCATCTGCTGTTCTTCATTTGCAGCTGCCCCTTTTTTCGATGTGGTTATTGTGTATGCAATGAAAATAAACTCCTTGGAATATCAAACTCCCTCTCAGTATCCAGAGCAACGGGGAATTTCACTCTTTCCCTGGATTTTGAGCTGCGTCAGCATTCAGCCCTAACAGAATGATTTTGGAGTTTGAGGGACTCCTTTGAGGGCTATTATCAATGTTATCATTCCATCAACCTGCCATTCTTCAGTGAAGATGGGGCAGTGTTGCATTGGATTGAGTCAATGGCCTTTGGAAATTTGGAGCGAAGGCTTTAATATCTGCCAAAATAACCTTGTAACCATTATAATTTGTGGCTCATTTTCTCTAATTGGTGATTTCCAGTTATAGGAGCTGGCATTTTCGCTTAGCTCCAGTTTGAATAAGAATGGGGAAATGGAATTAGACGCTGTTAGGTGCTTTGATTGACACTGAAGCAGAAACTATTACCCTCACTTGGGAACCTTAGCATCAGCAAACCTCTGATCACAGCTGTTTTTAAAGCACGGAGCGAGAACCTTGATCTTCCTTGTATCGAATAAAGAATTAGATCTAAGGTCTCACATCTTCTTAGTCATTGGTCTCAAGAGGTTAACAGGTACAATTCCTCTGTTTCAGCTTCCACCTGCCCACTTCCTTCGAGGAAGGAACGTATGATCTCTCAGGGCCATTTACCTATCTCATTAGTGAATAATTAGTGAAATCATTCCACAGAGACCGGTACTCTGTCACCAAGTCACCCTTTATTTATACTTGCACAGTATTTAACACTGATCAGGCTTCCTCAGAGTGAGCAGAACCTCTGACTCTGCTGTTTATGTCTGTCAGCCAGGGCTCCCTGATTGGACCAGGTTAACAGCCCTGATCAGGGAACGCTTATTCTATGAGGCCCACCTGACTGACCTTGTTACAATCACTCAATTAACTCTCTAGTATCTTGGCTACAATCCAATAAGCTATAAAAATACAGGTAGCATGTAGATTGGTAGTGTCCCTACCTCTGATCCATGAGGTCTGGGTCCAAGTCCCACCTGCTCCAGCAGTGTGTCATAACATCCCTGAACAGGTTGATTAGGAAAATATCTAAAGGTGACATGATGTCAGGCCATTGGAGAGGAGAGCTGGGATTTGGGACACAATTGGACAACTCTTTCAAAGTACCATCACAAGGACAACAGGCTGAATGGTCTCGACCTGAGCTGCAAGATTTCATAAATGATGAAGAACAACAATGGAAAAGTTTCCTATTGAATAATTTATACACAGACTGGCAACAAAATGATAGAATATGTAGCAGTGGACAAATCTGCTAAACACGAAATCCATTTCGTCTTTAGAGAAAAATAACCTTCAGAATGAAATAGGGATTTTGTTCTTTTATGAACGGAGTTAACATTTTATATTCCGTGTTTTTTGTCATAAATCAAACTTGGTCAAAGAAATCAGATTACAGGCTTTGTGAACCCGTTTTTTTACTGAACACTTAATATTCTGAGCTAGTGCATTCGTGATGGAAAGTAACTTAATCCAGAGTAATCATATAATGTCATAAATAACATGCTAACTGAACCCAGGAAAATAATGTTTAAATGCACGCAAAACATTGAGCAAACATTGCTGAAAACCAATGCTTCACTGCAATAGATACATCATCACCTATCATGTACTTCCCTACCTACATCACAGATAGTTGTACTGATGGCAACATGGTGTGGAATTTCCTGATGGTAACAAAAAACGGTTGAGCACATAATTCACTCACTTACCGACGTCTCAGGGTGAATTGTGAAGGTTATATCTACTGATGTGAAGGAAAGGAATAGCCTAGAAATATTTCAGTTGCCCTACGTTTCAAAAGAGTCATCCTGTACAATGTGTCTAAGTGCTTGCAACATTGTCCTGTAAATTGTGAAGCTTCAGGATGGTGTAAGAAAGCATCATTAATAAGGTTCCCTAACGTAAGCCTTAAAAACCTACATTTACAATCAGCCCAGGGCCAGGTATTTGCACTAATTCCTTCAAAGGTACTGCTCAATGATCAATCAAATTAATCTTTCTATTAATCAATACCAGTATCATGCATTTGTTAAAGGAGATTATCATTCTAATTATGAAAGGGAAAGGATATCATGCAAACTGCGATGTGACTGCTGATGCAACAAAACATATGTAGGATGAAGCATTTGGCTGTCCAGGTGGTGTGGAAAAAAACTAATAGTAGAACTGATGCCAATCTCGGCATCTTCATAAATTCAGCAGGACCAACTGGGGGTGGCACAGTGGCTCAGCGGTTAGCACTGCTGCCTCTCAGTGCCAGGGACCCAGGTTTGATTCTACCCTTGGGCAACTGTCTGGGTGGAGTTGGCACATTCTCCCTCTGTCTGTGTGGGTTTAGTCCCACTGTCCAGAGATGTGCAGGTTAGGTGGGTTGGCCATGTTAAATTGCTGGTAGTGTCCATGGGTGTACAAGTTAGGTGGATTAGCCATGGGAAATGGAGGGCTACAGGGAAAGGGTTGGGGGGTTTGATCCAGGTAGGATGCTGTTCAGAGGGGGCAGTGTGGGCTTGTTGGGCCAATAGGCCTGTCCCCATGCTGTGGGGATTCTATATGATATGAACTGCACAGCAGGTATCAACAGATGAAAATATTGCTGAACCATACAGTCAGATCCCACAGTCAGTACAGTGTCCTGTTTGGTTTCAGCCTGAGAGGTGTATTTGAGAATGGAAAGTATTTCAGAGGAGTTCCCACTTCCCCTCCTCACATCTTGTCAGAGATCTGAGTTATAAGGGAAAACTGGAGATCCATGGAGGCCCTGTGTCTCTTTGGCTACCTGATAGTATTAAGAAAACATGTTCCTCTGGCTGTTTGTAACTTGGCAGAGTGTGGGCTGTATTCAGCCATCTCATACTTGCAAAACCCAAAACAAGATGTCTTCTGTTAGATGTGATTCCACAAGTAGGCAGCACTTGTTGGACAATCCTGACTCTGCTAATGGCAGCATGAGCAATCAACTTCAGATGATAAGTCAAGCTGGTAATGTGGTTTGTAGCACTCAATAAAAGTGACATTCATTCAAAGGAACTCATCCTCAGCAAGCAAAAGGAACATGTTCAAGTCTGCACCTTTTTAAAATGACCTGGAAGCATGGGGAACCTATAGTTTGGCTTTCCTTTCTATATAGTAACATTTGACCTAAGCAAGAGTTGACTTGCGACCAATCAGTACCATTATTTCCTTTAGAATAAATTGCTGTGAGCATTTGAAATTTGGCACTCCTGCATTTGTCCTGATGAGTGCGGGATGTAAAACTGCCTCTTTTCAGCAATATTCAAGTGTTATTCTACTAAGCAACTGAGCATCCTTTTTGTAAAAGCAATAAACGATTTCCTGTAGACAGACAGGAGGCTGGAAGAACACAGC
>JAHRHZ010000082.1:14533800-14545408 GCA_024137785.1 Ginglymostoma cirratum | reverse complement strand
GCTGTGTTCTTCCAGCCTCCTGTCTGTCTACCATGGATTCCATTATCTGCAGTTTTTTTTGTCTCTAAAAGATTTCTTGTAAATGTGTTTCTGCTCTCCACTGTACCAAATATTTGCAACAGTGCCTCAAAACATAGATTTTGTTGAAGGAATGATCTTTAATAGTAGGAGGTATGGTTAGTAATGTTGCTGATGACACCAAAATAAGTGGTGCCATGGACAGTGAAGAAGGTTATCTCAGCGTACAATGGGATCTTGATAAGATGGGCCAATGAGCCAAGGAGTGGCAGATGGAGTTTAGTTTAGATAAATGTGAGTTGTTACATTTTGGCAAGGCAAACCAGGGCAGGACTTATACAATTAATGGTAGGGCTGTGGGTGTGTTGCCGAGTGAAGAGACCAACAGGTACTGATACATAATTCTTTGAGAGGGGAGTTGCAGGTAGACAGTGTGGTGAAGAAGGCATTTGGCACACTTACCTTCGTTGGTCAGAACATTGAGTATGAGTGTTGGAACATCATGTTGCAGCTGTACAGGACATTGGTGAGGCCATTTTTAGAATACTGCTTACAATTCTGGTCACGCTTCTATAGGAAGGATGTTGTTAAACTTGAGAGGGTGCAGAAAATATTTACAAGGATGGTGCTGGGACTGGAGGGTTTGAGCGATAGGGAGAGGCTTAATAGACTTGAACTTTTTTTCCGGAGTATTCGAGGATGAGGGGTGACCTTACAGAGGTTTACAAAATCATGAGAAGCAAGGTTAGGAGAGTCCAAAACTATTGGGCATAGGTTTAAGGTGAAAGGGGAAAGATTCAGAACGGATCTGTGGGTAACTTTTTCACGCAGAGGACAGTGCGTGTATGGAACGAGCTGCCAGAGGAGTTGGTGGAGGTGGGTACAATTGCAACATTTAAAAGGCATGTGGATCAGTATATTAATAGGAAGGGTTTAGAAAGATATGGACCAAATGCTGGCAAGTGGGACTAGGTCAGATTGAGATGTCTGGTCAGCATGGATGAGTGGACCAAAGGGTCTGTTTAAAAACCAAAACCAAAAGAACTGCGGCTGCTGTAAATCAGGAACAAAAACAAAGTTGCTGGAAAAGCTCAGCAGGTCTGGCTGTATCTGTATCTTCCTCAGAACTGAAGTTCTGAGGAAGAGTCACCGGACCTGAAACGTTAACTCTGTTTTCTCCTTCACAGATGCTGCCAGACCTGCTGAGCTTTTCCAGCAACTTCTGTTTTTGCAAGAGGTCTGTTTCCCTGCTGTATGACTCTCTGACAGTATAACTCTATAACAGGTGTGCAACAATAAAACCATATATTTGTCAAGATATATTTCATAGAGGTGTAGAGGTAGAAATTAATTCCAGCAGGAATGTAAACGACGCCAAACAGCTGCCAAAAAGTGCCACAGTTTTCTTGTATCAACAAAAGTCATTCTGCCATGACGCAATGCAGAGAGTCAGAATAGATTACAACATGTATTGAGATCAGTGGTTCTCAGATTTCGATGTTGCTCCAGTCACTGCTGGTTCTACTGAATCCTACGTTTATTCTATAAAAAATAAAGCCAGCCAGAGGAACAATCTGTTCTTTAAGTGACCAACAGACAAAGGATAATGGAAATGAGAAGCTTCCCTAAAAAGGCTGTTGATGCTGGCTTACGAACTTTGAAGTCTAAAATTGCTAGATTATTGAGGATCACGGATGATATGAGGGAAGGCAGGTAGATAGAGTGGGGATCTAGTTCACAATTCAACCGAATGACAAATAGGACGAGGGGCCTCAATTACCTGCTCCTTTTCGTAAGTTTTTGTCACCCAGCAATAAATTAAATGAATTGTCGAAATTTCTCCAGCTTTCCCCTCTCTGTCACCACCTCTCACTGTCTTCACCTTTACCCTCCTCTCATTGGGTGGGATTTTCAGCAGCCGCCCAGGGTTTAGCGCGTGGCAAGGGGAATTAATTGGGTGGGAGCCAGATGTTCTGTTTCCTGATGTTGTTTTAAACTGTGGGGGTTTTCTCAGTTGGGTTGCCTTTCTTAGCCTTCAGAGCCTGTATCGGTTAAGATTATATTCACTGGAGTTCAGAAAAATGAGGGGGGAAATCACATAGAAACTTAGAAAATTGTAACAGGATTAGACAGGGTAAACACAGAAGAGATGGCAGCATGGTGGCTCAGTGGTTAGCACTGCTGCCTCACAGTACCAGGGACCAAGGTTCACTTCCACCCTCAGGTGACTGTCTGTGTGGAGTTTGCACATCCTCCCTGTGCCTGCGTGGGTTTCCTCTGGGTGCTCTGCTTTCCTCCCACTGTCCAGAGATGTGCAAGTTAGGTGGATTGGCCATGCTAAATTTCCCCTCGTGTTCAGGGATGGTAACTTAGGTGGGTTATAAGGGAATCGGTCTGTGTGGGAATCTCTGAGGGTCGGTGTGGACTTGTTGAGCCGAAGGGCCTGTTTCCACAGTGTAGGGGTTCTACGATTCGATCCGATGTTCCTGATGACCAGGGGAAGGTCAGAACCAGGGATCACAGTCTAAGGATATGGGGTAGTCCATTTAGGACTGAGATTAGGTGAAATGTCTTCACCCAGAGAGTGGGGAGCCTATGGAATTCTCTGCCACAGAAAGTGGTTGAGGCCAAAGCATTGAATCCTTTCAAGATGGAGTTAAATGTAATTCTTAGGGCTAAAAGGATCAAGCAGATATGAGGAGAAAATGGGACATAGTGTTGTGGTCGAGGATCAGCCAAGATCATATTGAATGGTGGAGCAGCCTTAAAGGGCTGAATGGCCTGATTCTGTTCCTATTTTCTGTGTTTCCGTTTCCTGGTTGGGAACCTGTTTTGCATTTATTAGCATGTCATAAATATCCATTAACACCCGAACCCACGGAAATTACATTGATGGGTGTACTGTGCGGAAATGAGAACCATGTCCATTCACGACCTGACTGTGTTATGTACCCATTGGAAGGGTGCATGCTCCCTCCAGGCTCTGCTGTCTAAGGTGATAATCTCCTTCAGAAATGGGATGTTTCATTGCACCAAAGGAGTAGAGGCTGTGAACAAACAGCAGCTCACCGGGAAGCCCATCCAGCAGTGGTAAGGCTGCATACAATTCAATGCTGACAGAATATGGACCGGACCCAGTAGTCTGTCCAATAGATGCAGTCACACTGGTTGCCTGAAGCCAGCCTGATCTAGGGCAGGGGTAACTTAAATGGGGGTGTGACCTGACAGAAAGCGGGGATGGTCAAAGCAAATGTGGGAGCTGTATATTAAGGACACAGAACGACTTGGAGCTTAAAATATTATTCATCTTCTTCCAGCATAGTGCTCGGTTAGCCTCTGGTTGCAACGGGCACAGCCATCTCTGTCCCGGCTGTCTCAGTGACGTGGGACGCCCCTTTGTTTGCCATCCCTGGGAAACAGCACATCCCTTGTTTTGACACTGGCCTGTGGGAGAACACCCAGGGAAGTGTCGATAAAATGGGAGGCGTTCTCTTGCCGTGTGCTTGACCTCTCCAGGAGTGTGCAGGTGGGTGGGGGTGAGCTGGTGAGTGGAAGTTGAGAGGTGCTCCTGACTTGCTGAGAATGGATCGCTAACCAGGTGCCTATTCAAGATGGCACCCATTAGCCGAAGCCTAGAGGCTCTCGGTGGCTTTGGGAACTTCCTGCCCACCTACCATTTTACCCAGTCAGGAACAAAAGTGCAAGAATACCCACTCTGCCCTCAAGCAGAAGTCCCCTCTACCTTCCACCCTCCACATGGAAATGAAAATTTCACCCTGTCTCTCTTGCTCTTTTGTTTTTCTCCATCGCTTTCACATTTTTCTTTCTCTCACTCTGCTTTTCCACTTGCCTCTCCCTCTGCCCTTTCAGTTCTGTTGCCATCCAGAAGCACACTCCTCAAGACCCACCCTCCCTGTGGTCTCCCCCACACTGCTCAGCATTTGCTCCATACATTTCTACTTGTGGAACGCTCTGGTTTATTTTGAAGACGTTAAAGGAACTTTATAATTCTGAGATATTGTTGTATTATTAAAACCTATCGCACAAACCCCAGTGCACCACATAACCGAAAGTAAACCTTGAGCAATCACCAGAATCTGCCCCATCGGTAAACTCCATGATAATGCAGGTATGAAGTGATTCCTCTGTTTTGTGCCTATTTAGTTGCTTCAGATTTCATTTTTATGATCCAATTGGGAATTAATTTTACGATATAGAATCAAATATGCATTAATGGGCCAGTGTATGGCTTTTGTGCAGTTTATTCAGACTTTGAATTAACCTTGCAATCTAGTGATTTGGAATGTTAAGAGTCAAGCTCAAAGCTATTCAAATAATTAATGGAGAAAAAAAATGTTACAAATTATAAAGACCTTTCTGTCATTATGTAAATTAGCTGGAGGCCACCTCACAAGCAGGAATAATGTCAAGAAATACTTACCATAATTAGGATTCTTGTGGAGGCTTTTGGCATTTTAGACAAAGTGTGAACTCAGTTGGCATGCATTGATTGCAATCACCGATGTTCACTGTGCTATGGCTCTGGGACAGAGAACTAACTGGTGATTTAAAAGGCCATAAATTCAACCAGAAAGTTCTGCACGAAAGGAGTAGAACAAAGAGAACATTTGACAATATGTCCATTTTATTATTCAGAGGAACTTTACCACATGATCCATGGTCAATGTAACTGTGCAAAAAAAAGAAATTCATGCAAAGCCTTTCCTTACCTCTCTGCAATAGGGCGAAGTTCTGAGGCAGTTAGAGATCAAACAGCAAATCCCACCCAGGAGGTGCAGTGGTGAAACTGGAGATTGAAATAACTCAAAGATTGAGACCCCAGTGATTATTTAAGAGCCAGAGTTTCTTTCTGGGAGCTGGTGTTAAACAAAATTCTTGGTGTTGTCAATGTTGACAGAGCCAACAAGCAGTGACGCTACAGTCAGAAAATAATATTTGCCCTGACTGCCATCTCTGAATACACTGGAAGGAATGATCAAGTGTTTTGGTGTGTCTCCCTGCTGGTGCCACTCTAGAAGTTACACTAAAGGGTTGTGCTTAATAAAAGGTAAGATGATCTGGTCATCTTCTCTTATTATTTTGGGACGTTGAGATTCTCTGATTGTAGATGGTAGGCAAGATGTGGTGGAGGTGATTATGAGCAGCAAACATCTTGCCTCGTTGCAACTCTTCTATATTGTTAGAGAAACAGGGGGAATCTGACTGAAAATTCAATGAAAAATGTCTGTCTGTAAATGTGTTAACAGATATAATGTGTTAATTCAGTTTTAATCGCTACTTTTGGGAGCTGCAGCAAGGGTTCCAAGATTCCTGACATTTGATTGTAGGAATTTTCTGATGATAGATCCTCGCCCTGCTCTAATCTGACAATCCAGAAGTTGCTAGGTAGTTGCACCAGTAGGCGTTATCATGCTCCAACTGCACTGTTGTCACTTGCTTTTTTCAGTTTTATGATTTCATGAGACCAAGCCTAGTTTATTGTCACTTGGTCATTGCCACAATCCACCTCATCTCTTTTTTTTTCTGTTTGTGCCTTTCTTGGAGCCAAAATCTCCTCCTTTGATTCAGTGACCGTTTGGTTATGTGCTGGTGCATAAGGGCACCGAGCAGTCTCAGTTGTAATGCTGTGCTTCAAAGAGGCTGGTGATCATGTGCGGGAGGTGAGTCTCACTTTCACTTCTATTTCGGGGCAAAGGCAAGAGGGCTCTTGTGGTGTGGTGGTAGTGTCCCTATGTCTGAGCCAGGAGACCTGGATTCAAGTCTCACGTGCTCAAGAGGTGTGTCATAGCATCCCTGCACAGGCCATTCGGAAATAGTTGGAACAAAGGCTCCTTTCCTACTGGCACTGTGGGGACACCTATGCAAATGGACCTGCGAGCAGTTCAAATAGTGGGTCATCTCCAACATCTCGAGAGTGATTAGAGATGAGTGACAAGTGGTGCCAGCTGCAAACTGGGATAATGTTGGTAAATGCTTACCATTACTAGGATTTTTATAGAGGGCTGTTGGTATTTTAGACAAAGAGCAAACTCAGTTGGAATGTGTTAATTGCAATCACGGACGTCCCCTGTGCCATGATTCTCACGTAGCACGTGGAAATTCTATTCTGCGCTTTGTCGCAGTAGAGTTTTTTTTATTCTCATGAAAGCTTTAGGGTCTGGATCCAGGGTGTTAACAGGTCTACAATAATGTCACCCAAAACTGCAGCCCACCTCCAGGATGGCTGCAACCGCCAACAGATATCCAGGACTCCATCCAGGAGCTCATGTTACATCTTTAGACTGGAACCCCAGCAGGGTGTTCCGTGGGCTGGAGCATTTAAGCTAAGAAGTGACGCTGGATAAGCTCGGGCTTTTTTCATTGGAGCAAGATGATTGAAGACGGGCCTGCTAGAGGTGTCTAAGATTGTGAGGTGGATAGAAAGCAGCTGTGCCCCTCAGTCAAGGAGTCAAGAACAAGGGAGCACACTTTGAAAGTGAAAGGCAGGAGGTTTGTAGGGGATTTGCGGAAAATGTCTTCACTAAAATATGGTGGGGTCTGGAATGCTGTACCTCAGAGGGTGGTTGTGGCAGGTAAGCTCACAGCCTTTGAAATGTATTTGAAGTGTCATAATGTTCAGGGCTGTGGGCCTAGTGTGAGAAAGTGGGATTAGTGTGGGTAGTAGTGTTTTTTGTAGTACAGACACAATGGGCCAAATGGCCTCTTCTGCACTGAACAGAGATTCACAATTTTTTTCTCATAAAATGTGCCTTGAAGGTAAAGAGAGGATGCCCCTGACACGGAATGAAGTTTTCTGGAGTGATGGATGATGACAATATGATACTGGTAAAGTAGAAAGAAATCAATGATATATATATATAGAGAGAGAGAGAGAGAGGGAGGGAGGGAGAGGATAACACAGAGAAAATGAAGAATCTTTGGATTGTATTAGTTTTAAGTGAGTTGTAGATGGGACAGGAGTAAAGTGGATGGGAGCAACCCAAAAAGACAACGAGAAATAGGGATAGGGGAGTAGCAAAAGTGAGACAATGTTGTAAAAGTTGGGGTGATTGGTTCATATATTAGTCTTCAGATATCCTTCAAGTCAGTTCAATTTTTATCAAGGGGCGATAATCCTGGGGTAAGGATCACTTTAATGAGGCTTTTCAAGTATTGCATCTCGGTTAAGATCTCCCATTGACCTTGAATCTCATTATGATTTATTTTTCAAATGTGACACGCTGAAATAAGTCATTTTACTCAGAGTGTGTGGTTAAAGCATGTGAAATTTGCCAGCATATGGTGTGGTTGATGTGCAGCATGGATACAGTTAAAGAAACTTTGTGCACTTTTAAAACACTCTGTGGGAAATATAATGTTAGAAAGCGACATCTTCAGTTGAAATGAGTTCACAAATGGGAGAATATAAAAAAGCAAAATTGCGATCATTGGGATATTTCCTATGATATTGTGGGCAAATTTCCCCAAAACCGCAGAACTTCCTGAATTCCTGTGAAGATTAGGAAAAGGCAGAGGAGGAACACCTGAGAGAAGAATGATGAAGTAAATTGAATCAGATTGAATCACAGGACCACACATTTTGCTCAGACTATGTAATAAGTAGTGTGTAAGAGTGACACTAAACTGGATAACCAGGGTACAAAGTAACAGCCGTCATTAACAATATAATTGCTGAGCTGCGAGATCAACCAGTGACTGACACACAACTGAAGTCTCACTGTGATCCATTGTATGGAATTACAGAGCAATGGTGCTGAACTCTGTTCCACATACACTGACCAAAAGTTAAAAATCTGACTGTTTTCTGACTTGTCTTTCAGGCTTTACACGTTTTTTAACTGCTTGTATCAAGCCCTCCCCAATCAGGCTGTTAAACCTGCTATGAATGTGAAGCGAATCAGAGGAGGAAGTGGTGAAGTGGCGATGCCACTAGGCCCAAGCTAGTGTTCTGGGGACATGGCTTCAAATCCCACCACGGCTGATGGCAGCCAGACTCAATAAAATCTGGAGACAGAAAACTCATCCAGTGTGATGGGCAGCACGGTGGTTAGCACTGTTGCCTCACTGCACCAGGGACCCAGGTTCAGTTCCAGCCTCAGGCGACTGTCTGTGTAGAGCTTGTACATTCTCCCCGTGTCTGTGTGGGTTTCTTCCAGGTGCTCTGGTTTCCTCTCACAGTCCAAAGATGTGCAGGTTAGGGTGGATTAGCCATGGTAATTGTGGGTTTACAGGTATAGGCTGGGAGTTGCTCTTTGGAGTGTCAGTGCAGACTTGATGGGCCAAATTGCCCTTCTGCTCTGTAGGGATCCTATGAATAAGGGAAGAATTAGCCAAAAGCTTTTGACAAAATATGGCTGATACTTTGTCAGCTGGATTAGGACACCATCTTGAAAAACTGTAATGGGATTGTTATTAGGGTGTCTGAGATTAAGTGAAATATATGGGCAGGCAGGTGGGATAAGTTTAGAATGGTATCATGGTCAGCACAGTCACTTAGTCCTGTGCTGTACTGTTCAATGTTGAAATAGCTCTTAGCCTGACGTAAGGGGCAATTCCTGCTTGTTAGCATGACTATCTTGTTGACCTTATACAAGATGGTTTGGAGAGCAGGACCTCTCTTGTTTCTTGTTCAGATCGTAGCTGATGTATGCATTTGTGGATCTGCTATTTTCACTTTGTTACAATGGAGATGGAACCCAGAATATTCTGCCCCTAATATTCATACCTCAGTCTGTGGCTTGTCCAGCTTGAATCCTGTAGGTGCAAAGGTTTGGAAAAGGTTGGAGCACATCATTAAAAGAGGTTAGATTGCAGGACAACTGTTATCTCATTGAATGGCTGAACAGGCTCAGAGGGACCAAATGGCCTCCTCCTGTTTTTTCATTCTAATTTTTAGCACTCTGCTGCATTGGTATATAAACTTTAAACCTGAAAACACCATGGTCTTTTCATGCCAGTAATTAGAATACACACTAATTAGTGAGAACATGGACTGATATTTTCCACTCGGCTCTTGAGGTTTCTTGGCTTACAAGATGTTTGTTATCTGCAACCAGTATTTCAAAGAAGAGGATTGATTGAACTGCCTGATATGTTGTTTCGTTTGAATTGATCCTATTGAATGGTGAGGCAGGCCTGAGGGGCCAAATGTTCTTGTTTCCTGTTCCTGTTTCTTGTGTTCTTATGGTCAAATGACAAATTGCTTGTTATCAGAAGGTGGACAAAACACCAACTAGTGTTCAAGCTGTAAGGAGATAGATTTGGTTCTTAGAGCCAAAGGAATCAAAGGATATAAGGAGAAAATGGGAACAGGGCACTGAGTTGGATGATCCTAACTACTTTAGGGCTGATCTCTTTCACTTCGTCATGGCTTTTTGATTTATGTGAAAACTGCTTCAGAAGGAGATTTCGCTCAGCCCCATTGTGTGTCAACACAAAAAGTGAAGGTTGACTGGGATTCCCTGAGAATTCAGTGCATTCCCAAATCCAACAAAGAACGAAGACAAAACACTCACTTTGTTCTTGTTTTGTTTGCAGGAGTTTGAGAATAATGAGGGAGAGGATTACACAGGAGAATTCTCACCCCACACCACTTCCTCGTCACAGAATGGACCCGAGGTTTATATCCTGCCACTCACAGAGGTCTCATTTCCCGTGTCAAACCAGCCATCTGCAAGACCAGGTAAACAGGCCCACATTTCTTTGTGAATATTATGACAATTAAGGTTCTCTAGGATGATTCAATCCAATAAAAATCTGGGATTAAGAGTCTAATAATGACCGTGAAACCATTGCTGATTGTCAGAAAAACCCATCTGGTTCACTAGTGTCCTTTAGAGAAGGAAATCTGCCAGCCTTACCTGGTTTGGCCTACATGTGACTCCAGACCCACAATGATGTGGTTGACTCTCAACTGCCCTCTGTGCAATTAGAAATGGGCAATGAATATTGGCCTGGAGTGACGTCCATGTTCTGTGAATGAACAAAATGAAAATTCCTAATGTGGAGGGATTGTAGTATGAGCAAAGGTTGGTCAGGTTGGGACAGTATTCACTGAAGTTTATGAGACGTGATCTCATTGAAATGTATAAGATTCTTAAGAGGCTTTACAGGGTAAAGGAGTGCCAATTTAAGGCTAAGCTGAGGAGAAATTTCTTCTCTTAGAGGGTTGTCAGTCTTTGGAATTCCTTGTCACAGAGAGCTGTGGGGGCAGAGTTGTCGTGGTATGTTTAAGGCTGAGATAGATGGATCCTTGACCAATAAGGGAGTCAAGGATTACAGGGGAAAGAACAGGAAAATGTGTGTGAGGTTTGTCACATCAGCCATGATCCTATTGAATGGCAGAGCCGGCTCAAGGGGCTGAATGGTCTTCTTGTGTTCCTATTTCTCATGATACGAGAAGGTGAACAAATGATCGACTTATGTTCAAGCTATAAGGAAATAAATTTGGCTGTTAGAGCTAAAGGAATCAAAGGAAATAGGGAGAAAATGGGAACGGGGACTGATTTGGACGATCAACTGTGATCATATTGAACATTGTAGGAGACTTGAAGGGCTGAATGGCGGACTCCTGCTCCATTTTTCCATGTTTATTTAAATCTTAACGCTGTCTGTGATTGGGCACTTACCAAGGACCAAAGCCTTGTTTGGGGATTCTAAAATAGAACCGTTTGCCCCACTATCCAGCACCACGATTGCGTCCTCCTGCTGATAACTGGGTTTCGAGCTCACTCTCAGCTCTTGCTCTCTCTTCCTGACCCAAACTAGCTGTGAGTAATCCAATAAAAGAGCCACCATTTCTCTTGAATTGAGACGCCGAAGTTACTGAGTCTGTTCCAACAGAAAGGCACAATCCCAGATGCCTGTTGGGTTGTGAGATACTGATCTAGTCAAGGAGAAATAACTGGTCACTATTCACTATCCACCAAGCCCATCAGGGTCATAGCCTGGTGGAAGTTACCTCCAGTGAAACCAAAATCTGCTAAAAGATGCTGTCTTTGGAAACAAAATGAAGAGCAAATTGATTTAATTTTGAAAGGGCAAATTAGCAATTAGATTCCAAGAACTTTTGTTTCTCTCTCAATGCTTTTTGTTAAAGATTAGAGAAATTTTCCTCCTGACATCTTTTATTTTGCTTTCACTACTAATATAACAGCTTGTCAGTCTTTTGCTCCAACAGAATGAAACTTCAATGCAATGCTGTTGGACTGGGAACAAAAAAATGTTCTAGGGGGCTTTTGGCACCCAGCATCTTGCAGAACCTTATCTGTATCAGGCCAGAATCAGCCACTCAGCCCTTCAAGCCTGCTCCACCATTCAATGGGATTATGGCTGATCTAATTAGTTCTTGCCTATCCTTGATAACTTTCACCCACTTGCTTAATGAAGAATCAATCTACCTCTGCTTTAAAAATCTTCAAAGCCTTTTGGGGAAATGTGTTCCAAAGGCTCATGATCCTATCAGAAGGAGAAGAATATCTTTCCAAGATAAAAGGTACTGCAGATGCTGGAGAATCCGAGATAACAAGCATGGGGCTGGATGAACACAGCAGGTCAAGCAGCATCATAG
>JAHRHZ010000082.1:14506872-14532938 GCA_024137785.1 Ginglymostoma cirratum | reverse complement strand
GGAGCAGGAAAACTTGACGTTTCGGGCCTAAATCCTTCATCAGAAAGCCCCATGCTTGTTATCTCGGATTCTCCAGCATCTGCAGTACCTTTTATCTCCTGCCCTATTCTCTCCCACTGCAACTCCTCTCCTCTATCCGCCTCCCCCTCTCTCCCTATTTATTTCAGAACCCTCTTCCCCTCCCCCATTTCTGATGAAGGGTTTAGGCCCGAAACGTCAAGTTTTCCTGCTCCTATGATGCTGCTTGACCTGCTGTGTTCATCCAGCCCCATGCTTGTTATCTAGAATATTTTTCCATTTGTTTTTGAAGGGCGTTTAGCCCCTAGAGAAATTTGGGGTGATGTTACAGAGCTCAACATCACTGGGTGTAAATATCACAGTGTGGGTGGAGTTAGAACACTCTGGCAGAGCCTCGCTCGAAGACACACTGGAGTGTGAGACTCTCTGAAAGACACGCAGAGTACACATGGACTTAAAGGCTCAAAGAAGATGATTCGTTCTTGCTAATGGTATATGTTCACGATGTACAATTGTGGTCAGTTTGAAGGTATAATAGATAATGCTACTTTGATGTTCAAGCCTGAAGACTGTCTGTAACTTTGCTTTCTCCATGATGAGTCTGCCTCAAACCCAAACACAAAGTGCAGCATTGGGCACATGTGGTATCCAAAGTGGGATTCACCACCATAACTGTTGGAAAGAATTTCGCGCCATTGAAACAGATGATGGGAGGGTAAGCTGTGAGGATGATGCAGATGCTTCAGTATGTTTTGGGCAAGTTGAATGAGTGGGCAAATGCATGGCAGATGCAGTATAATAAATGTGAGGTTATCCACTGCAGTAGCAAAAACATGAAGGCGGGTTATTATCTGAATAGCTATAGATTGGGAAAAGGGCCGTGCAATGAGATGTGGATGTCCTTGTACACCAGTCACTGAAAGTTAAATTTCATGTGCAACGGTTGGTGATGAAGGCAGGTGGTATGTTGGTCTTCATAGTGAGAGGATTCCATTCAGAAGTAGGGATATCTTGCGGCAATTATACAGGGCCTTGCTGAGACCGCACCCAGAGTATTGTATGCAGTTTTGGTCTTCTTATCTGAGAAAGGATGCTATGGCTATAGAGAGAGTTTGCTAGACTGATTCCTGGGATGGCGGGGCTGACACATGAAGCCTAACTGGATTGATTAGGACTATACTCACTACAGTTTAGGAGAATGAGGGGGATCTCATAGAAACCTGTAAACTTAAACAAGACTAGCCAGGGCAAATGCAGAAAGGATGTCCCTGATGACCAGGAATCTAGAACCAGGGATCACAGTCTTAGGGTTTTAGGACTGAAATGAGGAGAAATTTCATCACTCAGAGAGTGGTAAGCCTTTGGAATTCTCTGTCACAGGAAGTGGTTGAGGCTAAAACGTTGAATGTTTTCAGGGAGGAGTTGGATATCGTTGTTAGGGCTAAAAGGTTCAAAGGATGTAGAGAGAATCAGATCCTAGGAAATGAGGCAGACCAAGTGGAAAACATCAAGTGGTAAAGCATTTGGGGAATAGTGATCATAATACAGTATGGTTCAATATTAAGTTGGAAAAGGATTTTAAAAAGTCTCAAACTAAGATTCCAGATTGAAAAAGGACAGATTCTAGGGGTCTAACATTTCAATTGGAGTAGGTTGCTTAGAAATGCATTTCAGTGAAGAAAACAGGGGATGAAAAATGGGACACTTTCAGAAGAGAGATGAATAGAATGCAGGCTAGGTACATACCCATGAGAAATAAATACAGGGTATCCCAAGCTAGTGTAGACTGGATGATTGAGCATATTGCTGAGAAGAAAAGGAAGATAAAGTCAGCATATGATGCCTACCTGAATCATAATAGCAGGACCATAATAATCAGGAAGAGTATCTCAAATGCAAGAGAGGCTAAGGCTGGAATAAGGGAGGCTAAGAGGAAGCATGAGAGAAAGGATGGCAGACAGTGCTAAAACAAATAGTAAAATGTTCTTCAAATCTATTAATGGTAGAAGGTGATAGATTCTTTGAACCAGGATTCTCGGAACTGTTGTAGTAGCTTCTCGTATGCATTGCTGTGGAAGGATAGAGTGGGGCCCAGAAGGAACAAGCAAGTTAGGCTGCTCACTGGAGCTAAGGACATGGCAGACTGAGTACTATGCTTCTGTCTTTACCAAATTAGAAAATGGTGACAATGGCCCAGTTGAAAATGTGGGTGTTCAGTAACTGAGCACTATAGTGATAGATAAAAAAGAGGTCCGAAAAAGGCTGGCAGCACTCAAGGTAGAGAAGGGATGCATTCTAGATTGCTGAGATAGGTAAGGGAGAAGACTATGGAACCATTGACAGAAATTTTCCAAGCTTCTCTGAACATAGGATAAGCCCCAAAGGACTGGAGGATCGCAAATGCGAGACTGTTGTTTAAGAATGTGGCAAAAGATAGCCCAGGAAACTACAGACCTATCAGCTTGACATCAATAGTGGGAAAAGTGATGGAGGCCATAACACAGGATAAGATAAATATACACTTAGAGAAAAATAAGTTAATACTAGACAGTAGACACGGCTTTGTCAAGGGCAGGTCATGTCTGACAAATTTATTTGAGTTCTTTGATGAGGTGACATAGGTAGTGGATGAGGGTAATGCTGTGGATCTGTACATTTTGACTTTCAGAAAGCATTTGATCAAGTCCAACATAGCAGGTTGCTTAACAAGTTGAAAAGTCTGGGATTGATGGGTCCTTGGCAGCATGGATTAGAAGTTGCGAAAGGAAAGGAAACAGAGGGAAAGCAGAGATGGGCATTTCTCAGACTGGAGATGAATTGAAAATGGTATTCTACAGGGATCCGTGTTGGGACCCTTGCTTTTTCTGATTTATTAAAACAATTTGAAGACGGGTGTTGAGGGCAAAATCTCTAAATTTGCAGATGATACTAAGCTAGGGATAATAGTCAATTGAGTGGATGGCACTGAGCAACTTCAGAGGGACATCGACAAGATGGCCAAATGGGCAGGCACCTGGCAGATAAGCTTCAATGCAGAGAAATGTGAGGTAATGCATTTTGGTAGAAGAAACATGGAGGGACAATTTTGGCCCAATGGTACAACTTTGAGGGTAGAACAGGAGCAGAGGCACCTTGTGTCCATGATTCTCTAAAGGTGGCCAGACAAGTTGAAACAGTTCTTAAGGACACTTATAGGATTTTTGGGTTTATAAATAGAGGTATAATGTATAAAAGCAAGGAAGTAATGCCATGCCTCTACCACATCTGTGATATTGTGTTCAATTCTGGGCACCTAATTTAAGGAAGGATGTTAAAGCCCTGGAGAGAGTACAAAGGAGATTTACTGGAATGATACCAGGAATGAGGGATTTTAGACATAAGGAAAGATTAGCAAAATTGGGCTTATTCTCCTTGGAACAGAGAAGATTCGGAGGTGACCATAGTGAGGTGTTCAAAATAATGAACACTTTTGACAGGGTAAAGAAAGATATTCTGTTTCCACTAGTTGGTATGTCAGTAACTAGGGGCCACAATTTCAAGACTGTCAGCAAGAGAGTTAGGAGTGAGATGAGGAGAAACTTCCTCACTCAGGGAGTTATCAGGATTTGGAATGTGCTGCCTTGGGGACTGGTGGAGGCAGATTCCCCAGGAGGTTTCAAAAGATTGTGTGGTATATATTTGGTAGTGGTGACTTTGGAGGGTTACAGAACGGGAATCTCTTTTGGGAGTTGGTACAGGCATGAAAGGTCAAATGGCCTCCATCTGTACTGTAAAATTCCATGCATTTCCTTAAAAATTCAGAAAAGTTAATGGAAATGCAATGGAATAGATTCTGGTGGAGACTTGTGTTATACTTAAAAAAAAATGTGGGGTGAAACACTTGAACATGATCACAGCTGTTCTCCCCAATGTTTAGGAGTGACATACTGTCCTCTTGATGTCCTTCAAAACGAGTATGAAATTATTCACACAAATCCCCACACCAGGATTCTCTGAACTGCTGTAGTAACTTCTCGTGTGCATTGCTGTGAAAGGTACAGACTGATGAATGAGGATTGGTGTACCGGTGGTAAAATGTTCTAATAATCTGACGTCCTGCTGGAATGAGCCGAACAATGTGAAACATAAAGACAATGCATTTTGCTTCTGTTCCTAGCCTAATGTAATCCATTATTCACTGGTTACATAATGCAAGTATGCGGCCCTTCCTAAAAACAAAGCAGGTTGCTATGCAACATGGTTCCTCACATAGCACTTTCATGGTGCTGGCAGTTTCTCAGAGATAATCCCACTCAGAAAAGAAACAAAACTGAGAGGGTATGGATTTAAAGTGACGTGCAAACGAAACAAGGTTGACGTGAGAAAAATCTTTTTCACCCAGTGAGTAGTCAGGGTTCGGAATGCACTGCCTAGAAATGGGGTGGAGGCAGGTTCAATTGAAGCATTCAAGAGAGGCATTAGATGGTGTGTGGGGAAAAGGCAGAAGTTTGGCACTCTGTCATAGAACCAGTGCCGGTACGATGGGCCAAATGGTCTCTTTCTGTGCTGTAACAATTCTGAGTCTGTGTGATAAGGATTGGGAGGGATGTCACCATCACCCACTATCATGGACCACCTGCCAACCGATTACAGAGCACCTTTCCCAGAACCTGAGACTCAAACTGGCCAGGAAATAATTTAGAGAATCCAAAAGGAGCATTTATAGTCAGCTGAGAAGATAAGCAAATAAAATAAATCATTTTTTAAATCAGTTATCATAACTGCCTTGCAAAATTTTAGGCTCTAAGTATTTTGTGAATTTATGTTGCCATTCCATATATTTGCAAAATGACACTTCGATTTGCTAAACCTTTCACATTTCCCATAACTTTGAACCCAGGATGTTTCCGCTTCCTTAACATGTTCAGGAGGTTTCATTGAAACCTGCTCTTAAACAATGAATCTTTCCATGTTTCATCTTATGCACTTCAACAACATCAAAATAAACTCTTAAACTGCCTGTCAGTTTTCTAATTGTACACTTGAAGGTAATTTTCAGGACTATCACAGATGTAAAAGGGACAGTGGCACACATTATGTGGCACTAATATGTCGTTGCCCCCCGAAACTGACATGAGCTTCTGGAGTCCACATGGGACACAGTTAAACACGTCAATCCAGAGGTTTGTCCTTGACCTTGCATTTCAGAAGAAGGTACCTTGCTAAGTCCCCCTAGCCTACAATTAATTGAAAATCATGAAATCTATTACATCAATAGTCTCATCCTGATGCCCATCTAAAATGTTAAAACTTTTTGATGTTGTTGATGTGTAAGTGGGTTTTGAGCAGGTACTAACTTCATAACTATTGGTAAATATCCTACCTGGTACAAAAACAAAACTAATGTTTGTGCAATGTCAAAATTCTCCATTATGATGAATTCAACATACAAATTCAATTTTAAGGTTTATTTGTCATATTTCAGCTTTAATCCCATGTGCACATCCCAATTGTTTTTTCACAGTCTGCAAAGTGATATTAAAATGAAAAAGATAATCATAACTTTTAACTTCCTGGTTTGCTGTCAGTAAGAATGCTTCAATGTGATTGGCTGATTGTCTTTTCCCTTTGACATCACTGCTGCTGGATGCCAGAAGATCCCTTGGTTTGGTGACAGATTCTAACTAAAGTTGAAAAAGGTTAATTTATGCCATATGGATCAATAAATCTTCTTGGGCAGCTTTTCTTTGTAGTCATCAGTGAGTGTCATTGACTGCTGTCTTATGGGATCTCATCCAGTGTAGAGAAGCATAATGAGTGAGGCTGTCAGGCAGGTGAACATTGTGGTGGATTTGACAATCTCCTTTCACATCTAGGACTTCTAACCTGCCCAAACCTATGTATCTGGCTATAAAACATTTATTAGAAATGCAGTCAGGTAGCCTTCACCCAGTTTTGATTTCTCACGCATTAGCAATCTCACTCTGATGCTGTGGAAGAGCCGTGCTGGCTCCCCACTGAGTGTTTCTCTGTGATCAGGGCCAAGGCACGCTGGTTTTAGCGTAGAGCGAATTTAACTACGTGTAGGTTGTGCTGAATTCACCTGCTGCTCCTGGATACCCAAAACGGAAAGATTCCTCCTCAAGAAACACAAAAATAAAAAGGAATGTGTTACTATACTTGGCAGGCATATTGAATCACAGCTTACAAGAAACCTTTAATATGCAGAGGATCCACGGTCTCTGCTCTAGAACTTCCTATGACCAATACAACTTAAGAATGCAAACATGCCCACACATCCTCAGGCCTGTGTTCCATCAGTGGAAGTTTACTGCAGAGATATACTGTGGTTTTTTTTTTAAATCCACGTTATAACTGTACATTGGAAGTAATTTATCTGCTCCGTAATGATTTCAATGTAAATCACAGGTTTTCACAGTTTTCTATACCACTTGTCCTATTTGTTCCTGTCAGATCTATTTATACTTTCAATCTGTTTGCACAGTCCTCTCACCCTGAAACAGCAAGGGTGAAGTATCACACATTGTAGAAGTGGCAAACGAGAAACATTGACATATTACATAAAAGACAATGACAAATCAGAAGGTAAATTATTAATTGGTGTGAAGAGAATCTTCTTTTGTTTTTTTTTTCTGTTTTATCTTTCTCTGGTTCATCAATGCCACTATGATCCTTGCTCCTCTGAAATTCCCTTTCTTGTTTCATCTCCATTCCATGATTATACAGTACTGACTCCTTTTGCTTCTTATTTTATTGGAATGAAAACATCACTGACTGACTACTCATTCTTTCCCAGCACATTTCCTCCCTCAGTCTTTCCCTTCTTCCTTCAGTCTTTACAGGTCCTTAAAATTAACTCAGTCTCTGCTAGTAAAAGCAAAATGCTGTGGACACTGGAAGTCAGAAACAAACACAGAGAATGCTGGAGAAACTCAGCAGGTCTGACAGTGTCTGTGGAGAGAGAAACAGAATAAACGTTTTGAGTCCAGACTGACTTGTGGTTGGCATGGAGGCTCAGTGGTTAGCACTGCTGCCTCACAGTGCCAGGGACCCAGGTTTGATTCCATCCTCAGGTGACTGTCTGTGTGGAGTTTGCATGTTCTGTCCGTGTCTGTGTGGGTTTCTGCTGGGTGCTCTGGTTTCCTCCCTCAGTGCAGGTAAAGTGGGCTAGTCATGGTAAATGTGGGGTTGTAGGGTGAGATGCTCCCCAGAGGGTTGGTGCAGAATTGATGGGCTGAATGGCCTCTATCTGCACTGTAGGGATTCTAATGACTCTTTATCAGAACTTCAGGAAAAGAAGAGGCAAACTGGACATGAGACATTGATTCTGTTTCTCTCCCACAGATGCTGGCAGACCTGCTGAATTTCTCCAGCATCCTCCATCTTTGTCTCAAATTCTTTACTTAGAACTACACAGCACAGAAGGAAACCGTCATTGTACCTCCTCTTAAAAAGAGGTATCCCATTAGTCCCATGGCCTTTCTCTTTCCTAAAACACTACAATTTGTTTTCCCTTCCAAGTATTTGATTTATTCTGGAGCTGTTTGTGTAAAAGTTGCCTCAATGAAACGGTGATTGTAATTTATCAGCAATTCCTTGACTGAGAAATCCATTGGACAGAACATGAAAGATGCAATATATTTAAAGGTAATTTCCCTTGATGCCTACATTACAGGCCTTGTACTTTCAGTTAATTTGATTCTTTTTAAGCCTTACACTGTCTACACTGAAGTGTAAGGCTTCAACACTGAGCAACTAAACATTCTATGTCTATTCATGAGAACAAAGCAGAAAGCATGCAATCGATTCCTAGCATATCAGGGTGTATTGTTTAAAGAAGGTTAAAATAAAGTGTGATCAATTTTGCTGAAAGGAATGCATTTTATTGGATTTTAATCCACTTGCATTACTGAGTGTCAACATAATATATGCTTTGCAAAAATAAAAACGTTTCAAACTATAATGTCATAGTCTGTTAATCCTCTTGTGAAAAAGTAATGTACAGTAGCTGTTTGTTGAACACTTCAGAAGCTCTTGTTTTGTATATTCACCCTCCTCCTGGAAAGATCAGTGTGAACCATTGGAAGGATTTACAAGATGATTAGCAGACTGACAGGTGCAATGCGACTGCCCTGGCAATTGTTATACAACCCGTAACTTTAGTTGGAGGTATTTTTGTGCTCATAGAATCTACAGTTCAAAGACCAACCACCCACTTCTATCAGATACAGGTTTTCTGTTGCATCCCCACCCACAATTCAGAGCCATTTGCTGGGACACTGTGGTGTGGCATTCCGGATTCAGCAGGGTGGGGTAAGGCTACCAGTGAGCAGGACAGTCAGCATCTGTGGAGAGAACAGGGAGATGATTTGTGCAAAAGCTATGTTAAATATCTTGATAAAAGGCACAGTGCATTTGGTTAATAAAGTAGTAAGAACACTTATAAAGAGAAAATGTCTACTTTTATGCTTCAGGCCTTTTGTGATAGCCACTGGTTCTGGACTACATAATCTCCAATACCAAATTTTAATTTAAATTTTCAAAGCTTCGTTCTGGGTTTTTCTTTCATTACAGTGTCCCTTTAAAGAGCTGCCTCCTGTTTCTTTGGTTTAATTTGAATCCGTTACTTCCACCAGAATAATATAGAGAGACTGTTCATTGCTTATTTCAAGTAATATAAAGACAGACTATCTCCTGGTGTATGTCTAGCCCTCTGTGACTGATGGGCACTGCAGGGGACTGGAATCCATAATCAATACCAAATTTCAAGTTTCATTTGTGATTTGACACTTGTTACAATGTCCCCTGTCATATTTTAGTTTGGCTTTATTTGGCTTCGTTGTGTTGTGATCCCAACTGATGGTAATATCAGATATGTCAGATACAGAATGAAACCTGGCTTGATTGATCGTAAGTTTTCCTGCATTAGATTATTGTGGTAGTTAGTCACTAAACATAGTCACAGAAAGCTGCCAAAGTTCTTTAAACATTATAAAACACAATTTTTTCACACAAATAGAAAATTCAAACAAAACAATGTGTGCATAAATATAAGTCAATCTGAAAAAGTATAACATAAATAGCACATACATAGAGTCAATCTTTTTCCTAACAACATCCTTTTGAGATACTCAATCCCAGATAATAACACTGCCGTCCTGATTCTTTAATTATATACTAAACAAAAGGTAAAGAACTGCAGATGCTGGAAATCCAAAACACAAACAGAAATAGCTGGAGAAACTCAGCAGGTCTGTGGAGAGAAAGCAGAGTTAACATTTCTGGAGAAAGATCACAGGACCCGAAATATATTAACTCTGATTTCTCTCCATAGATGCTGCCAGTCCTGCTGAGTTTCTCCAGCTACTTCTGTTTTTTGTGTCTTTAATTATGTGCTTAGCTTCCCAGATTCCTTCTTGGATAGCTGAACACGGATTAAGACCATTTTTTTCCCCCAAACCAGTATTTTGCATTCATTTTTGTGGTAGAAGGCACTAAAAAGGCCCAAAGGGTAACAGGTAAGCAAGGTACTAAGGGGAGAAAAGATCATATAACAATCTCTCTCACAAGGGACACAGTATTTGACAAACTAATGTGACCAAAGTCAGACAAGTCACCAGGACTTGATGGCCTGCATCCAAGGGTTTTAACGATAGTGGTGCAGAGGTTGTGGAGGAGTTGATCAAAATACTGGAGAACTCATTGGATTGCATGGGGGTTCCGGTGGATTAGAAAGATACTTCAGTTTAAGAAGGGAGCGAGACAGAAAGCAGGAAACTGTGGGCCAATTAGCCTATCATCTGTTGTTGGGAAAATGCTACAGTCCATTATTAAGGAAGAAATAGTAAGACATTTAGAAAAGCTTAATGCAATCAAATTGAGTTAACCTGTTTTGTGAAAGGAAAATCATGGGTAACAAATTTGCTAAAAGTCCTTTGAGGATATCACAAACACTGTTGATGAAGGGGGTCCAATAGATGTAGTGAGACAAAGACGGAAATTGCTGGAGAAACTCAGCAGGTCTGGCAGCATTTGGGGGAAGACAGCAGAGTTAAAATTATGAGTCCAGTGACTCTTCATCAGAACTGTTGATGAGGAATCACCGGTCTTGAAATGTTAACTCTGCTTTCTTCCTGCAGATGCTGCCAGATCTGCTGAGTTTCTCCAGCAATTTCTGTTTTCCTTTCAGATCTCCAGCATCCACAATTCTTTATTTTATTATCGTCAATGTAGTGTGTTGGATTTCCAGAGGGTATTTGATAAGGTACCACGTAAAAGGCCACTGCACTGGATGCAAGTTCAAGGCATTGGGAGTAATGTATTCGTAAGCATTGGGGATTGGTTAAAACACACAAGTCAGAGAGTTGGAGATAAATGGTACTGCAGATGCTGGAGAATCCGAGATAACAAGCATGGGGCTGGATGAATACAGCAGGTCAAGCAGCATCATAGGAGCAGGAAAACTTGACGTTTCGGGCCTAAACCCTTCATCAGAAATGCATATCAGAAATCTCTCAGTCAGAGAGTTGGGATTGATGTCCTTTTCGTGTTGAGAAGCTGTAACAATTGGAGTGCCACAAGGATCAGTCATAGGGCCTCAGTTAATTATTAACTATATTAATGACTTAGAGGAGGGGGCAGAGAGCAGTGTATCTAAATTTGCTGTGAATAGACAAATATATGGGAGGGCATGTTCTGACAACAATGTCAGGAATCAGCGTGTATTATAGATAGGTTGAGTGAATGGGCAAAATGTAGGTAGCTGGAGCTCAATGATGGAATGTGTGAGGTAGTGCAGTTTGATAGGAAGAATCATGAGGTAGACTATTCTTTAAATGGATAAAGACTTCAAAACATGTTCAGGACAGAGAATTCTAGGTGTTGTGTGAGAAACACAAGATTTTAACATGCAGGTGCAGCAAATAATTAAAAAGGCAAATTGAGTTTTGGTCTTTATTGCAAGGGGGTGGAAGTTTAAAAGGAGGGAAATCGTGTTACAACTGTACAGGGTGTTGGGGAGGCCACAGCTGGAGGACTGTGTTAAGTTTTGGTAAGGAAGGATGTACTGAGATTAGGGACTGAGGAAAGGTCACCAGACCTTTGAATTGCATTACTTTGCAGAGTTGAAACATTGACTCTAATTTCTCTTCACAGATGTTTCCAGACCTGCTGAGCTTTTCCTGCAACTTCTGTTTTTGTTTCTGATTTACAGCATCTGCAGTTCTTTTGGTTTTTATTTACTGACTTTAGGTGTTGGTTAGCTCAGTTGGCTGGACAGCCAGCTTTCAATGTAGTGTGATACAAACAGTGCAGTTTTCAATTCCTGCATCTGCTAAGGTTACCTCGAGGGTCCCACCTTCTCAGCCTCTCTCCTCACTCCTTCATGGTGAAATCCAAAACCATCATCTCTCTGTACTGAGAGAGTGGGACTAGGGCGTCTTTACTTTTACTTTGGGGCAGTTCAAAAGACAGTCACTAGGCTGATTCCTGGAACGAAAGGATTGATCAAATACAGCTAAATAAGCTGGGCCTTTATTCATTAGAGTTTAGAAGAATGAGGGGTGATCTTATTGAAACATATAAAATAGAGCTTGACAGGGTAGATGTTGAGAAGATGTTTTCATCTGGAGGAAAATGTCAGACTAGGGACATTTACAGAATATGGGGCTGCTTATTTAAAACTGAGATGTGAAGGAAGTTGTTCTCCCAGAGGGTAGTGAATGTTGGAATTCTCCAACCCAGAGAGTTGTGGAGGCTAGATCACTGAAAGTGTTTAAAGAAGGAGGTAGATAAATTTTTGAAATATCGGGGGAGATGATGTTTGTATTGAGCTGGCATGAAAGAAGAGTTGAGGCAGATCAGCTATGATCATTTGGAGTGAGAAACTGAATGGCCTACTCCTAGTTCTTATGTTCTTATGATGTGAACTGAATCAAATTAAACTGCCAGAGCTTCCTGATCATTTGTTTATTCTGTAGGTCTTAAACTCAGCAGTATAAATGCTACATCAATTAATATCACATATATCTGCCAACGCCTTTGCTAGGTCACATGCTGTCTTTGAAGTGATGTATTTAGGCCATTTTTCCAAATGATTGTGTGACCTCTGAAAACAAAGTTACCTGCACAGAACAAAAACCATATGCCTCAATTTTAAAACCCGAATGATGATAGTGTATACTATACAACTTCATCACAATTGGTATTTAAAATAGAATAGAATACAATATCCTTTTATTGTCACATGTGCTGCATTGTAGGAGTATGGAGAAAAGCTTTTACAGTGTCTGACTTCTTATGGTGACATCTTAGGAGCAAGAACCGAGGTACAATTCTTGGATAAAGCAGTGGAATAAACGTAATTGCATTACTTTACAGAGTTGAAGAATAAGTTAAAAATAGGACATTATTAAAGGGTTGACATTAAAGTAAGGTAGGAAATTTCTGACCTCCTGCGCCAGACCCCAGTCCAACAGCCATCCCTGCTCCACTCCAAGCCCCAGTCCACTCCATACCAGCACTCAGCTGCTCCAAAGTAAATTCCAGGACCTCCTCTCCCGCGCCGGTCTCTGGCCGGGACTCGCTGCCTGTACGCTGCTCTGGGCCTACTTTCACACGCTGCTCTGTGGCTCACAGCCCATGCTGTACCAAGGCTCACAGCTTGCGTTGTTCCAGGGCTCACAGCCTCTGCGCTGTACCAGGGCTCACAGTTCGTGCTGTTCCAGAGCTCACAGCCCCTGCACTGTACCAGGGATCACAGCTCACGCTGTTCCACAGCTCACAGCCCACACGCTGTACCAGGGATCACAGTTCACACTGTTCCAGGGCTCACAGCCCCTGCACTGTACCAGGGCTAACAGCTTGTGCTGTTCCAGGGCTCACAGCCCCTGCACTGTACCAGGGCTCACAGCCCTGAACTGTACCAGGGCTACAGCTCGCGCTGTTCCAGGGCTCACAGCCCCTGCACTGTACCAAGGATCACAGGTCGCGCTGTTCCAGGGCTCACAGCTCGCACGGTACGAGGACTCACAGCTCGCGCTGTTCCAGGGCTCACAGTCCCTGCACTGTTCCAGGGCTCACAGCTCCTGCACTGTACCAGGGCTCACAGCTCGTGCTGTTCCAGGGCTCACAGCCCCTGCATTGTACCAGGGATCACAGGTCACGCTGTTCCAGGGCTCACAGCCCCTGCACTGTACCAGGGCTCATAGCTTGCGCTGTTCCAGGGCTCACAGCCCCTGCACTGTACCAGGGCTCACAGATTGCGCTGTACCAGGACCCACATCTCGCGCTGTTCCAGGGCTGACAGTCCCTGCACTGTGCCAGTGCTCACAGCTCGCGCTGTTCCAGGGCTCACAGCCCCTGTACTGTACCGAGGATCACAGCTCGCACTGTTCCAGGGCTCGCAGCCCCTGCACTGTTCCAGGGCTCACAGCCCCTGCACTGTGCCAGAGCTCACAGCTCGCACTGTTCCAGGGCTCGCAGCCCCTGCACTGTACCGAGGATCACAGCTCGCACTGTTCCAGGGCTCGCAGCACCTGCACTGTACCAGGGCTCACAGCCCAAGCACTGCTCCAGTATAAAGTGTAAAGTATATAGTACAAAGAGAGTGTCCACTAGCTTCAGGCTTTCTGCAAATGGTGTCACTCCAGGGTTTGGAGAGTACAGTCACTTCACAAAATCAAATTGTAATTTCAGTCTCCACATTTCACTTGGGTCTCTTGTCTTTTATGCCAGTGCCCATTTAACAGGATTGTTAGAGTTAAACCATTGATTTGTTTTAATTTAGTTTAATTGATTTCATTTCAACATAGCATCAAGAAAGACTATCGGGGCAATGACTTGTTGCTAGGTAGGAAACAGATTTACGTAATACTGCATTCTGTGAATAATTCTGTAACCAAGGAAATTGCATGTGCGCCTACTTTGCTACATCATCAACTGGCTCGGGATTGGATCAACAATTAGTTCTGATGGTGCTGGATGCAGGAAAGGAGAAAGTAACCAGACACACAGACAGAGACATGTGCTCGCTCAGACACAGACACAAACGTGTACACACACACCCGCACATGTGTACACGTGATGTTGCAGACGGAAAACAAGCAGGTGATTAAATAGCTGAAATGATATTTGCATGAAATGAAGAGAGGTGTAACAAAAGGTACACAGAACCCAGGCATCACTGAGTCGATGGGAGCGCAGCAAGGCAGGTCTGACATGAGATTGGGAAATTCCACCTGCACTTGCTGCTGAAATCTAGTGTGCATGTACTGACTCTGTGCCAGCGATGTGCTTCATACAGTTTAGGGCACCTTGTCATTATGCAGTGTCCAGGCAAATTCCTGAATTTAATCAGTCAATATTCTCAGCTGGACAACACCTAGATTTGTCTTTCAAGGGACTACTGAGGATGTTATTATCAGAAAAAAATCAAAAAGGTTCTTGATTGGGAAGCAATATGGAGCAGCAGTGCCCCCTCCTGGTTTTACATTAAACTGTCAGCTTCGACTCACCTGTGACCACTCTTGCCACCTATCCCTCCTGCCTGATCCTCCATGCATGCTCCCCTATCCTGCCCCACTCAGTCCCAGTCATGTGGATTAGGAGGTGGGACATGGTGCAAAATATTTACCATCTTCTTGCTGACTGGTGCCTGTAGCCTGAAGAACGGCTGGTTATTTCCAACAGGCCACCCTGATGCGGCAAGAAGACCCCTTTCTAATGGCTGCCTCGTCAAGCTGCAGCTTGTTCTCGGGTTTCACAAGAAGCAGTAAACCTACAGCTGTATTGGGCAAACATTATCATCATTTCTGTGTCTGGGGAGTTACTGACGTTTTCAGCACTGATTCAGTGTGGTGTGCAAGGACAGATGGGAACCTTGGATAGATAGGTTGTTCTAGGAGAGGAAGCTAATGGCAGAGGGGGGCAGGAGCAGTAGCCACGTTCAACAGAGTCTGTGGAACAATGGCCTGAGCCGAGACACTTTAGTGTTTAGTTTTTCTGAGCAACTCTGTTTGGCTGCACCCGTCTCATTTTTCACATAGGCCTTTCAGAACAAAACGACCAACTGAATGCCATTTGTGCTGAAGTGTTGCCAATTCCAAACTGTGAACACAGCCAGGAGGAGCTGTTGTCCAGGCTGCCAAAACAACGTTCCCGCAGGACCGTCAGATTTGGCAGAGCTGGGACCCTTTCAACACAGCAAAACGCAAAGCCAGTGCTAAAGTGCCCGTTTTTTCCTCTTCCACCGTATCTTGTTATGTGTTGGATTTTGAACCATCAATGTTGTTAACAGCTTCATGATCAAGTGAAATCGCAGCGTAAGAAAACATTATCTAAATAGCATTGGTTAAACTAACTGCATATTCAATGAAGCTTGACCACTGCACTTCACATTACACTAATTGTGAGGTTTTATATAAAGTGCGCTGTGGGAATATCCATTGTGGAATGCAAATAAACAGTGGATTGTTTGCGGTGTAATCTGCAATATTCGTTCTAACCCTTCTTCTGTAATTATTTTCCTGCTTTTGCTGGATGTGACATTTGCTCACTTCAAACTGACTTGTCTGACCGCCAAGTAGAGGTGAGAAAGGACAACAGATACTTCACTGATGTCACACACATTTGCTGCCTGTTGATACTTTAACAGGACAAACTGGGTCCAAACAGGCTGGGGTCAAAAATTTAAAGCTTCCTGTTTGGCCGAGCCAATGTTGCTAGTTCGCACATTTCACCTGGGAACTGAGACAGTTCTCTGAAAGCTTTAAAAGCCTCTGTAATACCTGTATTTAACAGACCAGTGGCTACTACAGAGCAACTGCTGCACTGCCAAAGGTGCTTAAGATGAGATGAGGCCTGATGGAGGTAAAAGATTTACTGGCACCATCTCAAAGTGAGGGGAGGGATGCAGGGAAGTTATCTGGAGCAAGTGATGGACCTGTTTCATTCTACAAGTGACACCAAAATTGGTGGTGGAGTGGACAGTGAAGAAGGTTATCCCAGAGGACAACCGGACCTTAGCCATGGGCTGAGGAGTGGCTGACGGAGTTTAATTTAGATAAGTGCAAGATTTTGCATTTTGTTACGGCAAACCAGGGCAGGACTTCTCCAGCTAATGGTAGGGCCCTTGAGAGTGCTGCTGAACAAAAAGACCTAGGAGGGTGCAGGTCCATAGTTCCTTGAAAGTGGAGTCACATGTAGACAGGGTGGTGAAGAAAGCGTTTGGCACGCTTGCCTTCATTGGTCAGAACATTGAGTATAGGAGTTGGGATGTCACGTTGCAGGTGTACAGGACATTGACACAGACCACTTTTAGAATACTGCGTACAAGTCTGGTCGCCCCTCTATAGGAAGGATGTTGTTAATCTTGAGAGGGTGACGAAAAGATTTACAAGGATGTTGCTGGGACTGGAGGGTTTGAGTTATAAGGATGGGCCGAATAGGCTGGGGCTTCTTTCCCTGGAGCGTCAAAGGCTGAGAGGTGACCTTATAGAGGTTTATAAAATCATGAGGGGCATGGATACAGTGAATAGCCAAAGTCTTTTTCCTAGGTTGGGGGACTCCAAAGCTGCAGGGTATAGGTTTATGGTGAGAGGGGAAAGATTTAAAAAGGGACCTAAGGGGCAACTTTTTCACGCAGAGGATGGTGCGTATCTGGAATGAACTGCCGGAGGAGGTGGTAGAGGCTGGTACAATTACAACATTTAAAAGGCATCTGGATGGGTATATGAATAGGAAGGGTTTAGAGGGATATGGGCCAAATGCTGGCAAATGGGTCTAGGTCAGATTGGGATTCTGGGCAACGCAGATGAGTTGGACTGAAGGATTCCTGTCTGGGGTACGGTCTCACTGGTTATAATTAACTGTCCAGCCTTTCCTGTTAACATTTGTTCCTGTATAACGCTTTGTTTTTATTTTTTCATGGGATGTGGGCATCACTTAACCAGGCCAGCATTTTATTATCCATCCCTAATTTTGTCAACCACATTGCTGTGGGTCTGGAGTCACATGTAAGCGGCCAGCTAAGGATGGCAGTTTCCTTTCCCTAGATGGGGTTTCCCAATAATCAGCAATGATTCCATGGTCATCATCAGAACTCTGACTTCCAGATATTTATTGAATTCAAATTCCACCATCTGCTGCGCAAGGATTTGAACCCAGTCCTTGGAACATTACCAGGGTCCTAGAATTAATCGACTAGTGATGATACCACTAGGCTATCACCTCTCACAAAATGTCTGAACTCTTAAAAGGGAGTGGCATCTGTTAAAGATGGCACAGCCAAAACAAACCCTAAACACACACACACACACACACACAAACACACACACACAAACACACACACAGTCCCAGTATTAGTCAGTCTGTGGTGACTAGGAAGGATGGCTTGTACCATTCCTGCTTGGGGATGTTTGGAGATTGTGTCAATACCAAAAGGCTTTTCAATACATCTTTCAAAATCTTTGTAATTTCAATTTAAAGAATCACTGATATTTGTAAGCAGCTGTTAACACCTTTCAAACAATCTCTGTCTGGTATATGTGCATATGTGTCCACATATATGTAATATTTGTGTGAATGTTTACGTGTATATATTATGTACCGATATGAAATGTATACATACATGGGTGAAAACATGTGTAGGTATAAAAGGAATATCTCAGATTTTCTTCACTGAATTATATTAATCTGAACAAAAACTCTCTTCTCTATACTTGGTTATTCATTGCCTGCTGCCCTGTGAACAGTAGGACGAGAATGTTCAGCATGTTGTGATGATTTTGAAAATTATGCAAACCTATCTTTATTAATTCAGAGCTGTCTGATGTTACTGGAATGTTGGAATTGTTATATGTTCCCCAGCCAGCCAAGCGACAACAGCTCCGCAAGTTACTGACAAAGAATTTATTTCTTTCAGTAAGTCAGCATGTGCTCGCAATCCTTGCACTCAGTAATTTGCAGGGGTGGAGAATGCCAAGGCGAGGAGGAGAGCTACCACAGGGGTCACATCTTTTCCCAGTAAACAACTTGTTTACCTTGGCTCTGAGGCTGGAGTGAGCAGCAGCTATTTCTCTCTGTCTCTCTCTCTCTCTCTCTCTGAAGTTGCACAGTTTCTGCTTCCTGTCGCATGCTGTCCAAAATTGTTTTCCACTTCACCTGTCAAGAGGCTGCTCAGTGAAGAAGACAGTGGTGGATAAGCATGTCTCTCTCTCTCTATCGGTTACGCCAGACAATATTCCATAACCTCCTGCAGTCTAGATTCACAGCCTTGGGAAAGGTTTATTGATGAAGAACAGGAGGAGGTGGAGATGCCAGTGATAATCTTGTTGTTTATATGTGTCTATTCACAGGGCACTTCCTTCATCAGTCTGACTTGGGCCGTCAAAGCCTCCTCTACTTAAAAGAGGCAGGCAGTGGTTGGTTTGGAAAGGTCAGTAGATCTCTTTATTTTTAAACTTATGGCTGGTCAACTGCTCCTTTTGGGCTTCACAAATGACTTTAACTGCTCCCTCCCCACCACACACAGCAGGTATTAAAGCAGAATGACTGATGTGTTAGCTCAGTAAAAGGGTGCTTTGTATTAGCGTTTGATTGATGAGTTTCTAAATGAATGATTGCTTTCGATTCGGAAACCGCAGAAAGTATCAGATGTTGTCCAAGTTGGGATAGTTTGTTAATCAATATTGTTTCAGACTTATAACTGCCAGGTTGAGCCTGTTTCTTTATTTTCAAATAGGCAACGTTATCTGTCATTTTTAGAAAGCCTGATGAGGAGAGAAAAGCATCGAGTATCAATATTCCTTTGCCTGGTTTTTAAAATCAGAATCTGAGACAGAATAAATTGGAGGTTAGTTGCAGTTTGTTTAATAGGCAAAATGTTTTGAATTCAGTGTCAAAGCTGGCGTTTTAATGAACTCTGTGAGGTTATGTTTTTGTAGGTGGGAGAATTTAGCAAAAATGTGGATGGATGTGAGACTGAGAGAGCCGAATGAAAGTGGTCATAAGGGGTAAAACAAAAAAAAGGAAACACTCAGCAGCTTCTGCTGCATTTGTGGAGAGAGAAACTGAAGGCTAAAACTTATATTTTTATGGGTAAGTCCGATTTGAGTCATGTTTTTTGGCAGGATTTTTGCTGTGAGGCCGGTTGGATTTTTCACTGTATCTTACCAAATTCACCAGATTCATTACATATTGTGCCACTGCGGCATCTCTCACATCTGATTCCAGCCCCATCTTCCTATGTGCCGTTTCCACAACGACTCAACATTCGATGACTAGCTGCCAAAACAGCATCATCCTACGCGCCCATGCCATCTTTAAAAGCCTGTTGCGCACCTAGACAAGCTCCGTCAGTGCTGAGCTGCCCTGCATGGTTCCTGATATTCTACCCCCAGACATGGCAGAGAGGGGGAGTTTGACACCTTGCTTCGTAGGCCCCAATCCTGGAGGTCCTGCTGGACAGGAATGGTCCTGACACCGGACTTTATCTGCCTTCAGGAGGAGGCCACAACACCACGTCATGCCCAGCCAGGTACGAGGTCTCCACCCAGATTGGAACAGCTTCATTCTGGAAGAATGGCTAGCCAATGTAGGAGGAAGTCAGTGTCCTTCCCCAATCCACCAGGGGGTAGATTCCACCATCTTCTCTTCAATACCTCACTCACTCTGTCTCTGCTGCTGTGCCCAACTCCCACCAAGGCTCATGTTGTACCACTCTCTCTGTTGTCAGTGACATCCTCCTTTCACCCACTCCAACACCCAACACCACTGAGTCTGTGTGCCCTCTGCACTGCCCACTCACTTGGTCAGGACACCTCCCCACCTGCATCAATAATATCAGCTGTGCCTTTGACTTTCAATCACCATAATAGCTGCCTGCCTCCCTCATAGCCAGGCTGAAAACAGCCCGCAATCAGGCAAAAAGAGTCAATCAGGGAGATGGGCTGCCCCTTTATAAGGAGAAGATGCTGACTCCAACTGCCGTGAGTAGGCCCTGGGCTGCTGTTGGAGACTGCTCTTGTCTTACTGTGCCAGGGAGTCTGGAGCAAAAGCTTGACTGAGGTCTGCTGACAACTATGACAAGTTTTCTGCCTCAATGTTTATGTTGAATAGCATGGCAGTACAGTGGTCAAAGAGCCTGGTATGCCTGGCTGAGGGGACAAAGTGCAAAAAGATAGCGCAAGGCATGGGTGCTGTGAGCATCCAGGTGGGCTCAGAGTGTGTGAGTGCCATGCCAGTGAGAGAACAGCTTGGAGAAGCAGCCTGGTCCAGTCCATGAGCTGAGTGTGTGTCCCTGACCACACACAGTGTCCTTGCTACGACATCATACAGCTCGAGATACAGCATTGAGGTGCAGAAGGGTCATGTATGTGGATTGGAGATGTCTCATGTGGGTTGTTAGAGGCTGGCACATGTCAAATGCCAATGTACCTAGATGTGGGATGTGTGTGGCTAGTGCCCATACAGCGTGATCTGATTTCCAAAGCAGGTTGAGTAAGCAGTGAGCTGAATCCATAGCTACCCACGTCAGTTTTCCTGTTGAGTTTTCCTAACGTCTGCCTTGTTCAGTGAGTTTCGTGAAATGGAAGGCGAAATACTAATTAAGTTAGAACAAAGCATAAGATTCTGAAACAAAAACAGAAAACGCTGGAGAAACTCAGCAAGTCTGGCAGTTTCTGTGGAGAGAAAAATAGAGTTAATTTTTTGAGTCCAGTGACCCTGTAAGGATCTGCCCAGTGCTAACATTTCAGGTCTGTGATCTTTCTGCAGTCCATCTGAGTTTAGGTGAAAGGTCCCCGAACTGAAACATTAACTCCAGTTCTCTCTTCACAAAGGTCGACTCTCTCTGAGTATTCTTTTATTTCAGATTTTTAGCATTGGTGACATTTCACCTTCATAGTGACAACAGAAAAAGTATTTTTCCACTTTTAGTTTTATTTGGCAATTTCCTCTCATGCCCAAAAATAGCCTCTCAACTTAGTCTGAATCAAAATTGCCCTCTAATGGCATTTAAGTCCTTGTTAAAGAGCAATGAAGACTCACTTGCTTTGCAGTTCTCCAACTATGGGATAAAAGTGAAGCCTGGTTTTGTAAATTGAGTCCGTGCCCTGTGAGTTTGTAAATTATGAACGAAAAAGTAGTGTTGTATTGCAAAGGCTGTTCCTGAATTCATTATAACATTGTTATTTTGAAAAGGCTGCTTGTGTGTGAATATTTCATTGGATGCATGGCTTTTGAAAACAAAACTAAAACTTGTCTTTTTTGGGCCATATATTTCCATGCTGACAATATTAATAATGTCAATCCTTTGCACATTAACGTGCAGTTTCAGGATCAATGATTTTGAGTTGCTTCAGGGGACTTAGGTGAGACCAGAGTATCAGTGACAGGTTGGTCAGGACAAAGTTTTAACTTCGTATGCCGACCCGAAGCGTGTTCGCATTTCGCTCCCAACATTTAAGCACCTCAGGGTGAATCAGGGTTTTGCTGAAACTTGATTGTGCACAGCTTGATTGAGACTGTTCAACGTTGTTGTGTGTACGAAGTATTCAGGATTTGTCTTGATTAAATGTCCAATCCAAATACTTGAGAAGTGTGAGAGCATCATTGTTACAGCTGGGTCTTGTTTGGAACTATTTCCTGTTACTCATGTTGATTAGTTAGCTCATTTGGCAGGGTGGCTGGTTTATGCAGAGTGATGCTAACAGCAGGGGTTCAATCACCACACTGGTTGAGGTTACCAATGAAGAACTCTCCTTCTCAAGCCCTCCTCTTGCCTAAGACATGCTGATTCTTAAAATAATCTAGCCCTGGTTGCCTTTCTTTCTCTCTAATGAAGGGCAGCACTGTGATCCAGTAGACGTATGGTGACTTCCTTCAGGGTTGAGATTGTACAGAAGCTTTCAAAGCAAAATGGTCCCCACTGCCACTTCCATTCATGTTTTTTGTTATATTTACAATATAAAGATAAATGATGAATCCAGAACTTTCAGAGTCTAGAACTAGCATGGCTGCACCAAACTTTTCCCACTTTCATCCATCTACACCACAAGTATCACAAAGTCAGGATTTTTAAAATTGAAAGATATTCTCATCCTGGGGGCAAGATCCTAAATTCCATTTTTTTATTAAGTCTTGAAAATCTTTTATTCAGATTTTCAGAATTACGGTCCATCTCACAGTCATTTCAGAACGATGGCCTGTTTCACAGTCGTTGCTAGGCAGCCTGCTATTGGGCCTGTGTTAGGATGTACCATTTCCACCAACCAATTTCAAAGCTTCATCAAAGTTAGGAACCACAACTGCACTGTTAACAAATCTGAACAGATAGTTGGTGTGCTATGAGAGTTGTCGAAGTTCTTTTGGCCCGGGAAAAATTTCCACAAATTAAACGCACTCTTCGTAAAACTTGTATATAACAGACAGAGGAGACATTCCCAAAAGGTTACTTCTATTTTGCTGAGTTTATTTGGGGCTTGTTAAAATACATTCACCTTAGTTTTCAAATCCTTCAATGTCCTTCCCACCCCTCCCTCTTTCTCTCTGTCACCTCCTCTAGCAGCATCACAAACTACAAGATCTCCTCCACCTTTTAACCCTGACCTTCTGCATGTTCCTGACTTCCATTGCTGGACTATTGGCAGTCATACCGACAACTTCCAAGGCCTTTAGCTTGGAAATTTCCTCCCTCGACCTCTCTGCCTCTCCCACCTCCTGTGAAGTGCTCCTTATAAAACTCTTTGATAAAACTTACCGTCACCCATCCAAATATCATTTTATGTGGTTCAAGTCAAATAATAGCTCCAATTTAGCTCATTTTGCTGCACTAAAGGTGCTAAGTTAATGCAAATTATTGTTAAATTAATTGCTTTCCTGCAAACTCAGAAAATAAGGAGTGCGATTTGGACAATTTATGGCTTAAATTGACAAAAACAACATTGCTCAGTCAGAACAATAGGCAACTGAATCTTGAGTACATTTTGTCCAAAGCCAAGTATAGGGATTAATGGCTGAACATTAGGATTGGTCAGTTCTCTTAGCTCTGTTTGTTTACTTGGGATATTTCAATTGAGGAAAAACAATGGGTTGTGTTATCTGCAGTTCTGATGATTAAACTCATTGTTGAACTGCTCGACTATGTAGTTTCTCATTTCAACCCACATCCCAAGCATACTGTAGGTCAAAGTTAGAATTTGCATTCATTGTATTCAAACCAAAAGTATTTTCTGAATACTGATGTATTATCCAGCTTTTATCGACAGGCACATATTTTACTGTAATATTCGGATGATACATTTCAGTCACTTTGTAATGTCTGATAAACACAGTCAGGAATATGTAGGAAAATAATATGTAGAAAACACAAGGCTGCAAATGTGTGGGATCATCACCACCTAGACATTCTCTCACACTCTCCTGACTCGGAACTATATCGTGGTTACGTCACTGTCGCGGGGTCCATGAGGAAGTCCCTCCCTCATGGTCCTGAGGGTTTACCAATGGACAGCAGCAGTTCAAGAAGGTGGTTCAACCACAACCGTATTGCTCACATAGAATCGAATCATAGAGTCACAGAACTGTTACAGCACAACAAACCAGGGCTTTTGACACATCAATGCCCTCCCAAGGAGCCCAATCATGTATGATCCCTCTCCCACCCTGTCCCCACATTCCTCCTCTTCAGATACTTAGAATACTTAGAAAGAGAGAAATAATTATAAGATGGAGGGATCCATTTTGGCTGCGCAGGCAATAAATAAACTACCCAGCCAAATCCCATTTTCCATCATTTGCTCCCTGTCCCGGGAGGTTATGGGACTCCAGGCGTATTTCCAGACGACCTCAAGCACACTTACCGACAGGAGCTCCAGACCCCTGCTGACCTGTGCGTGGTAGAAGGGTTTTCCTCATCTCCATGCTAATCTTTCTACTATTTGTTTTAAATCTATGCCCCCTGGTCATTGACCTCTCTGCTAAGATAAATAGGCCCTTTGCATCCATTCTTAAGCTGCCCAGTTGATCAATTTCCAGGAGTGCGGCTCGCAAATAGTCATAGATTCTAGAACAGGGTGTCAGTTTCCCAAAAAAATCAAAGTTTGCAAATTCACATTATCACTGTTACGAAGTGGAAGTTTGCACCCCCCCACTGAACTAAAACCAAAACACCCAAAGAGGTGCGCCTCACCCCATAATCTGTAAAAAAAAAGTGTGAAAAGTGATGTAGAGGGGTTAAAATTGTATCAGAGATAATATGTACAGCAGATGCTGGAGACCCCAGAGTTTAAAAACCAGGTGGGAAAACACAGCAACGCTTCATCAGAGGCTGCACTGAGGATGTTACTAAGCATGGTAACGAAAAGTCTGCGGAACAACAAACCTGCTCGGCGAGCCAACCAACCTCAAATCCCTTCTAACTACTAACTATTCCCGCAATAAAGCAAGATTCTAATGGTTTGCTGTTCCAATAAATACATGTCCCACTTATATAAAAAAAGTAGAATTTGGTCTCTCGAAAATTATATCCAGGCTACGTGTCTTCAGGAATCTGCTGTGCCTTCTCTGTCGATACTTCTATCAGGAATATTAACAAGTTGTGCCATTGGCACCATTGTTATTTAGATGGTGCTTACTCTAAGACGTAGAGCAGGCTGTGACAGCCAGCAATTCTCTCTTGAGAGCTGAGGGCTGTTAGCTCTGGTGGATGGCAGGTAGCTCTGGGACCTTTATCCAGCCACCCCCTTCTTTTAAACCCTTGATGACATGTTCATATTTCTTACAATAGGATTGGTCCAATGTTGTCAAAACTATCAGATTTAAATTTAGTAGGTTTTTGGTATCTAAGTGCCTGGATCAAATTGATTGGCTAAATTCACAACCCTGTTGTCTTGGTAAAAACTGCTGCTTGGCCTGCTAACTGTAAGCCATTTTGGTACAAATGTTTCAATTCGGGTGCTCTCTGTGTGCTTGCAAACTATCAAGCTGCTGCTCACAGACATCCAATTTAAATTTCTAAGCATAGAAAAAGCACACAATCTTTTAAAGGGACCATGCAATGCTTTCTGCCTTGCATTTTACAAACACCAAATTCTAACTTCTTGCCCCGCAATCCACAAATACTCTATCCAACTTCACAACATCATTGATACAGAAAGAAATAAATTACATGCGTCATGAATATATCACCAGCTGATATATCCACAGCCGGATGCTAGGCTATGACAATTTCCAATAAGAGACAATCTAACTGCTGCCTCTTGATTTTCAATGCTGTTACTATCACTGAATGCTCCACTATCAACATCCTGGGAGTTATCATTGATGAGAAATTGAACTGGACTCACCACATAAATACAGTTGCTACAAAAACAGATCAGAGGCTGGGAATACTGTGGTGATTAACTCACCTCCTGACTCCTGAAAGCCCATCTACCATCTACAAGGCACAAGTCAAGAGTGTGATGGAATAATCCCCACTTGCCTGGATGAGTGCAGCCCCAACAACACTCAAGAAGCTTGAAACCATCCAGGACAAAGCAACCTGCTTGATTGGCACTACATCCGCAAGCATCCACTCCCTCCACCACCAACGCTCAGTAGCAGCAGTGTGTACTATCTACAAGATGCCCCACAGAAACTCACCAAAGATCCTCAGACAGCACCTTCCAAACCCATGACCACTTCCAACCGGAAGGACAAGGGCAGCAGAAAAATGGGAACACCACCACTTTCAAGTTCTCACCCAAGCCACTCACCATCCTGACTTGTAAATATATCACCGTTCCTTCACTGTGGCAGGGTCCAAATCCTGGCAAACCCTCCCTAACAGCATTATTGGTCAACCCACAGCAAGTGGACTGCAGCGGTTCAAGAGGCAGCTTACTACCACCTTCTTAAGGGCAACTAGGGACGGGCAATAAATACTGGCCAGCCAGCAACGCCCATATCCCACAAAAATGATTTTTTTTAAAAAATCGCACACATGAGGTATATCCCCAGTTATTATTGCACTCAATGTATATCCCACAACTCATAATGCACACACGTGG
>JAHRHZ010000082.1:14490334-14506862 GCA_024137785.1 Ginglymostoma cirratum | reverse complement strand
CATAATATATCCACAGCAGATATTGCACACGTGAGGTATGTCCCAAGCTAATATTGCACTCATAAGATATATTGCACAAAGAAAATTTATGGCACAGAATTTGGCCTATTGTGTCTGTGGTATATCTTAATCAGACATTACAAATACGATGTGCAATTCACAGCTGATATTGCACACACCATATATTATACAATGGGGCTCGACTCCAACAGATATTGCTCACATACAGCACATCGACACAACACATGTTCCATACACTACTGGTGTGTAACTGTGACAGTTTCCTCTTGTACTTAAAACTATAATGTCATATATTTCCTCAGCATACTGGAACAAAATGTTATGACCTTGTCTTCCTCACACATAAATATATCAGAATGTGTCTGTGTACAGGAGCTCAGGTATAACATAGCAGTTTTCAAGAACGGAGGAAATCACTAATGCGACAGTGTTGTTGTAAATGATATTGAGCCTGCAGTGTGCACAGGCTTCCGCTAACTTTATTAATGATGACAGTCCGTCGAATTCTTTGGTTGTGTTTTGATCCACTGGAATCACTTGAGGCCAGCCCTTACTCCAGATGGCTTCGGAAATCAGACCCTTGTGTAAAAGTCAAACATTTGCCCTCTCCCCAGCCTTTCAGATGAACCTGCCTGAAAAGAGTTGATAAAGGTGTCTATTAGAAAATGTCTACATTTACTTTTAGGTCATCTGCTCTTTGCCTATTCCTCTTTTGTGACTGTATGTGCCTGGCATCCTAATGTAGAGTATTAGGAGAAATTTGAGAACGGCCTGTATCCTTCAGTATTTGTAACGCCAAAGTTATCAGTGCATCAGGATAAAACTCATAACAGCTTCTGTGTCTGTACATTTGCAATCAATCTCACAAACCTTACTGATAGGCTCAGCATTTGACATTCAATGACATTACCATCATTGAATCCCCATTATCAACATCCTGGGGGTTACCATTGACCAGAAGCTGAACTGGAACTGTTATATAAATACAGTGGCTGCAAGAACAAGTCAGAGGCCAGGAAATCCGCAGATAGCAATAAGAGACAATCCAGCTACCGCCTCTGACATTCAATGGCATTACCATCACTGAATACCCCTCTGTAAACATCCTGGGCATTACCATTAACTAGAAACTGAATGGGACTGGCCACATAAATATCTGCAGTGAGTAACTCATCTCCTGACTCCCCAAAGCTGTCCATCATTTACAAGGCACAAGTCAGGCGTGAATTGGAATACTCCCCTTTTACCTGGTCAAGTGCAGCTTCAACAACACTCAAGAAGCTTGATACCATCCAGGGAAAAGCAGCTTACTTGATTGAGACCACATCCTTAAAAATCCACTCGTTCCACCACCGACGCTCAGTAGCAGAAGTGTACCATCTACAAAATGTAATGCAGAAATTCACTAAGGCACCTTTCACTGTATCTTCCAAACCCACAACCTCTACCACTTGGATATTCAAGGGCTGCAGAGACACAGAAACACCATTATCTGAGAGTTCCTTTCCAGGTCACACAGCAAGCTGACTTGGCGCGATATCATTGTTCCTTCATGTTGCGAGGTCAAAATCCTGAAATTCACTTCCTAACAGCACTGTGTGTGTACCTATACCCCAGGGACTGCAGCAGTTCAAAAAGGCAGGTCACCACTGAGTTCCCCAGGGCAATTAAGGATGGGCAATAAATGCTGGTCTGGCCAGCATTATCTACATCATATGAAAGAATTTTTTAAAATTGTCAGTGTGAACTCGCTGTATTTACCCACAAGTTCAAGCAAAAGACAGCTGAAAAAAATGGAACTCTTTGTGTTATGGATTGCTGTCTCATTTCCTTCCATAAGTAGTTCTCTGTTTTGTTTTGCTTCCTCTGCATTTTAAAAATGTAATTATTTTCCCTGTGTTTGTTTGCATCCTAGTTTACAGCCTGCGTGGCTTAGTGAAGGTAGTGAATGACTGAAGAGTCTTGAGGTTATTTGCCCAGCTCACATCACTACAAGTCCCCTTCAGTGTGTGGGGTGCGTTGGGTTTTGGATTTGTGAAAGTCTCCATTGATAGGCCTGTGCCTGAGTGCAGTTGTAAATGAGGTGAATGTGAAAAACAGCAGGAAATTAAAGCATTGACTTTTATCTTTGATTTATTTAGCTATTGCTTAAACTGTCTTAAACTATCTGTTGAATCAAACTGTATCTCACAATTGGAGGAAGGCCAAGATTTGGTTATCTCAGTTGGCTGGATGGCTGGTTTGCAATGAAGAATGATGTTAACAGCGTGGGTTCAATTCCTGTACCAGCTCAGGTTACAATGAAGGATTCTCCTTCTCACCCTCTCCCCTCACCTGAGGTTAAACCACCACCAGCTGTCTCTCTTGGTTTGGAGAGCAGCCCTATGGTCTGCTAGGACTATGATGACTTTACCTTTAAACTTATAGAACATCAACATTACAGAGATCCTCTCCTGCCTCTAGTGAATGGTCAATGATGAGATACCCTGACAGGATCCACAGTGCTGTTTATAGTCATTTGGTAGTACGGAGCTTGAGTATTGACGTAAAAACGACCCAATTTGTCAAAGATATTTGTCTTGCACACATTAGAACAATGTTTCCCAAACCTCTTCCCAGTATGGCCCCATTTTAATACCTCAGACTTTATGTGAGCCCAGAGCGAAAATGGAGATGGGGCTGTTTGGTGACATTGGGCTGGAAGCTGTTGACTGAGAGTGAGGGTGTTTGAGGCTTATTGAATGGGGAGGATGGGGGTGGGGTTGTTGAAGCAGAGAATAGTGTTAAGCATTCCGGGTTTCTCCTGTGCTCACAGCAGCAATCAGGACTCAGTGAACAGATGATTAACCAATGCTTAACAGCAGAAAAAATCCCAAACATGTAAAGAAACAGATATTAATACTCAGTCTCAGCTCCACAGCCACCATGACTGATTTGGAACTCATAATCCTGCAAGGTCACTGCAGGTCATGACACACAGTTTGAGTACCTCCTGCACTAGAACATTGACCTAGACTTCTTAGGCCAAAAAGACTGTTCTTTCTTTATCGTCCAAATGATATATTTCCCATTCCTCTTCATCCCATCAATATATCTTTCATCCCCAATTAGCCTGGGAGTGGATTTGGTGGTAGACAATGAATGCTAGCCTTGCCACCAATGCACATTACTGTATGTGGGCTTCTGCATCCACCTCCCCCCCCAACTTTTGCTTTTAAGTGTGTTCACGTTAAGCACTCTATGTGAGTAAACAATGTTGTGCCTCTACCTGGCTGTTGGTCCTGCTTTGCTTTTTCAATCAGTACACACAGCAATCAGTTAGCTTTGCTGTAACATTAGCTTCATAACTTGTAATGTGTTTAACCATGTTGAATAAAGTGACCATGAACATGACACCTTCATCCCATCAATAAATTTGTTTTAAGTCAGCAACCCCACACTGAGCCCTTCCAGTCTGTCCATTTGTCAAACTCTGGCTATTTCTGCAAACCACCTTCATGCTAGATAATGAATCGGTTGTCTTTGATCCTGAGAAATACCTTTTCCCACAGTGACCCCATTTCAAGGCTTGGAAATTGTCACAGCCCCCTCAGTGAGACCTCAGATTGTGGCCCTGAAATTTCAACTGTTGAAATGCCAGTGTAAATGGGACCAGCATGTCCTTGCTGTATGAGAAGTGGTAGAAGAATGCTCCTCTCAAGGACGATAATAAATTGCTCCTCTTCACATTGGTATTCTTGCAAATTGTCCTGATGAGCTGTCCGTAAAACTGCCCATTTTTTCAGCAGTACTCAAGTGGTGTTGCTCTGGTAAACCCTGAACAAAGAAGGCAGCAGAATAGCCTATGAATATATTTATCATTAATGCTGCACAGCGCAATTCAATGCCAAAGCCATGCAACCAGTATTAATGCAGTCCAAACACTGGTCTGAGCAATTTCAGTCATCCTGAATGAAGCCAGGTAAAAACAGTGGGAATCTGGTGCTGGATACAGGGGCATTGAGAGCAGAGCAGGGAGGTGACAAGGAAAATAAGCACCCCCATCTCCTACCTACTAACCTCATCCCACCCCCTTGACCTGTCCGTCCTCCCTGGGCTTACCTATCTCCTCCCTACCTCCCCACCCACACTCACCTTTACTGGCTCCATCCCCGCCTCTTTGACTTGTCTGTCTGCTCTCCACCTGTCTTCCCTCTATCCATTTTCTATGTGCCTCCCCCTCTCTCCCTATTTATTTCAGAACCCTCTTCCCCTCCCCCATTTCTGATGAAGGGTCTAGACCCGAAACGTCAAGATTTCCTGCTCCTATGATGCTGCTTGGCCTGCTGTGTTTCCCCAGTTCCACACTGTGTTATCTCTGACTCCAACATTGGCAGTTCTTCCCATCCCAACTAGAGCTGATTGTTTCAGAGATAATAGGAACTGCAGATGCTGGAGAATCTGAGGTAACAAGGTGTTGAGCTGGATGAACACAGCAGGCCAGGCAGCATCAGATGAGCAGGAAAGTTGATGTTTCGGGTTTCAGAAGAAGGGTCCCAACCCGAAACGTCAACTTTCCTGCTCCTCTGCTGCCTGGCCTGCTGTGCTCCTCTAGCTCCACACTGTGTTAGCTCTCGTTGGGAGGTTGGATGCTTAATGGGGCAAAGGGATAATCAAACTGTTTGGATTAGAGTTTAATAAGTCACTGATCTAAACCGAGGTTCTCTTAGAGTCTTGAAATCTGCAATAGATTATTCAACCAATTTGTCAGAAGTCAGACGACACCAGGATATAGTCCAACAGGTTTATTTGAGATCACAAGCTTTTAGAGCGCAGCCCCACGGCAATGCTCTGAAAGCTTGTGATTTCAAATAAACCTGTTGGACTATAACCTGGTGTCGTCTGACTTCTAACCTTGTCCACCCCAGTCCAACACTGGCACCTCCACATCATTGTCAACCATTCTGTACACTGAATATCGTATCTAAGCCATTCACTTGATCTCAATCCCAACAGCTGGAGTCATTGTAGATACTTATAATCAACCTGCACAGAGAAGTCATTACACACCTCTGGAGCAGGTGGGACTTGAACCCAGGCCTCCTGACTCAGAGGTAAGGGCACTACCACTGCACTGTAAGAGTCCTAAAGCCTACTATGCCCGATATTCCCAGATGCCTTCCATGCAAGTAATAACTAGGCCTGAGCCTGAGGAGCTTCTGAATAAGATGAGATCAGGCGCTTTCAGACTATTTTGGCCATATGCAACAGAGTCTTTGTACCCTGCAGAGAGGAAGCATTGAATCTAGTGAAGACGGAACAAGCCCCATTTTTTAAAAAAAATCCATCACTTACTTAATCTCATTAAAAAGAAGCAGATCCTTCCAGAGTTTGGGCAACGATTCTCCATGTTTCTGACTGAAGGTGTCCAGCAATGGTGAGTTGTTCAATTTGTGAGTGTAAAGGGCGAAGAGGGATTGTGAACGCCGAAATGCAGTTCCAGAGCACAAGATGCCACTAGAAATTAATGCTGTTCAGATACTCGTCTAAAACCTTTTTAAATTTTTTCTTTTGCTTTTGAAACGTGTCCCAGGTGTTTCTCGGTGACGTGAACATCAACTTGAATTGCTGCCAGGTGGTGGTTAAAGAGTTAAAAGCAGAAGCCAACATTCAGGAGCAGATGCGATTCCTGGAGGAAGCCCAGCCTCACAGGTCAGTTTCACAAGTCAGTTCCTTCCCACTCCACGCACACAGAGTGCAGAGCTCCCTGGCTAATTCTTTCCTGGCCTACCACTCCATAGACCACAGCACCTGCTCGGAACACAACAGATGCATTTGATCGAAGCACCAAAGATCCTGAAGGGGTCTTGACTGGGTGGATGTGAAGAGGATGTTTCCTCTTGTGGGATAATCTGGAACTGCAGGGGGAGGTCACTGTTTTAAAATCAGGGGCACCCATTTAAAACAGAGATTAGGCAAAAATGTTTTCTCCCAGAGGGGCGTGAGTCTTTGAAACTCTTCCTGAAAAGATGGTGAAAGAAAAAATTTAAGACAGAGGTAGACAGATTCTTGTTTAGCAAGGGGGTATAAAATCATCAGGGGATAGGCAGAAATGCAGATTTGAGCTTAATATCAGGCCAGCTGTAATTTTATTGAATAATGAAGCAAGCACAAGGGGCTCAATGGCTTATTCCTGCTTATTATGAAAGTTTGTATACACATATGTACAGAGTCAAGAACAGTTTCTTCCCTGCTGTTATCAGACTTTTGAACAGACCACTCAAATGTTAATTCTGATCTTACTCTCTGCACTATCTCTATGGCTGTAACACTGTATTCTGCACCCTGTTCTGCTACCCTGATGCACATTCTGTGCAATTTGCCTTAGAGGGCACAAAACAACATTTTTCACTGTATCTTGGTACATGTGACAAGAATAATTCCGTCAATCAATCAAGTCTACTCTGAGGTTTGTATAAAAAGGAGCCATTCATGCATTCTCTGAGCTTTGGTGGGGAATTGCTTAGCTCTTTGTGTTGCGCTATGCATTGTATTTAATCCTGTCCACCCTTCATATAGTCTTCCCCCAGTTGCTGGTGTGACCAGGAGTAGGAATAGTCCATCCCTTAGGGCTGATTGTAGTATCCTCAGCTCAGCCCTGTATGTCTTCCAGCTAAACTCAGCACAGACTCAGATTGAAGCTGGAATCTTCCTGGTCCGTATGACTGAACTCAAAGACAACATTTGACTGTTGTCTAAGCTCCTCGTCACATTTTTATCACTAATTTCCTTTATCATGTTTTGTGTTGGTCTCTAATTAAATGCGTCAATTGTAGTATAATCATGGCCTAATTTATCCAGAAATGGTTTCCCAAATATTTCAAATAACCACCTTAGCTGCTAAATACTTCAGTCCGTCTTTCCTGCTTTCAGAGAGAGGGAGAGGAAGCTACTTTGGAAGGAGCAAAGTGTTCCTAGGCTTGCAGGCTGTGTCGTCACCAGTGACGCTTTCCCAATGGCTCCTGCATCATCTGTTACTTTCTTCTGTTGTCCCCTCCTGGTTTCTTCACATGGTGAGGATCTGCTGGAACCTGGGACAATCTGTCATTCTTCATTTGCTAGTCAGGACTATAAAGGAGCCAAGAGATAGTAAGAACTGTAGATGCTGGAGTCAGAGACAACACAGTGTGGAGCTGGAGGAACACAACAGGCCAGGCAGCATCAGAGGAGCAGGAAAGTTGACATTTTTTTCAGAAGGGCCCTGACCCTAAATGTCAACTTTCCTGCTCCTCTGATGCTGCCTGGCCTGTTGTGTTCCTCCAGCTCCACACTGTGTTGTCTATAAAGGAGCCAATGAAGGGATTAAAGGTCGATAGAGACCAGCGATGCCTTCTGGTGAGGGAGCCCAGAAGAAGGAAGCAAACCCTCACTGTTGTAGAGGGAAAGGCAGGAGGCTCGCTGTTATTCACGGGGTAATAGAAATCTGAGAATCTCATCCAGCAAGATGACAAGTGAGGCTGAGGATTAGTGGAAAATAACGAGACTTTTGATAGAAAAGGTTGTTAATGGATATGGAACGAAGGCAGACAAAATTAAGATACGGATCAACCATGATTTAGTTGAATGATAGGATAAGATCAAGGGGCTGAATGGCCTCCTCCTGTTCCTGTGGAGATGGAACATTGACGTTGCATTCATTACTGGGAGAGGCTGGCTCTGTCTTTGCTCACTGTCATCCCCAGTGCGGTTGGATACTCAGTAGCTGTCAGTATCAGGAATGGCCGATTGTTATCTTGCTCCTTAACCCTGGGGTCCTGAGGCCAGGGGTAACATCTCCATAAAGTTTGCAAGAACCGATTCAGCATGGAATCAGATTACTGAACCTGGGAGCTCCCTTGATCCGCGCAGCTTTAGAGAAGAGGATGGTTTAACCGGTTGACGGTACAGCATTCACAGCTTAATGAACTTCTCCTTATTTCCCTACCCATCATACTCACGCACACTCTGGGTAAACCCACTGCACCAGCAAATGGGGTTGTGAGCTCAGAGATTATGGTCAATATTAATTCAGCTGTGAAAGTGGTTTAATTCACCCCAGGGCAGGACATCATGCCTGAGTGTACTGGGCAGGCAGAAGGCTATCTTCCGGTGCCTTCGCACCTTCCATTGGGAATACCCACCATCATGTCAGGTGACGCTATCCCTATGCTAAATGGGACTGACTTCAAACAGATCCAGCAACTCAAGCCTGGGCATCCATGAGGTGCTGTGGACTATTGGCAGCTGCAGAATTGTACTCCAGCACTATCTGCAACTTCATGGCGCAGCATAGCCCCCACTCAACCACTTACCATCAAACCAGGGGATCAACCCTGGTTCAATGGAGAGTGCAGGAGGGCGTCCCAGTAGCAGCTGGGGAGGTGATAGCCTAGTAGAATTATCGCTGGACAATCCAGAGACCCAGGTAATGTTCTGGGGAACACGAACAGAAGTTGCTGGAAACGCTCAGCAGATCTGGCAGCATCTGTGAAGAAAAACTCAGAATTAATGTTTTAGGTCCAGTGACCCTTCCTCAGAACTGTCCAAGGGACCTGGGTTCAAATCCCGCCATGACAGATGGTGGAATTTGAATTCAATAAAAAATATCTGGAATTAAGAGTCTAATGATGACCATGAATCCATTGTCGATTGTTGGAAAAACTCGTCTGGTTCACTAATGTCCTTTAGGGAAGGAAACTGCCATCTTACATGGTCTGGCTTACATGTGACTCTAGACCCACAGCAATGTGGTTGACTCTGAACTACCCTCTGGGCAATTAGGGATGGGCAATAAATGCTGCCCTAGCCAGCGATGCCCTCATCCCATGAACAAATTTTAAAAAAGCACCAAACTCAGCTAAAAAAGGATGTTAACCTGGTGAAGCTACAACACAGGAGTGTTTGCAAGTTAAACTGCAGAAGCAGAATACATTGTATGGGACTAAGCAATCCCACAACCAATGGATAAGGTCTTAGCTGTGCAGTCCTGCCACATCCAATTATGAATGGCAGTTCAGTAATGGTAACCATGAAGCTATCATTGTTGGTGTCAAAGCCCATCTGGTTCACTGCTGCCCTTTTGAGGGGGAAATCTGCCCTCCCTACCTGCTGTGGACTTGTCTTTCAAATGAGTGGCTTTCGAGTCTATTTCCAAGGGCAGACAACCATTTTGCTGTCGGTCTGGAGTCACTTGTCGGGAGGACAGATTTGGCCCAGAAAGGCCATCAGTGAACCAGATAGGCTTCTACGCCAATCAGTGATAACTTCATGGTCACCATTATTGAGGCTAGCTTTTGGCTTCAGATTTTGTTTTCTGCCCAATTGAGTTCAATTCCACCAGCAGTTGAGGTGGGGTTTGGGCTCCTGTTCAGAGTATCAGTCCAAGCCTCTGCGTTATGAGCACAGTGACATTGCCATGAATCCACTATCTCAGGGTAGTGTCCTAGGCCCAACAATCTTCAGCCGCTTTATCAGTGACCTTCCCTCCATCGTAATGTCAGATGTGAGGATGTTTGCACAAAATTGTACAATGTTCAGTGCCATTCGCGACCCTTCAGATACCGAAGCAGTCCATGTTCAAATGCAGGAATACCTGGACGATATCTGGGCGTGGGCTGAAAAGTGGCAAGGAACATTCATGCCATACAAGAGCCAGGCATTGACCATTTCCAGTAAGAGACAATCTAATCACCACCCCTGACACTCAATGCTGTCACCATCACTGAATCCCTCCACTATCACTGACCAGAAACTGAACTGACTAGTTTATAAGCACTTTGGAGCGGGACAGAGGCTCTGAATTCTGCAGCGAGTAACTCACTTCCTGTCTCACCAAAAGTTATCCATCATCTACAAGACACAAATCAGGACTGTGATAGAATACTCCCCACTTGCCTGGATGGGTGCAGCTCCAAAAGCACTCAAGAAGCTTGACACCATCCAGGGCAAAACAGCTCGCTGAACCGATACCACATCTTTCACCTACAATCTCAATTCCTTCACCTACAACATTAATTCCCTTCACCATAGGGCACGGTGTGTACCATCTACAAGATAAACTGTGGCAGTTCAATCAGCCTCCATCAACAGAAACTTCCAAATCTGTAACTTCTACTACCAAGATGGAAAACAAAAATCAAACATAACAGCATCAATAATAAATGTTAAATAGAGGCAAACAAAAAAGAAAGGAACATAACAGAGAATTGTTAAAATGACCCAGTTTGTAAACAGGGTGAACATGAACTAAAAATGGATAATGCTGCAAGTATTCAGCTCACTCAAGTCCTTCAACAGATCTTCCACATCTGTGACGTCCACCACTGAGAAGGACAGGGTCAGCAAATATGTGGGAACACCACTTGCAAGTTTCTCTCCAAGCCCTACTTGGAAATGCATCACTGCTCCTTCAACTTTATGGGGTCAAAATCCTGGAACTCCCTTCATAATGACATTATCGAAATATCAACATCCCCAAGGGCTACAGTGGTTTGGGAACCAACTCACTACTACCTTTGCCAGGGGCAATTAGGGATGGGCAATATATGCTGGTGCAGCCAGCAGTGCATACATTCTGTGTTTGAACAGATTAAAAGGAGATGATCATGTTACGCCAATATAAATTGCTGATTAGGCCTCTGCTGGAATATCATGTTCGGTTCTGGGCACCACATTTTAGGAATGATGTCAGGGCCTTCAGAGAGGGGGGATTAGAAAATTATGCGAGATTGGAACTGAGAATGGGTGACTTCATGCAAGGGAGAAGCTGCAAAAGCTGGAGTTATTCTCCTTGAAGCAGAGAAGGGATCTGATTAAAAAAAACGCTCAGTGTCACAAACAGATAACATGAAGAGAGAGGAAGGGTCCCCAACGACTGGAAAGTGAGTGTGCAGAGGACAGGTTGAAAGTGATGGACAGACATCTGAGGGGACACATGAGGAAGGAGAAGGCGTTTTCATGCTTTGATTTGTGATGGTTTGGAATTACTGGCTGAAATGATGACAGAAGCAAATTAAATTACAACACTCAGAAGATAATTGGATAAATACTTGAGGGGAAGAGTCCTTTATAATCATCCTGAGGGGATAATGGATAAAGTCTAAGAAAGTGAGCTTATTGGATTGCTATGGCAAAAAGGTAGCACAGACACAGTGGGCTGAATGGCCTTCTTGTGTACTGTATGATTCTATGGTGTCAGGGTGCAGCTTAGGCCACTGTCCAATTAAAGCAGCTCCAAAGTCTGCACATGTCATGTCACATGGCACCATCTTCACTGCCCTGGACACATCAGGATTGTTGCACGTTGCAGTCGGCTGGAGCTGCCTGTAGCTTGCAGTCAGGAGGATGTGATCTGCTGCTTTCTACCTGGCGGAGCAAGATATATCCTCGGGACTAATGAAGAAATGAGCAGCAGACTGAACAGAGCAGTGCTGCCAGAGAAAAGGGACACAAAAAGTGGAAAACGCAAACAGTTGAGAGAATCGAATATGACAGCAGCAACAATGAATGTTAAATAGAGGCAGACGATATAAAGAAACAAGTAACAGATAAATGTTCAAATGATCCACTTTATAGATGGGGTGAACATGCACAACAAGTGGAAAATGCTGAAAATATCCTGCCAAGTTTTCTGGATCTGTGATGAGGAAAGAAGTTAGGGTCACTCTTGGAGGTCAGCGATCAGACTTGAACTGCTGAGAACACAGAAAGTCACTTTGTAAGGTTGACCAAAATGGAAAGGCATTGGGGAGAGCTAGAGGGGGAGAGAGAGAGAGAGAGAATGAGTGAGAGAGAAAGAGATGTTAAGAGTCAGGTATAAAATCAAGAATGTATAAAAGATTAGAGTTACCAAGAAATAAAATATTAAGTTGTAAAGAGTAAAATAGATGGCACTGAAAGGTTTGCTTTTTCAAAGAATATAAAGCAAATTGCTAAAATGACATCTGCACCATAACGACTACTCCTGATGCTACATTAGCGCCATGACATAGCATTATTTTGACACTTTTAGTGCTGTCACTTTTAAAGGCAATTGGCAAATGATTATAAAATACAGACTGATATTCAAAGAGAGAGCAACCTAATTGAATCAAATTCCAGGTTAAAACAGTGGGTATTTTCTGAAAGAAATGCTTCAGAAATATTGCTTTGTAGAGCTAACACTGAATTTAGAACTGCACATCCAACTAACCTCTTTGAGTCATGGTTATTTTTACATTAACATTCCCAGTGCCCTGCCCAATGGCTGGGCGACCCGTTACTAGTCAGTGCTGTGTTGTATTAGTCAACGTCCCTCTCAATTTGAGCCCTGCATATCAAAGTCATTGATGATCGCTGGCAAATAAAAAGTTGAATTTACACAGGATGACCCAAGAATGGTTTTTATGAAGAGTTTAGCAAAATTCAAATTGTAGGCACTACTTTGGAAAAGGACAGCAAATATACAAAAGAAATTAAACTATGGTGAGGCTTCCTAAGTGGAAAACAGCTGTGTTTCTGCCCTTTGCATTTAATTCCAAAGTGGAAAATATGGGTTCAAAATCAGGTCACTGAAGTAAATGGGATTGATTTTATTGTGGGAAGCAATATAGGGAAGGAACTGTCAAACAAGATTATTTAAGGGATAGTTAAGATCCTGATATCCACAGAAGCTTCCTGGTTTTTGAAGTTTAGAAATGATAATGTAATATGTCATGAGATAGGAGGCTGACTAAGTCAACATCAGGTAATTGTTAATAATACCCGGAAGTGTCAGTCTGGGTCTTTGTCCATTTTCTTCACAAAATTCTAAGTGTTTTGAGTATTACTGGAGAATTACTGGACTCACAGTCTTTTTTTTTTATGTTTAAGCTGTTTGTAAGGCAATCCAGGCCCTCCAAATTCTGATTAGCCATTGTCTCAATGGAAATGCACCAGAGGAGGGCATGTGACTGATGAGTATGATGCCTCAGCATGCATTCTTGGCTGAGAGCCCAGACATCCATTACTGTGTTGAAATACCTGAGCCCCTGCTTGATTGGCAGGTCTGGCTCTGATCTCTGCTGTTCATTTTACAATTTTATTTACGCAAGATTAAGAGGTTTCAAGCGCTGGCAGTTTCTATTACTCATGTGCAAAAGAATCTGGATGATTAGCAATTTTATTGGCTTTTAGTGAAAGGACATTTTTTTAAAGATGTAGAAGTATTTAATCAATGTTTTTAACACCTTTTATTGTTAGAATAGAGTTATTTTACTTCCATACTGTGGTCGAATGGTGTCTGGAAATTCTACAGTCTGGCGTGGGAGCAATGAGCTGGAAAGGTGGCTGGGGAGCATAGGTTGACATAGGACCTGAACAAGAATGTAAGAACTAGGAGCAGGAGCAGGCAATTCAGCCCTTCGGGGCTGCTCTACCATTTGATACGATCATGGCTGATCTCACGTTAGCTTCAACTCCAGTTCCATTCCCACTCCCCATTACCCTTCAACCTGTCATGAATGAACAAACTCTCTGTCTCCTCCTTGAACTTACTCAAAGTCCCAACCTCCACCACACTCTGGGGGAGTGAATTCCATAAATTTATAACCCTGCAGGAGAAGGAATTACTCTTTATCTCTGTTTTACATCTGCTAACCCTCAGCCTAAAACTATGCCTTCTCATTCTAGATTGTGCCATAAGATTGTGCTGTATGTCTACTTTGTCAGCCCCCTTATGTATCATACATACCTCAATTGGATCTCCTCCCATCCTTCTAAACTCTAGAGATTACAGAACTGAACTACTCAATCTATCTTCATTGTATAAGCCTTTCATTTCTGGAATGAATCTAGTGAACTTAGAGCAGCCAGGAGAAATGGATGAAGAGGAATAAGATGGTTTGGATGGGGCACAGGAAGCCTGTGGCCAGCTGTGAGAGAGTGTGAGGTTAGGGCTAGAGAACTTTTCTTGCCTCTAACCATTTCCTAGGTTGACCAGCCTGACTGCCTTCTGTCTTTTCCTCGTATTTCCTCCCAAGTTGAGTGAACTGAGCCAGGGATTTTCCCAACGTCCGCTTCCTGCTTTGAGGAGGAAAAGCCATGCCAATATTTCAAAATTAGATCTTTCAAACTAGCAATTCTAATAAACAGTCTGCAGCTGAAACATTAACTGTTATTCTTTCCACAGATGCTGACGGACCAGCGAAATATGTCTAGCATTTTTGTTTCAGACGTGCATCGTCAGTAGCATTTGTACTGCATTTATTAATATTTACTCAGTTTTCTGATATCTCACAGACAGATGTAAGCAGCTCCATTTCATGCCATGTAGTTGCATCTTTCTTAAAGTACATATGCTAAGAAATGCAACAGAGGGAGGACACAAAGAGACTGTGAAGAAAATCATGCTGTTTTTCCTAAGCTTTTGTATTGTTCTTCTTTATCCATTGCTTTTAAGTTGTTAACCTGAAACCTTTTGTTGAATTTCATGCATGTTCTTTTAGCAGATTGATCAATAGAGTGATTGTCGTGTCAACCTTCACAGCATCATTTTCCAATTCTTCATTACACTCAGAATATTGAGCACCTCAAATAAATCAGTGGGAGTGCAGTGTCTGAAAGCCATGGAGGACTTAGTGTCCAAAACGCTAATCACTGACTTAGCTCTTGAACAATCAATTTACTGACATTTCACAGTCATTTCTTTTTTCACAGAAGCCTCCAGCATCCCAATCTGCTTCAGTGCCTAGCTCAGTTTACAGAGGTGACGCCTTATCTCCTTGTCATGGAGTTCTGTCAGCTGGTGAGTACAGGCATCTTCTGGCCGTTCAGTAGCGGAGAGTATTTCACCATAGCCTTGTCATTGTACTCCATCCTGCAACTTGAGAGCTTGCAAGGCATTTGACAGCAGTGGTTGACTGATCTCTCAGCACCATCACATACAGTGGCTGTTTAACAGGACCGACATGGATGTGGACCACTACTACGGCTATTGGTAGTTTTCTTCTTCAATTGTTTTAGAATCCACACCCAGACGTCCCATGGCATTGCTTGTTGAAAGTCAGAAACATAAGGGTGTATTAAAGAACAGAAACATGTAGCAAGAGGAGACACTGTCTCCCACTGTATCTCTCCAAATTTCAGCCACAGTCTCACTTTTTGATAGAGATATCCTACTTCACCTGATCTTATAACCAATTAAAATGTTATCTATTATGACAAATGGTATGGTGGCTCAGTGGTTAGCACTGCAGCCTCACAGCACCAGGGACCTGGGTTCAATTCCAGCCTCAGGTGACTGTCTGTGTGGAGTTTGCACATTCTCCCCATGTCTGCATGGGTTTCCTCCCACAGTCCAAAGATGTGCAGGCTGGGTGGATTGGCCATGCTAAATTGCCTGTAGTGTTCAGGGGTTGGGTTATAGGGGGATGGGTCTGGGTGGGATGCTCCAAGGGTCAGTGTGGACTTGTTGGGCCAAAGGGCCTGTTCCCACACTGTAGGGATTCTAACGACTCTGAAAAAACTGTGAATAGAAATTTTGACAACTGAAGTAAGTGGTGCCAACATAACATTTTAACATATACTGCAGATACTAAAAAGTCCAATTTTCTTCCTTTCATTTATTTCACACACCAGTCATTGTTCTAACAATGTTTGGATTGCAAGAGCTCCTCTGGGCTGATAACATTCTCGTTTGGCTTCATTGGTGTTTCTCCCCCCAAAGATCAAACATCGGTAGCAGAAATCAGTTTGTGGTCAAGAGAGGAAAAGCAATCATGATGTCCAGCTTCTCCTGCACATCCTGACCTCTGTCTAGACTACAGCCAATTGAATAAGGAGGCAATCCACTGCCACAATAATCAATTCATTTACTGTTGGAAAGATTTTCAGATTGGTAATGGGACCTTGCATGGTTACCTCTCTGACCCATCATCCCAACATGGAATTAGAATTGGGCTGCTACACTTATTGTTTAATGGAAACATTACTTCAAGTACTGTGTCAATCCCCAGCACAAATCTGTTGATTAAGCAGAACAGTGATAAGTCTCCAAGCCCTCATTTCTTCAGAATTTTTAGTGGCATAGTCCATGGAGATGGAAAGACAGCTCAGCAACTGGAGAGACAACATTTTCCAAAAGGATGGTAGGCCAATTGTTCTTCAGGGGCTCCCTGTATCCAGCCTCCTTCCAGTCTCCCTATCCATTCCACACCATTAGAAATGGATGTCTACAGAGATCCATTGAAATGTGCCAAGATAAAAGGCTAAAGCTGGAAACAAACTCCATGGAGAAATAACAGGGTGTGGAGCTGGATGAACACAGCAGGCCAAGCAGCATCATAGGAGCAGGATCTCCGTGGAGAAATATTGGTCTTACCTTTGGCTAAAGGAAACAAGAAAGTGAGGAGTTATCATTCATTACAGAGATAGTAGGAACTGCAGATGCTGGAGAATCTGAGATAGCACGGTGTACAGCTGGATGAACACAGCAGGCCAAGCAGCATCAGAGGAGCAGGAAAGCTGACGTTTC
>JAHRHZ010000082.1:14419155-14480247 GCA_024137785.1 Ginglymostoma cirratum | reverse complement strand
TCACTGTGCAAACTATACACTGTGCAAACTGTTCAATGTGAAGTGCTATTGGCAGGGCATCATTGGGAAAGTTTGGTCGCACAGCCTCATAGTCAAACTGTGACGCAGGGGACCTTCCCAGAGCAAATATAAAAATCTGTTCAAAGTAAAACAGAAAAATAGTGTCAATACATAACACATTGATCAGCATCAGAGAGGGAGTATGGGGTTTCAGGCGTGGCTTATTGAAAGGACATAAGATATCTATCTCTAGGTCAGTCAGGTAGTGAAAAGCAGTGCTTCCTGAACCTTCTCCAACTGTGACTCCATGTTATAGAGTCACAGAGCATGGTCCACCTAGCCCAGGCCAACCATGTTGCCAAATCAAGCTAGTCCCACTTGCCTGCATTTGACCCATATTTCTCCATATCCTTTCCTATTCACACAGTTATCCAAATCATAGAATTCCTACAGCCCATTGGGTCCATAGCCAACCCCCCCAAAGAGCATCACACCCAGACCCACCCCATGGCCAATCCACCCAACCTGCACATCTTTGAACTGTGGGAGGAAACCCGCGCAGACACAGGGAGAATGTGTAAACTCCACACAGACAGTCATCTGAGGGTGGAATCAAACCTGGGTCCCTAGCGTTGTGAGGCAGCAGTGCTAACCACTGAGCCACCATGCCACTTAAAATGGACGCTCTGTTCCAAGGTGGTATAGAACTACCAACCTTAACTGTACTTGCGTCAACCACTTCCTTTGGCAGTTCATTCCACATACAAACCACCCTGTGTAAAAAAGTTGCCCTCATGTCCTTTTTAAATCTTTCTCTTCTTACTCTAAAAATATTCCCCCTAGTTTTGAACTCCACCACCCTAGAGAAAAGACCATTGCTATTCACCTTACTGATGCCCCTCGTGATTTTATAATCCTCTATATAAGTCACCCCTCAGTGTCCTACACTCCAGTGAAAAAAGTCCAGGCTACCTTTATAGCTGAAACCTTCCATTCTCAGGAACATCTTGGTAAATCTTTTCTGAACTCCCTCCAATTTAGTAATATCTTTCCTATAGCAGACCAGATCTGTACACAGTACTCCAGGAGAACCCTCACCAACATCCTGTACAACTTCAACATGACATCCCAGCTCCTAAATTTAAAGGTCTGAGCAGTGAAGGCAAGTGTGCTAAACACCTTCTTGACCACCCTGTCTACTTGTGATGCAAATTCAAAGAATTATGCACCTGAACTCCTCAACCCTATCCAGGACCCAACCATTAATTGTGTAACTCCTGCCCTTGTTGTTTTACCGAAATGCAATACCTTGCATTTATCCAAATCAAACTCCATCTGACACTCCTGAGCCCGTTGACCCAATTGATCAAGACCTCTTTGTAATCTTAGATAACCTTCTTCACTATCCAGTATACCACCAATTATGGTGTCATCCACAAACTTACTAACCATGTCTCCTAAATTGTAACTCAAATTGCTTAGATAAATGACAAACAAAAGTAGATCCAGTCCCAATCCCTGTGGAACACCGCTGGTCACAGGCTTCCAGTCCGAAAAACTGATCCTCCACCACATCCTCTGTCTCCTGCTGTTAATTTTGTATCCAATTGGCAAGATCCCCTTGAATCCCATGTGATCTAACTACTAATTAGCCTACCATGCGGAACCTTGTCAAAGGCTTTACTAAAGTCCAGTAAACAACATCTACCACTCTACCCTCATCAATCTTTTTGGTTACTTCCTCAAAAAACTCAATCAAGTAAGTGAGACATGATTTCCCATGTACAAAGCCCCACTGACTCTCCCTAATCAGTCCTCTTGAGTCTACTCTGCCAGCCCAGGTCATGGCTGATCATCCACCTCAATGCCACATTCCCCCACTATGCTTGTTTCATCTGATGTCCTTGCTATCTAAAAATCTACTGATCTCTATCTTGAATGCACTACAAACATGCTAAAATCCAACTAAGGAGGAGGAGGCCATTCAGCCCCTTGAGATCATGGCTGCTCTGACTGAAACCTCTAACCATAACCTTCCAAACCTTCGCTGAGCAAGAATCCTATTGACCTCTGCCGTAAAAAATATTCAATGACTCTGCTTCCGGGAAGGATGAGAGTTGCAACGTCTCACGTCAAAGCAAAATATTGTGAATGCTGGAAATCTGAAACAGTAACAGAAAGTGCTGGAGAAACTCAACAGGTCTGGCTGAATCTGTGGAGAGGGAGAAACAGTAAATGTTTCAAGTTCTCACAACTCTGCAGCACAAGGCAGCAGTGAGGTTTCAAGCTCAGAGGTGAAAATAGCCACTGTGTGGTTAGGTGGCCATTCCTCACACTACAGCCCCATTCACAGATAGCAGGTAGCGATAACCGCAGATGCTGGAGTCAGAGTCAATACACTGTGGAGCTGGAGGAACACAGCAGGTCAGGCAGCATCAAAGGAGCAAGAGCGTCAACATTTCGGGCCTAGACCCTTCACCAGTCCTGATGAAAGGTGTAGGCCCGAAACGTTGACTCTCCTGCTGCTCTGCCACCTGACCTGCTCTGTTCCTCCAGCTCTATACTGTATTGACACAGCCCCACTCACAACAGGTCCTCTCTTCCCTGATGTCTGCTCTTACAGGTCTTCCCAACATTACCATGACCCCAACCTGCTCACACAATTCTCAAACCTCAACATGTCTCAACATTCTCGTCTTTGTGTCGAATCTCAGGAGATGAGAGAGATACTAAATGAATATTTTGTGTCAGTTTTTACCGTGGAGAGGGAAATAGAGGCCAGAGAAATTGGGGAAATAAATATTGCTGTCTTGAAAACTGTCCACATGACAGAAGAGGAAGTACTGGAGGTCTTAGAAAACATAAAGGTGGGATAGATCTCTGGGATCTGATCAAGTGCATCCCAGGACATTGTGGGAAGTTAGGGGAGAAATTGTGGTACTTGTATCACCTACAACCACGGTTGAGGAGCCGGGGGACTGGATGGTGGTTAATGTTATGCCTTTATTTAAGAAACAGTGTAAGGAGAAGCCTAGGGACTATAGACCTGTGAGCCTGACATTGGTGGTGGCTAGTTATTGAGGGTGATTCTGAAAAATAGGATTTACATGCATTTGTCCCATCAGTAAAGGTAAATTTGCCAATAGTCCTACTAGACCATTGGGCTACTGCCTCATTAGGGAGAGGAGACTAGTAGTAATAGCTTAACCTGAGAGTTGCCATGCCTCAGGTAGGGGAAAGATTAAGAAGGAGAGGCCATCCTGGTAACTAGTGCAGGACTTGAACCCACACTGTTGGTGTTACTCTGCATGGTAAACAAGACATCCAGCCAACTGAGCTACCCAACCTGTAGAGTGGCCTGTAACAGTTTCACAATATAGAGTGGTGGGGTGGGGTGGGGTAGGGTTGGGGGGGTGGGTGTGGGGTGCAGTGGTCCACAGTCTGTGAGGTCAGAACTCCGAATAATTATTAAAAATTCTATGAATGGAATTGATTTTCTGAGCTGTGATGCTGCACTTTGTGAGGTAAGATGGTTCTTTTTCAGTGCCCAGTTTTAGCTGTTTGGTTACAGTAGTTCAATTAAAATAACGTGACCAAGACAGAATATTTTTGCGGATCAGAAAAACGCACGGGAAAAGCTTCAAGTGTTAGTAGGTGAACAAAATTAGGGTCTTGCAGAAATGTACTGTAAAACTGGTACCTTGAAATACAGTCATGGAGCACCTGCTCATTTATCCTCTAATAATTATGGCCAAGTGCAAATTAACATCTTGGTATCATGCTACAAGGTGACAGAAATGCATTTGCCTGAATGGTCTTTGCCAGTGGCAGTAGGGATCGAGCAAGTGAGGGGGTTGGTGTCAGGAGATGTAATTGGGTTACTGTCTTGCCATTCTCCATCTTGTACTGTCGCAAAATGTCAGAGTCAACCCCAGTGTGTGGGATGAAGGTTGGGCGGAGAGAGTTCTGAGCTTACATCGAGATTCCTTCCACAGCCTAGTCACTGACTGATACTCCATGCCCAGCTCACGCATGAAGAACTAGCACTTGTATGATTCCAAGGAATTGTATCTCAGCCTGCGAGGAGAGAAAAAGGACACAATTATGACTTAATCAAATTGTAACATGTATCCATCCACCTTCAGAGTCTTGTTGGACTTAGACCAGCAGTTGCGTCTGATCAAACTTCTTACGGGACATTGATACTTAGGGAGGTCTCCACTTTATACCTATCGCTGATGCTAGCGATCTTTGCTGGTGATTTAAATATTCTGATTTCCCACTGTTCCGTGGGGAGGCATGGGATTGAGGGTGATTTAGCGGTTTGGATCAGAAATTGGCTAGCTATAAGAAGACAGAGGGTGGTGGTTGATGGGAAATGTTCATCCTGTTCATCAGTTACTAGTCGTGTACCGCAAGGATCTGTTTTGGGGCCACTGCTGTTTGTCATTTTCATAAATGACCTGGATGAGGGCGTAAAAGGATGGGTTAGTAAATTTGCAGATGACACTAAAGTCGGTGCAGTTGTGGATAGTGTGGAAGGATGTTGCAGGTTACAGAGGGACATAGATAAGCTGCAGAGCTGGGCTGAGAGGTGGCAAATGGAGTTTAATGCAGAAAAGTGTGAGGTGATTCACTTTGGAAGGAGTAACAGGAACACAGAGTACAGGACTAATGGTAAGATTCTTGGTAGCATGGATGAGCAGAGAGATCTCGGTGTCCATGTGCATAGATCCCTGAAAGTTGCCACCCAGGTTGATAGGGTTGTTAAGAAGGCGTACGGTGTGTTAGGTTTTATTGGTAGAGGGATTGAGTTTCGGAGCCATGAGGTCATGTTGCAGCTGTACAAAACTCTGGTGCGGCCGCACTTGGAATTTTGCGTACAGTTCTGGTCACCGCATTACAGGAAGGATGTGGAAGCGTTGGAAAGGGTGCAGAGGAGATTTACCAGGATGTTGCCCGGTATGGAGGGAAGGTCTTATGAGGAAAGGCTGAGGGACTTGAGGCCGTTTTCGTTAGAGAGAAGAAGGTTAAGAGGTGACTTAATAGAGACATACAAGATGATCAGAGGATTGGATAGGGTGGACTGTGAGAGCCTTTTTCCTCGGATGGTGACGGCTAACACGAGGGGACATAGCTTTAAATTGAGGGGTGATAGATATAGGACAGATGTCAGAGGTGGATTCTTTACTCAGAGAGTAGTAAGGGCATGGAATGCCTTGCCTGCAGCAGGTGTAGACTCGCCAACTTTAAGGACATTTAAATGGTCGTTGGATAAACATATGGATGATAATGGAATAGTGTAGGTTAGATGGGCTTCAGATTGGTTTCACAGGTCGGTGCAACATCGAGGGCCGAAGGGCCTGTACTACGCTGCAATGTTCTATGTTCTACCTTCCGCATTCCTCAGGAATGCTGTCAGCTGTAAAGGACATGACAAAGGAATTACAAAAACAATCGTGGAACATTAGTTCTCCACCAGACCGCTCAGTCTCTCAATAAAACCAAGGAAGATCTTCCAGCTCAGTCTCACAGTTCTGCCCTCTCCCCGAGCGCCTTGATTCCTTTGAAGTGAAAGAGGGCAGTGACTTACAAAGCTAGGGTTGAAAGTTCTTCTCTGACATTCTTTAGGGCATCATCGAAGCTGTTGTTTCCTGCGTGTGGATGATGTCTACAGTATTTACAGAACCCTGGTGATCCTATCTAACTGCTTCCCAGTTTCCGATATTCAATCAAATGTGTAATATTGAAAAAAGACAGGAGAGTGAACAATTTATCATTGCTTAATTGAAAGTGACTGATACTCCCATTAAAGTTGTGAAATGTTGGTGTGGGATTCTCTGATGCCTGAGTGATATGAACATTGCCTTTCTAATATTTTCAACAGAAAGATTACTTTGTAACTCCTGACCAGCTCTGGATCCCACTCCGCTGGATTGCACCTGAGCTTATTGATGACGTTCATGGGAATCTGCTAGTGGTGGATCAAACCAAGATTAGTAATATCTGGTAAGCAAGTGGTGACGATGATAGTGGGAGTATCTGAATGATTACAGAACGGGACATAGAAATGGAAATCATTCTGGCATATTATTGAAGCTATTTCAACATTTCGTTTCCCATCATAAACCATTCTTGTGCCCTCTCCCAAATGCGATTCCCAAATGGATGCCACTTTGTGAAAAGTTGCCAGTCATTTAATGGATAGGACTGTCTCCCGCTAAGAGTTTGTCACTGATTTCACACAGAGGTGGGGTTTGCAAAGGAACAGATTTCATTTCTCTGACAGCTGTCACATACCCAGGGTGCTCCAAAGAACTTCACAGCCGACAAATTTACTTTTCAAGGTTTGTCCATGCCTTGCTTCACATCCTCTGATAACATCATCCAATGTTTTTTGTTATCATGACTGAGATCAATAGACTTTTGCTAGGTTAAAATTGTGATGGAAAATACAGGTGGGTCTGACAAGGTCATCAGTTGTTTGTAGCATTGGATGAGGAATGAATGTTTGCCATGGAATCTTTAACATCTACATAACCAAGGCTAGTTTAACATTGTATATCTGTAATGCTTTTAAAGAAACCTTCAGGATAAAATTAATGTCATTAACTTTGAGCTGGAAGAAGGTTTTGATATCTTGTAAGAGACAAGATGATGAATGAAGTATAAGGCATGCAGCAAACCCAAATTAGTATTCTGCAGATCCTTACAGAAATTTCTTTAAACTAATGATTTGTATTTCCAAATGTACAAAAATAATCTAAGTATTGCTTTAGGTGATAAATATCACTTATCTTGGTGATTAAAAAAATACATCTCATTCAGTCTGATCAGCATATCCATCATTATCACAGCCAAATCTCTCTTATCTTTTAATTGCCTCTGTTTACTAATGTTCATATTGGAGTCTTGGAGAGGATTACGAAACAACTGGTTTATTTATGAAGAGTCGAACTTTGGTCTTAATTTTTATATTTTTTTCCTTCACTCTCCGTAACCTATAATGATTCTTTTTTTTCAGCCTGTTACCAGTCTTGGCTGAAATACAAAAATAAAAAGTAGGTTCAAATGCCACCTTTCAGTGACCAAACATTAATCTATTCTTATAATGTGATAGTGAGCTCCCTATAAATCAGGTAGTCAAAGGAAACTGGATAGGGATAAGTATTGACCTATCTCTAGCTGCATTTTTCCAATTAGCAATTACTTAGGAACACACTTTGCATCATTATAAAGGATGTTCATGTTTGCTGGTTTATATTGCTAAAAGCCACCTCCCTCATCCCAATCGTGTATGCTCATGAGCCAGTCATTCTTTTTTTAATTAATTATCAGTATGAATGGAAGCAATTTCATTCAGAACTGTAAGGAAGATGATTTGTTTGGCAATAAGGTGACATACTGATCCTTTAGCAATTATTTCTGTCATGGATTTGAGTGATGCACACTGATGGAGTAGAATAATTGCAGGTAGACAGGATAGTGAAGAAGGCGTTTGGTACGCTTGCCTTTATTAGTCAGTGCATTGAGTATAGGAGTTGGGAGGTTATGTTGCGGCTCTACAAAACGTTGGTTAGGCTGCTGTTGGAATACTGTGTGCCATTCTGGTCTTCCTGCTATAGGAAAGATGTTGCGAAACTTGAAGGGCTTCAGAAAAGATTTACAAGAATGTTGCCAGGATCAGAGGGTTTGAGCTATAAGGAAAAGGCTGCATAGGCTGGGGCTATTTTCCCTGGACCGTCGGAGGCTAAGGGGTGACTTTATAGACATTTATAAAATCATGAGAGGCATGGTTAGGGTCGTTAGACAAGGTCTTTTCCACAGGGTAGGGGAGTCCAAAACTAGATTTTCTGATGAAGGGTCTAGGCCCGAAACGTCAAGCTTTCCTGCTCCTATGATGCTGCTTGGCCTGCTGTGTTCATGCAGCCCCACACCTTGTTATCTCGGATTCTCCAGCATCTGCAGTACCTTTTATCTCCAAAACTAGAGGGCATAGGTTTAAGGTGAGAGGGGAAAGATTTGAAAGGGAGCTGAGGGATAACTTTTTCATGCAGAGGGTGGTGTGTATATGGAATAAGCTGCCAGAAGAAGTGGTGGAGGTTGGTACAATTGCAGGCATCTGGATGGGTAAAAGAATAGGAAGGATTTAGAGGAATATAGGACAAATGCTGGCAAATGAGACTAGATTAATTTAGGATATCTGGTCAGCATGAATGTGTTGGATCGAAGGGTCTGTTTCCATGCTGTACATCTCAATGACTATGGCTTTAATAGGAGGAGCTATATTCGTGCTTAACCTCATCTCAAAGTGAAGCTGGCAACAAGCACAATCTTCCCCTTACCTCGGAGAGCATGCTTTACCTGTAGGGAAGTTGGAGGTTAAGGGGGTGGTGAGAAATTAGAACAAAAGTGACTTTATTTTCTCTTTGCCTAAGCTCACCTCAGACTCTCAAACTAGGGACCTGGATTCCAATCCAAACCTTAATGAGCATTTCACCTGAGCTGTTGCTTAGGGTTGGGATTCCTGGGTGTTAACTGACCAATACATGATAAATCCTGATGGAACACTCAATCTCTAGCAGAGAGAAATCACAACAGGAGTCTGACAATCTTTTGCACTGATAACATTGTAGATCTGTCCACAACATGGGGATACTGTGAACTACACTTATTATTTCAGAGAATACTTGCAAATGTGTGAGAAATACAAACCTAACGGAGGAAAATGTATTCACAAATTGGGAATATCAAGACCTGTACGTTTTATTATTGAAGAACTTCATGGTGAATGGTAGGGCCTTGAGGAGTGTAGTGGAATAGAGAGGCCTTGGACTGCAGGTGCCGTGAAAGTAGAGCTACAGGTAGATATGGCAGTGAAAAAGCTTTTGGCACACTGGCCTTCATCAGTCAGGGCATTGAGTACAGAGTTGGGAAATTATATTGCAGTTGTACAGAATGTTGGTGAGGCCGCACTTGGCGTATTGTTTTCAGTTTTGGTCACCTTGCTATAGGAAGGATGTTATTAAATTGGAAAGAGTGCAGAAGAAATTTACAAGGATGTTGCCAGGCCTCGAGGGACTGAGTTATAGGGAGAGGTTGGACAAGCTAGGACTTCTTTCTTTAGAACATAGGAGACTGAGGAGGATCTTATAGAAGTGTATAAGATCCTGAGAGGCATGGATAGGGTAAATGCACGCAGTCTTTTTCCCAGGGTTGGGGAATTGTGGACGAGAGGGCATCAGTTTAAGATAAAAGGGGAAGGAATACATGGGAACCTGAGGAGCAACATTTTTACACAGAGGGTGGTACGCATATGGAATGATCTGCCAGCGGAAGTGGTTGAGGTGGGTACGTTAACAACATTTAAAACGCATTTGGACGAATACATGGAGAGGAAAGGTCTAGAAGGATATGGGCCAAGTGCACAGAAATGGGTTTAGCGTGGATGGACATTTTGGTCAGCAAGGACCTATTTGGGCCGAAGGGGCTGTCTCCACGCTGCAGGTTTCTATGACACTGACTTAGCACGTAAAGTGCTTTCCTGTATCAGTTTACTTGGACTCCTATGAAATACCTATCCCTTATGTACCACATGCACACACAAAAACATCCCCACACTATTTTGTGTGTGGTTAATTCTTCAGTGAAAGCCACTGATTAAATATTCAAAACAAGTGACGGATTTGATCTAAACATTGTATCACAGCCTCCCACCAAGAACTGAATCCCAAAATATCTGTCAGAGTGCACTGAAAATCAGTACATGGAGAGTATCAACTGTCTTGCGCAGTTACACATACATATTTCAGTCGTAGAATCCCTACAGTGTGGAAGCAAGCTATTCAGCCCATCAAGTCCACACTGACCCTCCAAAGGATATCCCACCATCTCTGTATTTCTCATGACTAACCCACCTAGCCCACACATCCCCTGGGCAATCGACCTAACCTGCATATCTTTGGACTGTGCCAGAACACCCGGTGAAAACCAGGGAGAATGTGCAAAATCCACACAGACAGTCACCTGGGGGTGGAATTGAACCCAGGCCCTTGGCGCTATGAGGCAGCAGTGCTAACCAGGCTGCCAAATCATAACCTTAGAAATTTCATTGCTTGGATATTTGAATTATTCCACCATCTACAACTTTGAATACTAGTCCTGTGTTGCTATGTGATTCAGACCTGATATAGGTTTCTAAGTAACATTCTAACATGGGCTGTTTTCAGAACATCCAGCCCATTCTTGCCCACTTAAGATCTCCATTATCAGCTCTTCTTTCTCCCTGGCCCACTCTTATCCATCTCTTCATCTGCCTAACTGCCGTTCTCTCTCTCACTCTGTCTATCCACTCACTCCTTTTCTCCCCTACCCACTCCCGTCTTCAACTTACATACTACCTTTTCCTAACTACATTCAGTTCTGATGAAAAGTCTCTGGCCTGCTTTCTTTCTGTACATTTTGCCAGGTTTCCTGAGGTTCTCCAGCAATCTCTGTTTTTGTTTCTGGCATTCTTTCATTTTTGGTTTCATATTTTCGTAATTTACTAGGATATACTTCAGTTCTTTCTTTCATTTGAGAAAAATGCATTTTTCACATTTATTTTAATTACAATAGTTCTCAGCTTTGGGACAGGCTAAGTGAGTTTCTGCACCTTGCCATGTCTAACAGCGGTCAGGAAGGTGATCTGACTTGTGGTTGCATTAGTTGCCCTCAAATACAAAGTAGATCCCAGTTATTGAAGAGGTGCTGCCAGAAGGTTAGCCCTAAGCAGCAACATTCTCAAGAACGAAGAGCTGAGACTCTTGATACAAGAAACTAATGGGGAAATGTTGTTTTGAGTAGGCCCAAGACAGAACATTTTGAACTGCAGTGATCATTAGCAACAACTCTGTTAACCCCTTCATTCTCCACATCAAAACACAGCAGGTTTGCTGAAGGAATGCCATAAAAGCTTCTAACATTGTTTTTAAAAATTCCTTGATTCTTTATATTTTCATGCATTGATTTTACACTGAGGTTACAGTGCAGCAACTTGCAATTTCTTCAAGAAGCTTTGACTCATTCCCTCTGAGCATCCTCCAGTTTCTTTCATCTTAATGCCACTGCCGCATCCTTCAAAAGTTACTTTCCACTGGTGTCAACTATTTAAAGCAAAGTGGAACTCATTGAAACAGTCAACTCAGTGACAATAGGAGAAATGCAGCAAATGAGGCATCATCAGCACCAGTTTACTGGCAACTATTTTCTGCCAGTAGTGAGGAATTTTGGCAGCATCCATCAAACAGGAATCTCAGTTGTCATCACCACTTCCTGACTGATAATAAATGCTAGCCTTGCTTTCGACCCCCACATACAATCATAGAATCACAGCTTGTAAATGAATAAGTAAAACCTGATTGAAGGTGGGGAGCTGTTGTTGCACAGTTAAGCCCTCATTTCAAGTCCCACTGTCGGACCTGATGTTCAAGGAAGGTGTGATCAGCCGGACAGATTGCATATCAACCTGTAAATCAGTGTCAGGCAGGAAGATGTGGGGAGATTCCTATCCAGCCACGTGATGGAAAGGACAGTGGATCCTCTGCCATTATTAATTGTAGCTCTGGGCTACAGTGTGTATATACAACCATAGGGACTGCACTAACTTGGGGGAGTTGGTGGGATCAGTTGGCTGAAGAGCCAGTGTGGCTCAGATTGGTGTCACCAGCTCAGGGCTCGATCACTATTCTGACCAGGATGGGTTTGTGACCTCCCCTTGTCCTGACGATGGTGGGGGGTCTGTGGTATTAGGGGGCGGCACCAGCCTTCAAAGCAGGGAACTTAAGAAGGTTGAAAGTGAAGATTCCTCTGACTGCCTGGAGGGGAGAATGCTGCGGATTTGTAAGGATTGTGACTGTTTCTTTCCTGTGATTCTAGATTTGTTTTCATAGTGTTTTGTTTTATTATTACACACAGGTCCCTGGGTGTAACTTTATGGGAACTGTTTGAATTTGGTAACCAGCCCTATCACCAGTGTTCGGATAAGGAGGTGCTGACTTATGCTATAAAAGAACAGCAGCTGAAACTGCCAAAACCCTTGCTGAATCTACCACTGTCTGACCGATGGTACGTCAACATCTTCACTGTTTGTATATACAGTTTGTTTGCTGATTCAGGAACTAACCAGCAACTAATAGCTTTTCAAGAGTTACACAATGATAATTATTCTATAACACGAACAGAGCCTATTGGGTGGCATGGTGGCTCAGTGGTTATCACTGCGGCTTCAGAGAGCCAGGGACCCGGGTTTGATTCCACCCTCGTGTGACGGTCTGTGTGAAGTTTGCACGTTCTGCCCCGTGGGTTCCCTCCAAGCGCTCCAGTTTCCTCCCACCATCCAAGGATGTGCACGTTAGGTGGATTGGCCACGCTAAATTGTCCTGTAGTGTCCAGGGATGTGCAGGCTAGATGAGTTATGCTATAGTAAATTTGTGGTTATGGAGATAGGACAGGGATGGTAGGATGCTCTTTGGAGGGTCAGTGCAGATTTCTTGGGCTGAACGGCCTCTATCTGCACTGTAGGGATTCTAATCTTAATTCCGTACAGATTCCAGGTACAATTTCACCTTTATAAATCACTGCCATTTACAACAAAACTCAAGTCGTTATACACCCACACTAGAACTAGATGTCTAGCAACATGATTTGTAATTGATAAGCTGCTCTAAATTGCAGTGATACTCTAACTTATGCATTCTAGATATCGGTCTTCATAAGCTGTAAATTGTTTGAAAAATAGATTCTGTCGCTACAAATAGTTGTGCCACATTTTGCTTTTTTGAAATTATCCTTAAGCATAATCTTTGCGGAAATGCACTTATTTGTATCGCCAAGACCACAGCCACTTTTTAATCCTCTCATTGTTGGTCACAGGTATGAGGTGATGCAGTTCTGTTGGCTGCAACCAGACCAAAGACCCACAGCAGATGAAGTGCATCTGCTTCTCAGTTACCTTTGTGCAAAAGCATCCAGTGAGGCAGAGGAAGAGTTTGAAAAACGCTGGAATGCAATGAAACCGAGTGGCTCCAGCACCAGCCACACAGCTGAGGTGTCCTCCTTTCCCCTCCTGGAGCAGTTTGGAACCAATGGCTATCATACAGAGGTGGATGATGTGCTGACGGTGACTGAGACAAGTCAAGGCCTTAACTTTGAATATAAGTGGGACCACACTCAAATGGACAACTTTCCACCGTCTACGGCTGGCCTGGCCCACGGCACCAGCCAGTATCAAGAGATCTACTTTCCTAACAGTGCATCAGGAAGGCTGAGTTTGAGTGTCTCGCCCGTCTCCTCCAACTCCTTCTATGAATCGAAGCAGCAGTCTAACATGCCACAGAATCTGCAGCCGCCAGGCATTGTACCAGTGATCAGCGCGCACAGCCCTTCTGTAACTGGTGAATACTACATACGGATAGAGGAACCGACTGAGTGCAATATGGACCTGGACTATACAATGTGTTCCTATAGCCCGGAGTATGATCCAAGCTTGCACGTGGAGTCATCGTCTTGGCAAGAATCACAAGGAAGGGACAATGTAGATGATTGTGAGAACAGCCCGACTTTATCCTTGACCATGGAACCCCTTTTGGGTCAGGTATCATCAGCAACCCAAGATTCCTGGGAAGGCAGTCAATATTTTAGCAAGAATAAGAGCCAAACATACTACGAACAATTCACAGCAGATGATGCTAATCAATATTTGTTAGAGAACTACTCTGAAAATAGTAACAACTGGAAAGTACAGAGTGCTGGAGAAAACAGTAGTGATGACCCTTTGGGAATATCTCCTTTGGTAACAAGTTCCTTGAGAGATTCCACTTCCTTACTCGTAACATCTTATCACGAACTGGATGAAACTGGATCAGATGGAACTTGCCAATCACCAGCTGCTGAAGTGTTTAATTATTCTGCACCTTCTGTAAATACAATGTTAGATTCAGTCAATGATTTGGACTCTGTAGTAACAGTTGCAGTTGGTGACCCTTCACCAGCTGGTCCGCCATCCAGAAAGGGAACAACATCATCAACAAGCACTGAAGACGAAAACCTCTTTCTTTCTGGGATAAAATCATGGGAATCCAGTAATTTCCTAAATAACAACAAGGTGGATTTAACAAAACAGTCGCTCGAGCAGGCAAATATTGGCGCAGAATTATTTCAAACAGAATTTTCAGAACCAGACCTGCAAAAGGTGGGAAGTGTTGTGCTTCTCTCTTTATGTCACACAGCAGACACACACAACTCCACAGCGATTCATTCGACAGAAGCAGAGAATGGGCACTGTAACTGGAAGGCAAAGTACAAAGAAGTTGATCAGGACAGTCAAAGTTTTGATCAGTCACTCTCCACTACTTTACACAACATAGCCCAGCAAGAGGAAAATCAGAGTCTCATTTCTGATAGATTACAATCTTCGAGAAGCGAAGACCTTGTGGACCCTTTACTTGGCCAGGCTGTGAAGAGCTCTGCCCCTGGTATCTATAATAAAACCAGGATCCAGACGGACAGTAGTGAAATGAATTTACCTGGACCAGATACAGACGTAGCCAGTGTGAATGATCAATTGGATGTCATTGTTCAAGAAATGGATCAATTAAAGATTGATAGAGAAGAGATTCATAATCCAACTGAAATGAAGATTGAAATAGAAGTCAGAGAGAGCAATGCCATTCTTTCAGAAATGGAAATGGTCAGTGATACATTTCAGATGGAAACTGCAGTGAGGGACTTTGCAAGCTCTCCCCAGTTTGAAACAGCTGAGAAAAGTGACAATTGCTTTTCATCTGATCTAGAATCGAAAGAGCTTGACAGCTCTCCGATAAAGACACTTTCCAGTGTAAGCTTTGCTGGAACAGATGGGTGCAGTGATGAGGATGAAACAGATATCACATCAGGAATATTCACAGACTTAACACAGGACTATGAAAGCAGTGATCTTGTTCTCTCTCACAAATCTCTGCAGAAACTTGTGGGGACTCCAGATTCCCTGGAGTCTCTTGACATCCCATCGACAACTAGTTCCTGTGAAATGTATAGTCCGACGTCACATTATTCGTCACTCCAGCCAAAGGCTGCAGACAGTGGCTACGACACGGAGAATTTTGAATCCCCAGAATTTGTCTTGAAGGAACCAGTTGAACAGAAGGAGCCTGAACTGTTCACCAAAGTAAGCAAACCCAGTAATGTTACTGTACTGAAGGTGGGCAGTGATGGCATTGAAATGTCGCAAGACTCTAAGCCACAGCGCATTGACGAAAAAAATCCCTACAGGGACTCGGCGTATTTCTCAGACTATGATGCTGAGTCTGAAAGATACCAAACCTTAGATTCAGAGAAAGATGACCTCGTGCAAGATGAGATTGAACTGAATGAAGGTGACCTCACAGATAGTCCTTTACAAGATGTTGATTGTGTGTACTTGTGTTCTTCACAGACTCACAACCAGACTGACCTGCAGCAAACTGAAAGCCTGAAAGCTGCAGGGAGAAATTTAGAGCATTGTAATTTGATCCAAAAGTTACATAATGATCCTGCAGAGGGTTTAGCGAACAGTCAAACCTCTGCAGAGGTTTCTATTCTCATTGAAAAACAGATGGACCCTACACCTGATAACCCAGTATTGGCAGAAGCAGAACCCAAACAGGGATCAGAATTCAGTAGTTCTGTAATAAATGAGGGGTCTCACAAGCAGGACTTAGAAACTGAGAATGGTGAGAAGGCGATTCAAGCTGACTATTTAGTTTGTAAGCGGATTTTAGATGAAGCAGCTAGCTCCAATTCGAAGAACAACGATGGATCTTTTCAAAGCAGCTGCAATTCAGAAAACATTCTCCTAAAGAAACAGGTATCTTCACGTAAGAAAGGGTACCCTCACAAAACGTCAGGCTGCATCTTTGATGGCACAGAATTAATACTGGAAGAACATTTAGCTGAGCAATGTAGCGAAACAGTTGGGCTCCAGTGCACCGATGTTGAGACAAGGAAGTTCCAACTGTATTCCTTGAACATTGAAGAAAAGTTGGAGAGCTGCATTGTTCCCAAAATACAGTCAGTTCAGTTGTCATTGGAGCTCCCTTTATTAGGTCTCAAGAAAGAACCCAGACAGGGCTTTGATGGGGAAGAAGGAGATGAAGAGGATGAGGATGATGATGAAAGTGATGACTCCGATGAAGAACTTGGCATCTATAACATTCAGGAACACAGTGAAGAGAGTGAGGAAGAACTTCCCACTGTTCCCATTATTGTAACAGAGAAGGATGATGGGAAGAATCTAAGAAGTCTTCTCAAGTTGCCGAATTTAGTGTGTGAGACCTTTTGTGATGATCTTGACCGAAAGAAAAAAGCCGTGTCTTTCTACGATGACGTCACTGTCTACCTTTTTGACCAGGTAGGGTTGATCCTATACACTTTCCAGTTTGTTTTACTAGATTGGCGTGCCAGCCTAGATAGTAAGTTATCTAAACAGCCATCAAGGAGAACCTACCAGTTTGTAAGACATTAGGTAGAGTAGAAAATGCTAGTTTCAAGATGACTCACAACTTTAAGATACAAAGGCACAGGTATAAAACTGATGGATAAGGCTGACACCAGAATGCACCTCATGAAAACCTTGGTTAAGCGTAGTTTTCTGAGTCAGGCATTGGAAGCAAAATCTCACCATCATTTACTGTAATTGAGGGAGACTCCAATTTCCTCTGGGAAGGTGTGTGAGATGGGCCCTATAAAACTTCAGTTCTGAGGAAGGGTCACCGGACCCGAGATGTTAACTCTGTTTTTTGTCTTCACAGATGCTGCCAGTCCTGCTGAGCTTTTCCAGCAACTTCTGTTTTTGTCCTATAAAACTTCTGTTGTTTATCTTCTGGACATGTGTTGAATTCCCCTCGACTGTTCCTCATCACTCTATGTACATGAACCATGATGTGTTGGGTTTTCAGGTTTCTGTGCATGAGTGCAGTGTCAGTCCTCCTCAGAGTCAGAAGGTTTAAGCCTGAGACATGAATATAATTTCAGTGCAATACTGAGGAATTACTGAATTCCAACCTTTGAACTACATGTTATGTGATAAAACAAGTGGATCATATGACATTACCTGAAGGTGATGGGAGTTCCCCTGATGTCCTATGTAATGTTTATCCCTTTAAAATAAAACTTCTAACATGTGAACTCAAATTCCACAAATTGAAAATAAATCACAATACCCGCCTCCCCTACATTCTACAACACGTGTAATATTGACCCGCTGCTCTCCTCCAGGTTGAAAATATATCCTCTGCTCCTCCCCAAGAGATGAACATTCCATGCAAGACAGATTTTAGGTCTTTTCCCGTTTGTGTTGCGTCCTTGCTGCAACTTTTTTCCAGGCTTCTCATTGGTCTGACATCAGTGGCAAGTGAGCATTCACAAGGCCCCAGTGAAAGTCAATCATATTCAGTTGACAAATGGGAAAAGAGTGAGCGCAGATCAGGAAAGTGGGAATGTGTGAACAAAGAGAAAACATAAGGAATTGGAGAAAGTAAAAGAAACAGTGGTAGCATTGAGAATTCAGAGTGAAAATAGTACTGTGATCTCAAGCCTCTTTCATCCCCAGTATAGTTTCTTAGCCTTGGGATCATGCTGGGAACTGATGCTGTGTATTTTCTACAGCTTCAATCACTTTTCAATTATAGGGCTTCTAAAACAGTTCATAATGCTGTGTGGCCTACAGTTCATACAAATTTATCTGTAACTTTTGGAACCTGTGCTTTTTTTTTTGAAATACAGTCCTCTTAGCAATTTTGTACTTGATGTCTCAGTCTCTCTATCCATTCACACCTCACAATCTTGCCATTAGATAAATGTTTGCATTTCCCTTCCAGATGCACTGGCTCACACTTCTTCATATTGTATAGGACTTTGGTTCCACCACATTTGGAATACTGCGTACAGTTCTGGTCGCCACATTACCAAAAGGATGTGGATGCTTTGGAGAGGGTGCAGAGGAGGTTCACCAGGATGTTGCCTGGTATGGAGGGCGCTAGCTATGAAGGGAGGTTGAGTAGATTAGGATTATTTACATTAGAAAGATGGAGGTTGAGGGGGGACCTGATTGAGGTCTACAAAATCATGAGAAGTATAGACAGGTGGATAGCAAGAAGCTTTTTCCCGGAGTGGGGGACTCAATTACTAGAGGTCACAATTTCAAGGTGAGAGGGGAAAAGTTTAAGGGAGATATGCTTGGAAAGTTCTTTACGCAGAGGGTGGTGGGTGCCTGGAATGCATTGCCAGCGGAGGTGGTAGAGGCGGACACGACAGGGTCATTTGACATGAATGGGCAGGGAACAGAAGGATACAGATCCTTGGAAAATAGGCGACAGGTTTAGGCAGAGGATCTGGATCGGCGCAGGCTTGAGGGCCAAAGGGCCTGTTCCTGTGCTGTAATTTTCTTTGATCTTTGCAAACTCTTTCTACCACCTATCCATTCACTCTCCAGTCCCATCATATCCTCTTGAACATTTTCATGACACCAAATAAGATATGCCAAGTCCCCTAGCATTAGTAAAAACCAAAAATACTGCAGATGCTGTAAATCAGGAACAAAAACAAAGTTGCTGGAAAAGCCCAGCAGGTCTCGCAGCATCTGTGAAGGAAAAAACAGAGTTAACGTTTCGGATCCGGTGACCCTTCCTCAGAACTAGCATTAGTGTTCTCTGTAATTTAGGTGAATGCGTGCATTTTGGAGACAGCATATCAGGGTGAAACTAAATTAGATGTTTCTGGAATTCTGCCTTTTTCTACTTCATGTGTATTGAAGCCAAGAAATATATTTCTCAGTTCTTCTATTAAATTTGTACAATTTAATGAGGTGATGTGATGAATTCCCTCTTTAAAACAATGCTTCCTTTAACACGTGTCATCAGACACATATGCATCTTATCTGAAGCCCCTTTTTAATGTACTCATATCAATACTTCATCAAGTAAATGAAACCATTGTTGTGATTTGTTTATCTTTCCAGAGACAGCAATGACATTTGGTAAAGTTTCATAACTGGCATAACTATTTTAAAAGTATTGATCATATTCATTTGCAACATTTCCAAATGTGTTACTGTTGTATGTGATTCTATGGTCCAGTTGATTAAAGGATTCACACTCCTAAGTGTTCAGGACATTGCTCTGAGTAAACTGTTATCGATTGTAGCATTTACTGGATTTGCAGACTGATGGTGCTCAGTACTAATGTAACTCCACTTTTTGCACATCACTCTGCTTTTTTAGAAGGACACAAGAGGAAAATCAGAGAATTACAGACCAGTCAGCCTAACATCCAGGAAAAGGGATGTTGTTGGAGTCTATAATCAAGAGTAGGTACTCAAATTGGCAGGATGTGACCAGTGACGTCCCAGAAGGATCTGTGTTATGGCCTCAGTTATTCATTTTATTTATTAAAGACTGGGATAATGGCAGAGAAAGTCAGATATCCAGATCCCGCAGTCCAGGGTCATGCAGTTTAGGTGGAAAGGCCATGCCAAATTGCCCCATAATGTCCAGGGATGTGCAGCCTAGGTGGATTAGCCATGGGAAATGCAGGGTTACAGGGATAGGGTAGGGGGATGAGTCTGAGTAGGATGCTGTTCGGAGGGTCAGCATGGACTTGATGGGCCGAAATGGCCTGCTTTCACACTGTAGGGATTCTATTATTCTATGATTTGCAGATTGACTCAAAAGTTATGCAGCACTGTAGACAATGTAGGTGATAGCATAAAATTACAAAGGGATATTGACAGATTAAGTAAATGGGTGAAACTTTGGCATATGGAGTTCAACGTAAGCAAGTGTGATGTTATCCATTTTGTATTGAAAAAGGATCAATCAGAGTATTTTCTAAATGGTATGAAGTTAAATACAGTGGATGTCCAAAGATACTTGGAGATTCAGATGCAGAGATCTTAAAAATGTCACAAACAGATGCATAAAGTAATCAAGAAAGCTAATGGAATGCTGACCTTTACATCTGGAGGACTAGAGTAAAAGGATGCAGACGCTAAATTGCATTTAGAGCCCTACTTGGGAGCACTGTGAGCAGATCAGGGCACCACACCTTAGGAAGGATGTCTTGGGCTTGGAGGGAGCACAATGTAGGTTGACAAGAATGCTGCCTGGACTTCAGAGGTTAAGTTATGAGGAGAGATTACACAGAGCCTGTTTTCTCTAGAATTTTGGCGGTTAAAGGGTGATCTCATCAAAGTCTTAAAGGTTACAGCAGAAGACACGGTAGATAAACTATTTTCCACTGTAATCCATTGGTTGAGGATTCTAGAACTAGGGACAGAGTCTGAGAATAGGGCCAGACTGTTCAGGAGAGTTGTTAGGAAGCAGAAGTTGTTAGGAGATATTTGGATGCTGGATCAGTTGTTCATTTTAATTTAATTTAATTTCATTTTAAATCCGAGATAGATAAATATTTGTTAAGCAAAGATTTTAAGGGATATGGACCAAAGGCAGATATATGGAAATGACCCTGCAACTCCTTTTCCTTCAGCCACCTCTCCAATTTAATCCTGAACATTGGCAAGATTTGTACCACAGTCTCTAGCATTGGAAATACACTTCCCAGGCTTGTAGCTCTCTGTGTAAAGTGGCTTCTCCTGTTCCCCCCCTCAACCCCCAAATTGCTTACGTAACTGCATCCCCCCTCATTCTTGTTCCTTCAGCTGATTATTACCGAGACTGAGTATGTAGCATTAATGAATGTGCACTCATAAATGTTCAAAGGTGGTTCTGTTTGTTTAAGTTTTACTGTGATACAGTGAGACTTAACACTGTGAAACTCTGGAACGCAGATTTTGACTTCCAGCCCATGCTGTCACTTTGTTGAACAGTGGAACATGGTCTTCTTTCATAGCAAATATTTTTAACGATACGATCTGTGTTATGTTAAGAATCTTGCCCATCTGTACTTGTGTGTCTTTGTGGTCTGCAGTTTACAGAAACATTTCTGAATTCAGAACCCAAAACCACTTCCAACTAGTCACATCTCTAAGTGTCACCTAATCTGATCTCATCTGATCTCCAAATGATCCATTTTCCAGTGAGTTTTAATTGCTTGACCCAAGAGCCCAGTGACCAGGATTCACTTGCTTTGACAGAGTTAGTTAGCAGATTTTCGGGCTGGAAAATCCATTTTGGCAGGAGGACCAAAGGAAGGTCTTCTCCCTGTGCTAGCCCCCACTGAAGCTTCTGATATCCACAGGGAAAACATCTAGCTCAAAGAACACCAAAGACTGACAACTCATGCAGCACTCCCGTTGATACAGGACTTCAAACACCCTCCCCCACGATCCCGAGCGCCCATCTGAAATCCTGTTGCCCCTGTTAGGATACACTGCACACCCTACAATGCATGGTTATACACGTCTTGTCAGACTTCAGCCCATTGCCAGCAGCACTGATCCAAGCGGGCACACCTGTACCCATCCCCCCAACAAAAAGTGTAGACAAACCTCTCGGCCCATGAGATGGGCAGGAGAAGATGTAGCCGGTCGCTCCTTGAATAGAACGAATGAGGACCAGCCCAGATTGTGACTGTGGCCATCTGCACCATTACATTGCCCGCACACTGTGACCCCCTGCCTGAGGGATTCATTCCTGGTGGCAACCCAACTGTTCACTCTGCATCAGGTGAAGGCATTGCATGGATTGTTAATTATGATATTCAACCAAGCTCCTTCCTTCTCTTCTATCCCCCTATCAGCGTAGTGCCATTTATCAAACCATCTCTGCCATGCCTCAGTTACAAAAGCCACCCAGCTACACTCTCCCACACTGTGCGGTGAACTCACCCTGGGAATAAACGCTTATAACAATACAAAAAATATAATATCCCGCTTCTCACTCATTCCATCACTTACTCCAAACAAGTGTAACATCAATAGCCTCCATCTTGGTCTGTCCTCCCCAACTATCAGACTGTAATACTACTGCCCACGCCCTCTATTCCGGGCAGAGCCAATCTTAATGTTGGCATTAAAAACTTGATGGAGAACAGGCACATTCATAGCCGACCACAGACCCTGGGGGTTACTGTACATAGAACCTAGAACAGTACAGCACAGGACGGGCCTTTCAGCCCATGATGTTGTGCCCAACATGACACTAATTTAAACAAATCCCTTCTTGCTGCCCTGGGTCCATATCCCTCCCTCCCTTGCATATTCATGTGCTCATCTAAAAGTCCCTTAAATGCCCCTATCATATATGTCTCTACCACCCAACCCTGGCAGCATGTTCCAGATTCCTACCACTCTTTGTGTAAAAAACTTGCCCCTCACATCTCCTTTGAACTTTCCCCCTCTCACCTGAAATGCATGCTCCCTAGTATTAGACAATGCAACTCTGGGAAAAAGATTCTGAACTTTGCATCTCGTAATTTTATAGAGTTCTATCAAGTCTCCACCCAGTCTCCACTACTCCAGAGAAAACAACTGGAGTTTTTCTAGCCTCTCCTTTACAGCTCATACCCTCTAATCCAGGTAGCATCCCAGTAAACCTCTTCTGCGCCCTCCACATCCTTCCTGTAATGTGGTGACCGAACTTGAACACAAATATTGTCTCCTCGTTGTTCGCTGGGTCAGCATCCAGCTGTTCTCCACTGTCCCACTCACCCACTCCTGAAGTTCTTCACTCAGTCCAGGTGTTAGCTATTCTCCAGTCTTTTCTCTCAGTGCTCTCTCCCAGGGACCAGCCACAACAGTAACAATTTGATGTGCACTCAAACGTGTAATTATTTTGTTTCAGGAAAGTCCAACGGGTGAACTCAGTGAGCAGAACATTCCGGATGTCGATCCAACATTTCAGCACCATCCTGAAGAATTGCAAAACAAAGGGACCGGTGTTTCCACAGCAACAGAGAGGCAGAATACCTCCAAAAATTCTTCAGATGGGACCGCCTCTGAAGAAAGTAATCTGAATTTCTAAACAAAAAAGCTTCCAGTTTGAGTGATATGCTTACAGTACGCTGCAGATTGGAAATATTCAGTACTGCTTCCTGATTGTTAGAAGGAATTTGGCAGACATTGTCGCACAGACAATGGACACAGTATAAGAGATTGGAGCAAACAGCACTATGAGCTGCTGGTAGTGGAGTGGTAATGTCCCGACCTCTGAGCCAGGAGCCTCGGGTTCAAGTCCCACCTGCCCCAGAGCTGTATGATGCCATCTTTGAGCAGGTTGAAAAAAATGATAGCTTCTGACCATGAGGGCTGTTGTGGTGGAGCGGTAGTGCCCCTACCTCTAAGCCAGAAGTCATGCGTTCAAGTTCCACCTACTCCAGAGTTGTTTAACAGCATTGCTGAAACAAGTTGATTTAAAAAATATCTGTACAGCCTAATTGTAAATATTTGTGAAAATTTCTTCTGTTAGTGTCCCAATGAAAAATTGAACATGTTTGCAGTGCTGCTCAGATTGATCAGAGCAAAACATCAGCAAACATCCCCACTTCTCACATTATGGTGGATGTAAGATCATTGATGAAGCAGTTGAAGATGGTTGGGCCTGGTTGAGGCCTAAGGCTCTGGAATTTCCTCCTTCAATCACTGCATTTGTGTATCCTCCTATAAGAAGCTTCTTAAAACCCACCGCTCCATCTAAACTTTTGATGGCCTGTAATAGTATTGTCTCATGTGGTGTTAAATGATAATGGTCTGTGAAGGGCATTAAGGATGTTTCACTACATTCAGATCAGATCATAGAATCCCTACAGTGTGGAAACAGGCCCTTCAGCCCAACAAATCCACACCAACCCTTAGGAACAACCCACCCCCCTATAACCCTTACCCCCCTAAACACTACAAGCAATTTCCCATGGTTGATCCACCTAGCCTGCATGTCTTTGGACTGTGGGAAGAAACCAGAGCTCCCAGAGGAAACCCACACAGACACAGGGAGAATGTGCAAACTCCACACAGACAGTCACCGAAGGGTGGGTTGAACCTGGGTCCCTGGTGCTATGAGGCAGCAGTGCTAACCACTGAGCCACTGTACTATCCGAGTACAAATTGTTACCAGAGATTTGTATACCCCTTATGAAGTCTTTCTGATCCAGAATTCCATTTCAAATTTAATAATATTAATAATATTTCTATTCCTAATTCACAATACAATGTTTTTCCCCTTTCTGTACCTGCCCATCCCATCAATCCACATCCTTCTGCAATCTTCAAATTCTTGGTAACAATTTCCGGTGCCTCCCAAGGTAATGACACCTCAACATCAAAAGTTAAATATTTCCTTCAATTTCTGAGCCCAAATCATTCATATCAAGAGTAAATGAAATCAGCACCAACATAAACCCACTTTGGTAAATGCGTCACCAGGCTGGGATATTGCTTGGCTTTCTACTTTCTAGTAATCTCCCTGTCAGTGTGAAGCAATTCTCCTTAATTCGGGGTGCCATCAAATATTTTCTGGAATTCATATAAACCACTACCACTACCCCTTCCCTTAATTATCCCTCTGTCATTCTCCAAAGAACTTTATAAGGTATTTTGTTGTACCTGGGAGACAACACACCAATTGCGCTTCAGGTTTATTATTAGAGACAGCAGTTTAATCTTCGCACTGTTAAATCTCTCACTATGACTGCTTCCTGCACATATCTGCCCTACTTGTGGCTGCCCTCTGCTGGCTGTTGCCCTTCACAGCAAGTGTTCAGTGATGAAAATGTGTTGCTCACAGCAGGGTCCTCTTGGCACCTTGGCACTTTCTTCTTCCTATCTGTGCACGGCTATGGTTTTCACTTGTGCACTCTTAGTGTAGAACTTCTCCCACCAGGAGCCAAACCATGCAGGTAGCCCATAATTTTCTGTCGACACTGAAAATCATTGAAGGTGTTTCTGATTTGGTACCTTGCACTTCCAAGGGGTTCAAGCCGAAAAGCCTTCCTTTGTAAAATCCTGATTTATTGCATGAACTTGCTGAGAGAAATGAGTGGTTATCAAGAGTTGACCTTTTGAATGTTGCACTGGTTCCATTAGATCATTATAATTGTGATTCTAAAACTTTTTTTTTGATTGGATATCTAATTGATTACCAACCTTTATTTAACTTCTGTGCTATGTTTCGATGTGTATCAGGTGGAGGCTTTGAGTGGGATGATGACTTTCCGTTGGTATCAGTCCGGTCATCGCTAGAGACTGAAAGTTCCTCCTCTGACACTGCCTCGAGCGCTGTTCCCTCAGGGCCAGAGCAAAGTCAGGCGCAGAAAACCCGCTTCTCCCGCTTCACCATCTCTCCAGCCACTGTCTCTAGGTTCTCAATTACTCACGTCTTGGACTCGGAAATTGAGCCAGTTGGAGGTACGCAAGAACTCTTTTAATTGACTCCTAACAAAACAGGTTGTTTTGGAGACTCTGTAATCTTCTTCCTAAACAAAAGAAATATTGAAAAGTTTAATTGTGCATTCCTTTTCCTCACTGAACAAATATGACTGCATCCCAAAAACTAATTGAATGGTTATAAAGTTTTCAGGAGTATAAATGCCTGCACTATAAAACTGCCGCACTATCCCTGTGAGTGAGCCTGCTTAATATTTCCATTAGTAGCCTTCCAATCCTGAATAGCTCTGGGTAATTTGAGATAAACAAGTTGCCTGTCAATTGGGCACGAGATAGAGTATCGTGTGTCGCCAGATCTTCAATTCTTTCCCTTGCAGAAAGTGGGAGGGCTGGCCCTCTGATTATTCATCTCTCTCTCTCTCTCTCTTTCTCCTTTTTCTGCCTCTCTTTTCCACTGCTCCTCCCCCTCTGCTGAACCCACGTCTGCCACCCCTACCTTCAGTGATTCATCCATGGGACCCATCAAACTGGCATCTGTCTCGCTGAAACAATTATTCTTACAACACTCTCTATCTTGGGTTCAAATGGACAGAAGAATTCCCATCTCCATTTGTGTGAATGCAGTCAGATTCTGAATGAGGTGCCTTTTTAATGTATTTAGGTCAGAATTCCTGACTCCTCGCCTAAGATTCCCAACTTTACCACTGTGTGAATTTCACCCCTGGGGTAACTAGGGAGAGAGTAGGGCCCCTTAACCATCAGCAAGACCTCCTGTGTGCGGAAATGCAGGAGATGGGGTGAGATACTAAATAAGTATTTTGAATCAGTGTTTACTGTGGAGAAGGATATGGAGGATGTAGAACGTGAGAAAATAAATAGCAACATCTTTAAAAACGTCCATATTACAGAGGAGGACGTGCTGGACATCTTAAAATGCATAAAGGTGGATAAATCCCCGGGACCTGATCAGGTGTACCCTAGAACTCTGTGGGAAGCAAGGGAAGTGATTGCTGGGTCGCTTGCTGAGATATTTGTGTCATCGATAGCCACAGGTGAGGTGCCGGAAGACGGGAAGTGGTGCCACTATTTAAGAAAGGTGGTAAGGAAAAGCCAGGGAACTATAGACCGGTGAGCTGACATCAGTGGTGGGCAAGTTGCTGGAGGAAATGCTGAGAGACAGGATTTACATTTACTTGGAAAGGCAAGGACTGATTAGGGATAGTCAACATGGCTTTGTGCGTGGGAAGTCAAGTCTCGCCAACTAACTTAGTTTTTTTGAAGAAGTAATGAAGAGGATTGATGAACACAATGTGATGGACATGATCTATATGGACTTCAGTAAGGCATTCAACAAGTTTCGTCATGGTAGACTGGTTAGCAATGTTAGATCACATGGAATACAAGGAGCACTAGCCATTTAGATACAGAACGGGCTCAAAGGTAGAAGACAAAGGGTGGTGGTGGAGGGTTGCTTTTCAGACTGGAGGCCTGTGTCTATCAGTGTGCCACAAGGATCGGTGCTGGGCCCACTACTTTTTGTCACTTATGTAAATGATTTGCATGTGAACATAGGAGGCATAGTTAGTAAGTTTGCAGACAACATCAAAATTGGAGGTGTAGTGGACAGCAATTAAGATTACCTCAGAGTACAATAGGATCTTGATCAGATGGGCCAATGGACCAAGGAGTGGCAGATGGAATTTAATTTAGGTTGATGTGAGGTGCTGCATTTTGGAAAAGCAAATCAGGGCAGGACTTATACACTTAATGGTAAGGTTCTGGGGAGTGTTGCTGAACAAAGAGACCTTGGAGTGTAGGTTCATTGTTCCTTGAAAGCGGAGTTGCAGGTGGATAGGGTAGTGAAGAAGGCGTTTGGTACGCTTGCCTTTATTGGTCAGTGCGTTGATTATAGGAGTTGGGAGGTCATGTTGCGGCTGTACAAAACATTGGTTAGGCCACTGTTGGAATACTGCATGCAATTCTGGTCTCCCTGATATAGGGAAGGATCTTATGAAACTTGAAAGGGTTCAGAAAAGGCTGACAAGATGTTGCCAGGGTTGGAGGGCTTGAGATATAGGGAGAGGTTGAATAAATCGAGACTATTTTCCCTGAAGCATCGGAGGCTGAGGGGTGATCTTATTGAGGTTTATAAAATCATGAGGGGCATGGATAGGGTGAATAGCCAAGGTCTTTTCCTAGGGGTAGGAGAGTCCAAAACTAGAGGGCATAGGTTTACAGTGAGAGGGGAGATATTTAAAAGGCACCTAAGGGGCAACATTTTCATGCAGAGGGTGGTGCATGTATGGAATGAGCTGCCAGAGGAAGTGGTGGAGGCTGGTACAATGACAACATTTAAAAGACATCTGGATGGGTACATGAATAGGAAGGGTTTAGAGGGATATGGGGCCAAATGCTGGCAAATGGGGCTAGATTTATTTCGAATATCTGTCCGCATGGACTAGTTGGACCCAAGGGCCTATTTCCCTGCTGTATAATCTGGATGACTGTATGACCAGCGTGAGATCTTAAACCATTTCCGAATTGGCAAAAGGTGAGCAATGAACCAGTATGGCCCATGAGGCATGAAACAGATTGAAACAAGCACACATTGTCAACCCAAAGTTCCCTGAGCGAACAGGGGTCGCTCCAACACCTCTCTCCCCTCAACTCCCCACCGCACGCACAGACGCACAATACTCTGGCCAGCATTTACCCATCAGCCAAACCCTGAGAAACACTTTACCGAGTCATTATTATCTATGTGGAAGCTTGCTGAATGCTGATCTTCGCACATTACCACAGTGACGATGTTTGATTGTCTTTGGGACGTGCTGAGGCTATGGATATTGCCTCTAATGTCTCTAATGCCTCCTTTTCTCCTAATTCCTTCCAGCAAGTATTGAGGAGGGCGAAAGGGAATGATTCACGCTTTGAGCCTGGGCTGGAATTTTATTTTATTTTTAAGAAAAGCAAACGGACAAGATCTGACAGAATAAAACAGAACCGCAAATGAATGTTTCGCACTATGACTGTAACTGCTTTGAATTGTTGGACAATTTCATTGCGAGTTTTCCGGGGGCCCCCCACTGTTACAACAACCTTGCGGGGGATAACTTTGGTGCAGAATTCCCAACTCTCCTCCGTGTGGTTTGGTGGGGGTGGGGGGGCCTCCCCTCTCCAGCTGGTCTGCTTTTCATCGGAATTCCCAGGATTTCACTGCAAGCCGATGCGAAGACGGTGCAGACTCTAACTTTGACGGGAAATACTTTATTATACAGAGGAGACTATCCATGTCACAACCCTACCGCGGTGAGGAAAAAGCTGACCTTTCCAACGTAGAACAACTGTGAGGGTTTTCTGAAAATAGACACTGCAGACTGTACCAGGCTCCATTGTAATGAACCATTTTTGCAAATAACGCCATCCGCTTATAGTACTCATCTGCTCGGGCATCAGAAAAGAAGTGTTTGGATGAAGCTAATCAGTATCCTTTGCCCACATCACAGTACAAATGTCCCATTGAACATGCCTGTCAGTATTCAGTCCCAGAGTATTTAGTGTTTCTGCCTCTCCGCGTTTGATATGGAATAGTGTAGAAAATCAGTTAAACTGTAATCTCTATACTATTTTTGTAAAACCATTCAGACTACTGATGAATATATTGTAAATGTTGCCAAAGAGATGTAAAAATTGTGCAGCCCCTAGCTACATTAGTTGCTACCTGTATGGCTTTAAGCTGTCATGTCACAGTACCAAGGAGACGCTGAGTACGTAGCAATTTTTCGCCTCCCTCATCAAGCTATACAGACACAGTTATTATATTTAAAGAAATGACCAGTTGCATGATACCAGTGAGCAGGGCTGTCTTTGAAGTGTCACAGCTGTTAGTACTTTGTATAACTGATCAATACGGGTCATTACTGCTCTTCAGTGTTTTATTTCTATTTAGCTAGCAGCATGTGGTTTAAATGGCCAGACTAATAAACTTTTTACAATATCTTACATTTGTTCTTTTTTGTTACCTGCTTGACTCATTCCTTGCTTCACAGTTAATGAAAATATATAAGATTAGGATCAGAAGTAGACCATTCGGCCCCTCGAGCCATTACTGACATTCAGTGAAATCATGGCTCATCTGTTTGTGTTTCGACTTCCATTTTCCCACCTACTTCAGATAACCATTGATTCTCGTACTAAACAAGAATCTATCCACCATCGCCTTAAAATATTCGATGACCTGTTACTACCTGAGGCAGAGAGTCTGTCTGAAAAGGTCTCAAAACAATCCTGAATCTCTGTGATAAAGAAACAAAAATTGAAAATGCTGGAAAGGTTCAGCAGGTCTGGCAGCATCTGCGGAGAGACATCAGAGTTAACTTTTCGGGTCCGGTGGCCCTTCTTCAGACCCATTCTGCCAGACCTGCTGAGCTTTTCCTGCAATTTCTGTTTTTGTTTCTGATTTACAGCATCCGCAGTTCTTTCGGTTTCTCTGGAATATAGTTTACTTGAGTTAAAGTAGAAAACCACAATCATGTCAGTTGCTATCTGCAAAACCTGAACAGTGCACCTTCCAGAGAAGTAAAATAATTGACAGCAACGTTTGGAGTTCTATGTAATTCTATGCATTTTGCTATCAATTTCACTGCTCCAATGACATCAAATACAGTTTGCCATCATCACCAGCACAGACTCTAATACAGATTGATGCCACAGATCAGATGGTATTAAAAACCCAAGCTAAACAATTCGCTATTAATTAACGACAAGAAACAAAATTGATTTTTTCATTCAAATTTTTAAATGTTTTGACGAGAAAGCTTCACATTTGTTTCTGAATACACATGGACAACAAGTAAATCTTGTAGCAGGAGGAAAATGTGCAAAATTGTAAAATTGTGCATTGATGACAAAAACAAAACTCCTTCCAAACACCCTGCAGGCGAACTGGCAGAGTAACAGATTTAAAACAAACATTTTTACATTTAAGAGAATTTTACTCTGTTACTACTATTCTACTACTTAGTTCAGGCTATTGCAGGGATCATATTTAACACCTATGGAAATTACGTGGGATGTTTTTCACCAACTGATCTTGTGTTGGATGTGTCAACAGGATGGTTGATTCTCTCACTTTGAGCATGGCCGCTCAGTTATTGTAGAGAATTGACAAACAGTAATTATTGGCTTGTCTAATGTGAATAAACAATTATTGTTATAGCTGTGTATATCAAGTGAGTCAATTAAAATTAGAAAAAGGTCAAAAGAAAAGCACTGCAGCCACTATTAGTGACTTTAACAGCATCCAGTCACTAAATGGAAATCATAAAATAGACCCCATCATGTGAGATTGGAGAATGTTAAATGCCTGCCATTAAGAGGCAGGCTGTGATTGTATATCGAAGTTTCCGCAGATGCAGTTCTTTTGTTAAATCCAGCAGGGAGCTTGTTTTAATTTTAAATTGGGTGAGTTTTATTTTTGCCCTTAAGTCAGGGATTTAAGTGCGATAGAATTTCCATTTTTCTGCACTTATCATTAACAGCAAACACTCAGATGTCAGGAGGATCACAACAGGACAGTTACTTTCTGTTCCACATTAGTCACAAGCTCACCAAAATAATCGAGCATCAAAAAGCAATCCCAATGTGAGGGAAGTGGCCTGACTCTTTTAAGAAAGGAATTGCAAGCATGTGATGAGGAGCTGGGTAAACTGTAACTGATCTCAGTGTAAGGAACTGCCTTGGAATAGATGGTATTAGCAGATCATAGAATCCCTACAGTTTGGAAGCAGGCCATTCAGTCCATCAAGTTCACACTGACACCGCAAAGAGAATCCCACACAGACCCACACGCCCACCTCATCACTGCCACTCCGCACTTCCCATGGCCAACCCAACCAGCCTGCACATCCCTGGACTGTTGGAGAAAACTGCAGCAGCCGGAGGAAACCCACTCAGACAGTGAAAATGTGCAAACTCCACACAGTCGCCCAAGGGTGAAGTCAAACCCACGTCTCTGGCGCTGTGAGGCAGCAGTGCTAACCACTGAGCCATTGTGCTGCCCTCAGATGGAGAATAAGTGGCTCGTAGGCCTGACTGTGGTCTCTCTGTAAGAATACCTTAGCAGATTCCACTTCATCACCCTTTCCCTGCATTGTTTCCACTTCCTGTGCTTATCCAATTCCCTTTTGAAAATGACTCATTTACCTTTTCAGGTAGTGCCTTCTTCCCATGTTGTAACCACTAGCAATAGAGAAAAGGTTTTCTCTTCATGTCACCTTTAGTTCTTTTGCCAGTCAATAGAAATGTGGTTTTTTTTCGGTCTCTGCCCTTCCTCCAATTGTAACCGTGCCTCCCTGCCTACTCTATCTAGGCCATACATTATGTTAAACATCTCACTCAAGGTCCCTCTTAATCTCCTCCAAAGTCAGCAACCTCAGGTTCTCTGATGTACCTTTGCGATAGAGGTTCCTCTGAAGACAAATTGGTTCTTGTTAATTCTTGGGTCATACGTGGGAATATACTGATTCTAGACTGCATTACAGTGCAAAAGATTTGTGCCATTGGCTCCTGACCTATGTGTTGGAAGCAGCTGTACTAATTTAAAAAAAGAGAAATAAATGACGTTAGTCGAAAGGGAGGAACAACATCTTGCTGATTTTCTGACATGAGGCGAACCATGAGGAGGTTGTTAAGAAATAGGAATAAGAGTTGACTGTTTGGCTCCTCAATCATTCAGCAGGATCACAGCTGACCCAATTGTGGCCCTAACTCCTCTTGTCTGCTTGTCACACCACCTACAGCCCCATAATGCTCAACTTCCTCAGATATCAAAAGCTGAGGGTCAAATGCAAGATGTTATGGAGCTCTGCTGGAAAAATAAAATCCAGTGCCAGTCAGGATTAGCATTTGTGAAATCCTGATATGTTTAAGCAGTATTGATAACAGCCCAACGTACAGTCAGTGGTCACGTGTCACCCTTAATGCCCAGAGAAACCTATAAAGGCTTCAGTTTTCCATTCAGTACTTTTGAGATTTGTGGTCCTGAGGGCTTGGAAAGAGTGGGATTCTTATCCGAATACCCAAATCTGTTGGCGTCAGTAACTGGCCAATGACGAAGAAAATAGATCTTCATAGTCCCCATCAAAGCAGACCACAAAGAGGAAAAAAAAAAGAGTTGGGGCATCCGAAAAAGCTTAAACAGAAATAAAAAACACTACCCCAGCCTAACAAACTATTGTATAGGGTTTTGGATTTGGTAATGCTCAAATAGCCAGTCTCTCAAAGCAAGATGAAGAAAATGCAACAAAGATATTCTGAAGATCTCCCTGAAGTGTGGAAACATTGACATCAATGACTGGAAGCAGCTTGCTGCTAATTGCTCAAAATGGCATCGGTCTGCCCATCAAAGCTGCATCAGGCTCTCAGTCACAATTTCTGAACGACTAGGCAGACAAAGAAGCAAAAATAAGCGAATCCAGAAGCTCTCTGTATTCCACTATCCTGTGGGAGATCCTGTCCTGCATGTCCAAAAATCTGAAGGTTGAGAATCAGCCTGTTTAGTCGCATGAAGTTTCATGCCCGAAACTCTCAATTCTGGGTAGACATCATCCTCAACTGAGGAACAGCTGGCAAGATACATGGAATCTTTGTTGGTTGGAAGACATAGATCTAAGCCTGATTAGACAATGTAAGGAACAGGGAAAGAATTACTGTCTGCATCGATGGTCCAAGGGAAGCTACTGATTGTTGTCGGTTAGTGCACTACATTGTTCATCTACATTTCTGTATTAAGAAACACTAACACTTCTCAAGCTGTTTTCCCAAGAAAATATTTTAAACTATCATTGGCAGGTATGCCATCAACCTATCTTTTCAATTACATATAGAAGAATGTAAAAGTCTGGACAGAAAAATTAGCTGTAGTGTAATGATTTTCAGTTGATGTTTTATTTTCTACCTTTGCATTCTGTAGTTGTGAGCTCTATCAGTTGAAATTTCCCATCAAGTACATCCAAATAAACTTTGTTCCAAATATCTTGTATCTGAAATTAAGTGATATTTGCAGATACAGCATAGATTTTGAAAGCTTTTCAAAAGTGAGATCACCAACAGTGAAAAACCCCTTGGAGGTTCAGCTGATGATACTATTTCTTTAGACTTACTTAAATAAAATCCCATGTCTGTCACAGCCATTTATTGTTTTCCTTTATACCAAAGGTCACCACAGCACACGTCATCTCAAAGATAGTTCAGTACACAAATATCTGATAGTTTAAAATTTGTGCCAACTCATGAGATTTTATAACCACTGTTTAAATGCTTGTTCATTCCCTCATAGCAATTATTTGTGCATTGATTTGTCTTTTTCCAAGTCAATTTTCTATTTAAACAATATTTCCAAGACTTAATATCAATTAGGTTGACCTTTCTTCGTGTGCTCAGCCTCATTCACAATCTGTTTTTTGGCCAACAAACAAGGCAGATTTCAAAATGTCTCTACTGCATTAATTTCACCAGGGAGAAGCCTATGTTAATGTTTGAAGTAGTGCTCCTGATGAGATTAATCATTTCCAGTTTACTGTTGTTTTTGGATTGTAAATTGCTGGCATCTATGGAATTGGTCACTACATAAAGTCAACTTTAAGGGCAATATTGAATGCTCACATCTGTGCTTTATAACGGCTGCTTCCAGCATCAATCTGCAACGATATCCACTCTCAGGAAGATTATTTTACCCAATCCATTTCTTTAATAACGATGTTCATATTTAACCACAAAGAAAGAATTCTTCCTTTCTTTGTGGTAATAAAGATACCAGATTTTCTCTGGACTAACCTGGGTATATTCTTACTTTACAAGAAGAAAGCAGGAATTTTCAAATGGTCAGTTTCATTTAGAATCTTGTGCCATTCTTTACCAACTCAATAATGGTTGGAAGGCTAATTAACAGGAAGCACCTGACACTTCAAAGGTTGGCCCCAGACCAGGTTCCAGAGATTGCTTTTAACTGCAATACCCAAAGAAAGAATTGTGCTGTTTTGCACTGACTTAAAGCTCATGCAAATGTTACACCATTTACTAATATATTCCTTCTAGAGAATCCTATTTTTGGTTTACTTCTAGACAGTGGAGGAAAAAAATATTTGCATGTGTGAAAGGTAATAGCAAAGTGCTGCAGAAGGCAAATTGGCACCATGTTCAGCTTTTGCTCAGTTTGCATTACTTGCATTTCTTTCAGTCCCACAGCAGGTACATGAGCACACATTCAGGTTGACACTCCACTGCTGTACTAAGTGGGTCCTGCCTTTTGGAATGAAGTTTGAAATAAGACCCTACCTGCTCTCTCAAGTGGATATAAAAGAACTCTCAACCCTACCTCTGGGAGTGAAATTTAATGGGCACCCTGGCCAATTGTATCATTTAGGAACCATTGCTAAATACAAATCCACTGGTCATCATTCTAGTGTTTGAGAGAACTTGTTGTGTGCTCAATTTGTGCTTTAAATTCTAATACAACTGGCTGCCCTTAAATCCTGAGATTGTGAAAAGCTCTGTCTAAATTCAAGCTTTTCTCCCCCTGCAAAGTAATTCCACTTAATTCTATGAAAAGAATTCATCTTAAAATGGTCTTCTGTGGAGCTCTGGATATATGTTGAGGTTTCCCACGTTCTATTTCTTCATCCATTTATCCAATTTAACCTTGAATGCTGACATATTCAACTTCAGACACAGCCTCACAATGCTGAAAATGTTTCTCCAACTACCCATGTAATTCCCTTGCATACAACCTTGGATCTACAGCACCTACAATACCCTTCATTAATACAGGGGAGAAAAGCAAAGTCAAACATGCTTTTGTATTAGAGTCACACAGCACGGAAACAGACCTTTTGGTCCAAGCAGTCCATGCCGGCCATAATCCCAAAGTATACTAGTCCCATTTGTCTGCACTTGGCCCATATCCCTCCAAACATTTCTTATTCATGTACTTATCTAAATGCCTTCTAAATGTTGTAACTGTACCTGCATGTTCCACTTCCTCCAGAAGGTCATTCCACACATGAACCACTCTGTGTAAAATAAAAATCGCCCCTCATGCTTTTTTTAAACTTTTTCTCCTCTCACCTTAAAAATATGCCCCCTAGTCTTGAAATCCCCCACCCTAGGAAAAAGACACCTGCCATTCACCTTTTGTATACCCTTCATGATTTTATAAACCTTCACAAAAGTCAGTTCTCAACCTCCTACACTCCAATAAAAAAAAGTCCCAGCCTCTCCTTATAACTTAATACTTCCATGATTTTAAAGCACTTTTTTTGTAATCTGAATTGTTATATTGAAGCATTAACTGGGAACTGGAGTGAGACTGTTTTTAATTACGAGACACCTTTTTTAAAACAATAAGTGAGTAAATAACGATGTGGTGGTACTGTGAAATGCTATAAATGGATCCACATTATTGCACATAGTAAGCCTTCAAATCAAAGTTGTTTACACTGAGGAAGTAGGCAGGCAAGTATAAGTTTTCAAAAGGGAGAGTATCCTAACAGTCTTCCAGAACAACACACAACAGTTAAGTCACAGACAAATTGTAACCCACTCATTTGACTAGAATAATTTGCAGCTTCTGGAGCTTGGAGGAGAAGATATGAGTTAATGATAAAGTGACCATTGTGTGGTAACTAAACAATGTACTTTTCAACTAGAAAACGTCAAGACAAGTAAAGATGAGAAGGGTTCTTAAACAGTGAAACAATTTTATTTTGCATAAGTTACTATCAAAATCATTTTTGATTACAAGTAATATGATTCAAATAGGTCAATTCAATTCACAAAACGTAGTGATTTATGGAATCATAAATGGAATCATACAGTGGCAACTGTAGAAATCTGCATTACAATACAGATTATAAACAATAGTCTTGGCATGTCTTACTACATTATGAAGCTTATGTAAAAATGAAAGGCACCAAGTAAACTAAATTTCTGCAATAATGTCAAAAGGAAAAGCATGAGGATTTAATAAAGAACTGAATAAAAACATGGTGGCCATTTTACACGAGGGTTTAAATGCACTGAGTTGGCAAGTGGATACGTTTCTGTAACTAATTCTCCACCATACCACAGAATGAGAGACTAGGAAGAATGGAAGTGCCATGTTTTCGAAATATCTATAAATATTAAACAACACAGGTTGAATTTGGTATTAATTGCTTTGTTAAAATAAACACAAGAGCCCCAGTAATTGTCTAATTCCCAGCTACTTATCTCTCAGCATCTACAAGTAGCTCAAGATAAATCAAAGTGACTGAAACAATAAGTTTCTTTTAAATTTTTAATCCACTGCCTTTACTCATAATATACTCATAGAAAATTACAAATTTCATTTGGTTCTTGTAATAAAGCATTTAAATAGTTAACCACTGCTCCCTTAATGATGACAATAGTTTGATTCTTTATAATTTGATAAATGGGACATTATATATTAACAAGATTTTTACATAACTGACTAAGCGTATAGGATTTCTTAAAAGATTACAGAACACTTTACGTTCATGAGAAAAAAGTGACCCATTGAGTGTGTTATTTTTGCTCGTTAATACTGGCTATCTCAGTGTCTAAACAATCCCAGGGCAACACAACTTTACATGTTCCATTTACAAAGGTGTCACCACTCAACTATTGCTCTATTGAAATGACTATCATATCACATAACTGCCACACCTGAAACCTGCAAAATTTTCCTCCACTTGCAGAACAAAAATAAATTCCAATTCTTCTCCCATTTAGAAGTAATGCTGCTAAATACGCGAAAGAAGGTGTAATATATTCTTTCTGATCCATTGCGCCCTGAGGTTTGTGCAAAAGCACGAATGTTTCCCTAAGCATATGCTTCCTGTTTATCAGTCTCATTAACACAGAGGCATGGCTTCCTTCTTAGGGACTTCAGTTATATATTTACTTGCTCAACTAACCTACCACCATTGATAGTTAAAGAAAATTGCAAAAGGAAGCACTTACACATACTAAAATTGGAATGTGAAATCATCTTTGATAGCTATTTTGTGTTGTTTGTTTGGGGTGGAAAAGAAACAGGAAACCTAAAATTCTACAAAAAGTACAAATTCCTGTATCTGCAGATTATACAATGCCTTTGCCATCACCTGAGTAATTATTCTTTTCAAAAAGGTATGGAAGATTTATTGGTGACAGCAAGGAATCAAAGAGCGGCATTAAAATTTTAACACATTGAGGTAACTTTGTGTTAAAGTTAGCTCAGTTATATACACTAAATTCTATAATCTGATTTCTACTTTACTCTCCCACTCCCAAAATACATTTAGAAATTAAGCACAGTATACGTTTTATAACTAGCTTAATAATTCTCAATTTTGCAGTACTCTAGTTTCTATATCACGTCGACATTTAACCAATTCCTGCAAATAGCTAGGTAATAAAATATTGTTTTATATGCTGATTAGTATAAAGTATATAATAAAAAAATACTAACGGCTAATTCTTAAACACAAATTACAAACACCATACAAACCCCTAGTCAGATAAATGTAATTAAACAATTCCCTCCACATAATCCCTCAAAATATCAAGTAAGGAATAAGAGGGTGGGATTTCAAAGTGGCAATTCCGTAGCAATATGTGCAATTAATGTATCCTAAACTTTAGTGACCATCTCCAGATGGGTCAATTCTAGTCTAAAGACACTGTTGTCATGCAGCTTCAGATGTAGACATCTTTGGCATCTGTTGCCAGCAGCAAGTGTGCAGTGTAATAACCTTGCAGAGTCAGTAGTCAGTTCACTTTAGAAGCTGATCTGTCATTTGTTTTGGTTGGCTTCAATTTGACATTTGCAACAGCTTCTCTGAAGAGGGGAGAAAGAGAGAACACATGTTAATGCAATGGATTATTTACAGTAACACAGCAGTGACACCATGACAGAACGGCTTGCAAGAGCTTGTGGCAACCCTTGGCATCACTTTGCTGCGAATTATGGAAACAATAAAAATTGGTGTGACCTGCTTGTTGTAAATATAAAATGCCTTTCTGCATCTGGTCACAGGAAAAATGAAATGTAGTTTATTTAACAGCAACATTTAAAAACTTGAATTTCAAAAGAATTCTGATATACTGCTGTATTATGAGGATTATACCTTTTATAAATGTTTGACGTTTTACTTTATTGTGTCACTTCTGAATGTTCTTCTTGTAAAATATGTATTTGAGAAAACATATCTCGCTGTTTTTTGCCAATCCTGGCACACCTATGCAACTGACAAACTAGAGGATCACTGCTCTCTGAAGGTGTTCAACACTGTTTTTGAACTAGCTACAAAATGTGCAGGTACTACAGATTATGTGGTTTTCTATGCCTCTGTACCTAATATGTACATTCTTGCTGTGTCCCATACTAGACCAGATTTTTAGGTTTTCTGATCTAATATCATATTAGGTTATATAGGAGACAAGTTTAATTAATTGATTAATTTATACCAGGGCTCATTCAGCAGATGGATTTCTCATTGATTGGACACATTTCAATTCAGACTTTAAAATTAGTGTGGAACTTATGCCCAATTTACATCAACCTAACATTGGGGCTGGTACAATAATCAAGCATCAAAAAAAAACAAAAACATTTATACGGTTCAGGTTTTAGCAACTCTTCTGCAACTTAATTTCTCTGCTTAAAAGATTTTGGAACTGAAAATTAAATCTTTAAGTTCATTCTTTGAAAGTCATCAGCTGATCATTAACATGAAGTTACACTGCAAGCTGCAATCAATGGCTGCAGTTTGCACTGTCAGTATTTTTCTATGACACATTTGCTCTTGCCGTGCTGAAATGGTAACACAACCATTGGGGAAAAAAAATAATCACATCAGTCAGTAAATTACATGCCAAAGGAGGACAAGCAAAGGAGTTGTCAGCAATGAATCACAGAATCAAAGTGAGTCAACGCCCTGAGTCAATGAAGCATGTACGTGATCAGTGCAACAGTGAAGAGACCCAAAAGGCAGACAGCAATGTAGTTTGTGAAATGATGACAGAAAACATCAGCCTATTTCTTAGCACAATAATAAAAGGGAAATAGAACGAGCACACATCCTCAAAATGAAGAAGTTGTTTGATAATAAATCTTTTAGGTAAAGCTTATTCAGCATGTTTAAGGTGCTGTTTGTTTATCAGCCAGCTTTGTTGGTAATTCCAATGTCATTCTCCTGCTTGCTTCCATGTAGTACTTTGATAGATCTCACTTGATGGAGAACCTTATGGAAGAGAAGGAGTTCTACCTCAGAGAGGAAGAAATATGGCGGTGATCAGCCACATAACATGAAATATAGTTTCTGTCAATCACTTGGGAGGTAGTACAAAATAGCAAACACTGGAAGATAAATGCTGGCAGACAGCACTGTTACAATATCATTAGAGGACCATGATAGATTCTGGGGGTAATTGCCCTGATAATAAAGTTCCGACAATCCTAAATTTGAAATAGAGTTGAAAGAGCTAATCCTGTATTATATTTGACTCATTTCAAAACAATGCAACAATAATACATATTTTTTGGCTAGTATAAAACACAGAAACAGATGGAACTCAGGACTGTGGAGAAAGTGAGACAGAACTTGACCATTCGTGAAGCCACAGTGGGAAATGAGTGATTGTCACCAGCGACAGACAAAGTGATAAAAGTCAGACTGGCATAATGGTATGCCCAACTTACTAATCTAGAGAGGTCTTATATGTAGCAGAGGTTTAAATTCAAAACCTTTCAATCTCGGCATCAGAACTGTAATGAAAAAATTCAGTCGATTTGAACCTATAATTGCAAAACTCTGGGAGGGAAAAAAAAATCAAACTACAAAATATAAAATTCAGATATAACATAATTAATATGAAGGCAATTTTTTCATCAATTTATTAGCAATGGAAGGCAGCCTTTCTTCAAACATTGGTTCAGGATTAATATCCAGTGGAAATGATGCATACGGCCTAGATGGTCATGCCACCACATACGGCTCCAGGATAATTTGGGTTAGCAACAGGAAACCCATTTAGGTCCTGCTCACCACCAAAGGGGAGGCTGCAAGCCAAGTCATGGGAAGGACAGAACCAAGCTCTTCTTCATTGGCTCCAGCTGTGCAATTGTCTACTGACATTATGATCATTACTAAGTGGAGGATTTGATCATGAGTAATCAAAACCCATGGAATAATTCTGTCCAACAGTTCAGAAAAAGGCAGGAGAAAACAAAAAAAAATTACATTGAGGAAAATTTTAAAACTTAAAATAAAATGTCACACTAATTGGTAATCCCAATATTGGCATATCAGATATACAGCCCTTTTTACAAGTTAAGCATTTTCTACAAAACATGAATAAAATTAAATATAAAAGTTACTTTCAGACGATACATCTGACAACAATTTAGTATTCACAAAGATGGCTGTTTGCAACATTATTTCAGGTGGAGACTGACGATTCACAAAAGTACAATTCTGTGTTCTATGCTGACTGCCTAATATGGAATCAAATAACTAGCTAACCTGGCTTACAAAAACAAAATACTATGCAAGTTGGAACTCTGAAATAAAAACAAGAAATACTGAAAATACTCAACAGGCCAGGCAGCATTTATGCAGAGAAACAGAATTAACATTTCAGGCGATGATTTTTCATCACAGTGATAAAGAGGTATCAATCTGAAACCTCAACTCTGCTTCTCGCTACAGATGCTGTTTGAATTATAGAGTACTGATGTGCGCTGCAACTTTTCATTAGAAATTTAAAACTTACTTCAAAGAAAGTCTTGAATTATCGACCTTCGGGCCCTGGAAAGAATGAAATATTCAGTATTACCAGAGTGTCCACTAGATGTCAGTATCAAATCTTCAGTCACTATTCTGCTGCAAACCTGTCTTATTACCAATTTGTCAGAATGACAAATCTGAATGCACATCAAGTGTTCATTGTTTCAACTTTCATATTGTACACTCCAACAGGCAACCCTAACTCCAATCTGAAATATTTGTTTTCTTCCAAAAATGAGTATTCAACATAGTCAAAACTGAGAAAGAACTTGTGATTATACATCTGGGTCACACTCTGGATGTCAAAAGAACTTCAGAGCCAATAATTACTTTGAAGGACAGTGTTCTAATGGGGACAAATACAGAAGCCAATTTGTGTGCAAAAAGGATTCACGAGAAGTAATGCAATCAAGGACCATTTAACAATAACAGAAATTGCTGGAGAAACTCAACAGGTCTGGCAGCATCTGCAGAGAGAATGCAGAAATAACGTTTCAGGTCCAGTGAGCTTTCTTCCGGACAATAGCCAGTTACCCTGTTTTGGTTGAAGAACAAATGCTGCTCAGGTTGGGAAGACAACTCCTTGCTCTCCAAACAAAGGCTAAGTAGCCTTTTACACCAATTTAACCTCAATTTAAATGCCTTCTGAGAGGCATTGGCTCTGACAATGAAGCACTCGCTAAGTATTCAAGAGGTATAAACTAAGGAACTCACACCGTAGTGTGGGGCTTGTACCCACAACCTTCCGATTCTTAGATGATTGCAGCTCAATCTAATACATGGTTCACTTAATTATCTTAATTTAAAAAGAAGTGAAAAGCTACTCAATGCTGTAGTTTTCCACTTAGTATAAAGGTAGTTGAATATCTGGTTTATCACAATTTGCAGTATGTCAATCACAAAAATCTTTGTAGCTAATAAGATGTCTACTAATACATCCCAAATCCTTGAGATCAAATCTACTTAGTAGATCAGCCAAGATATTTATTGAAAATTTTACCAACTGAACAATTACAGTGCCGTAAGTACTTTTAAATAGAGATCAGCATCTTCATTACAGTAACATGTAAAGTTTCTATAAAAATTTGCAGAAACTCCATACATTCTTGAAATATCTTAATGTCTGATTATTAGAAATTCACTCCCCTTTCAGGAAAGAAAATCATTTCAGTACTAATTAATTCATAAATAACTCCTGGTTTTTGAAAATCACAACTTAATGGACCAGGTTTTTAAAACAGTCTTTGAACAGACTATTAAGTTGTTTCAATACATAACAAGCAGATGACCTAGAAATTTGGATTAAAGGGTGTTCTGTAGCATGAAGAAATCCACTGTGTGCAATCACCATGTTGTAATTAAAATCCTGAAGGTCACTCTGTTTCTCTTGTGAATATTTTTGAAACTCAGCTATGAGCAAACTAATCTGCTGAATAGTAGTGACTCAATAGCTCTGCTGTGTTGCTGATAACATATGTGCAACTTGAAAGTTATGGAGTGTACTGCTTAATTATCCAAAGACAGCATTTGATGATGCCCAATTTTTCAAATTTAAAACTAAGATCTAAATATCACACATTTTTACAAAAGCTGCAAAAGAATATTAAGAATGTTCAAAGTTTACACTGGGCTTTTTGTTATACAGTTGTATTTACTGATAAAACAAGCAAGTGCCTTTCCAAGCAACTGTTTTCATGTTATAGGACAAAACACCATATTATTGAAACTCATTCTTCTGAGCCCCATTTCAGAGATGTACTGTCACATCAGTATTACCTCCCATCAACACACTGTTAAATGTCATCATGGACTGAAGCCCTTTCTTTGCACTTGTGTAACACATTTTCCATCATTGTTGCTCAGTCACAGATAAAATATGATGTCATAAAAATATTGATGTGGGATGTAAGATAACTAAAAAAAGGTTCAGGCCAAAAGCTCCACTATTTCAAAGAGGAGGACTGGGAACATATCTATTCAGTTTCACTGAGCAAAAAGGTCAATAGAAAACTGGAACCAGCCTCAAAGAGATGCAAGAATAGGTCAACTGAAAATTTCAGCATAAAATTGATGGTACCTTGACTCAATAAAAATCTAAGAGTTATGAAATCAAGGCTGGTGTATGGAGTTATGATAAACATCAACAATGATCTAATTGAGAAGTGAAACAGGCTCAATGGTAGAAAAGACTACTCTTGTTCTTACGCTATGCTTACATATCCCAAAACAGTACAATATCATAAAATGCAATTTGTAAGGAATTTCACATTTAACTTAGAGAAATAATGGGGTAATGTTGAACATTGGTGGTAACACAAATTGGCTGGTGGTTGTGTTAGTGTTAAAAGTGCAGATTGCTTTAAGGGTAAATCACAACAGCTCAGAGTTATTTGAGAATATGTGACGCTTATTGGGCTTTGTATTGAAGAAATGGGATCTTCCCCAGTTTGGTAGGCTTCTGGACAGTGGAAGGATCTAGAATGGAACAGTGGAAACTGGTGTTTGTCCTAAACTATAGATTTAAAATAAAAACCTTATAAATTTCTAAAGGTCTTTTATTGCCTAATTCAACGCGTGGTTATTGGTCTGCTAAACAAGCACCACCTGTTAGGCACTGCACTGGAATACCGTGAAAAGGAAACAGAATGGGATGTTGAATGTACTGACGATCCATTACCGCAAAGTCAACAATTACATTCAAAACATGGTTATAAATACCTGTGAGAAACCTGGCACTGCCATACTGTAAGGCCTGGGTTTAAAAGTACTTGAGCTGGACACAGGATGAGATGTCATTTTTAAAGTTGAATTGTAGTCAGGTGGAGGAATGGAGAGATCTTCTTTCTGCAGGAGGTTCCCAGTGCTACAGCTTTTTATATGGTTCAAACTGCATGATACAAAACATGGCAAAATTAATATGTGGGAATAGATAAAAGTGGTGTTAAATGATACAATCAAGTGTATCAAAGGCATTTTTATACTTCATAGAATCATAGAACCCCTACGGTGTGGAAGCAGGCCATTTAGCCCAGAGTCCACACCCACCCACTGAAGAGCAGCCCACCTAGACCGCCACCCTATCCCTGTAACCTTGCATTTTCAGTGTCAGTCAGGACAACAAATTTGGTGTCTTCAGGACTCATCAGCAATGCCAAATTGACAGTGCGCATTGAAAAGCATATGACCCATCTCAAGAAGCTTGTTGCAGTGCAAACTGGATATTAGCTTTTATAATTAACACACCTTGTTTTGACTGAAGTAGTGTTGCAAGCATTCCCATTTCAGAACAGGGAGAATTAATCAATACAATTCAACCATACAACAATTTCTTGATGGTATTATTGGAATCAACTTTCCTAAAAATAAATCTACTCTATAATGTTTATTATTTTTCCAAGATAGACATTTTCTGAAACATTTGAAAAGTATTTAGAATAGAAAATGCCCCACTAAAGATAGGGGGTATTCTATCTGAAATGAAAGGAAATTAGCAGGTTGAGGAGCTGACTCTGGGTATTTTTATATGTTCTGGACTGGAAGATGAAAACAGACCAATACTTCAGCTACCCCAGAATGCAAGATGCTATTCCTAAATCAGGATCAAGATCTCCAAGTTCAAACAATTCCTGTCAACTATATTCCTCCAGTGTGTCAATATACCTAACTGATACTATGGCCTGAGCATTCGGTGCATTTTCCAGGAATACCGACTAACTGATCTATAGCAATGATCGTTTAGGAGGAGCTTAATCATTAGTCAATTTAAGTGCTGCTTTTTGATTGGATTGGGGAAAATGATGTCAAGTTAAACTAGTTAATAAATCTAGCCATGAGAAAAATTCAGTAGATTACAAGTGTGATAAGCAAGGCAAAATGAAATCACAAGTCACTTGTCTGAAAATATTGTCAGAAAGACAATACAAAATCTCAGCATTTAATTTACTTCTCAACGTTATTTATGAAGATATAAATAACTCTGGGATCTGGTTAAATCTGCTAAATTCCTTTGCCAAATTTGGTCTGGGCACAACTAGCAATTAGTACGATTTACAGTCTTTTCATTTACCATGCAACTCCAAGACTTTTAGTTTACATAAATTCAAGTAATGAAATGACATCCAAGACGTTCACTTATATAAATGTGCACAGCAAAAGTTCAAACAAACAATCAAATAGAATGGACATTATGAAGAAACAGCAGGAATAGACAGACTTGGTGCCATGACAGAAAATGGACCTAAAATGCCAGGTAATAACCAAAATAACTTTCATCTGTTTCTAGATCCTTATTGCATAATGCACTGACATTCAGCATCACAAGTTTCTTTGTTAACTTTTATAAAGCCTTTTCATAACGGAGATGGGAGTAGAAAGAAATAAAACTGCAATGCTATTTTTTCTTGCTGAAAGAATGTCAGAGACCAACTTCTACTGAAGAAAGCTGAACACTGGATGAAATAGCTTTGAAAAACGGGTGCAGCACCAGAGATTAAACGGCTTTGAACAGCGGATGCAGCACCAGAAGATTAAAGGGCTGTGAATGGTGCACACCGCACCAAAGATTAAATGGGTTTTAAAAAAGATAGGTGCAGCACCTGAAAGAAAACTGGACAAGATGGATAATGCAATATGAAATTACTTTAAATAGAGGGTTTGGCACTTCAAAAGCAGTCATATGAAAGATAAATCGCATTTTGCAAATAATTTGTAGCAAAGTCCGCTGCATAAGTTGTACATTAACTTTGGTAATTACGTGGTCTGAAAAGGCAGGTAGATACAACTCATGTTAAGTCCATGTATTTGCCAGATAGCATAAAAGTTGTGAACATAACCAGATTTTAAACAGCATATTTTGTTTAATACATGGCTTTGGAATGTTAACAAACATTTAGTTGAAAATGTCAGCACTGTTATTAATTTTGATTCAAAAATAGTTTCTTTGGAAATTCCTCTACTGTCATTGCAACAAAACACACTTCTATTTTATCATCTGCTTTCTCTGAAAGCGTAAATTGTGTAAGATAGCACAAAATAACATAACAAATGACATGTCTTCTGGACCAACTACATAGACTGGTCAACTTCAACAGGGATGGCAGCAGTTGTCATTAACAGGAAAGCTTTTAAATGTGTCTTTAGCACCAACATCAATGCAGAGCAATAAGCAACATAGGCTACGACAAGAAGTTTGGTTCGAGAGAGTGGAGTCTGTAGGTATTCTAATCTGGAAAGTTGAGAAACTAAATTGGAAATTAATTAATAAATAAACAAATTGCTTGTTCAATCATTGCTGAAACCTGATAAACACAGGTAAAGGGAATTAATGCAATGAACATGTGTATATAAAAAGCTTTGTTACCAGAAATAGTATAACCCTGAATCTTAATTGTTGGTCTTCATGTTGTCATGGCACACTCTGCCATACTAATGTGCTGTTACAAATAGGTCAGATGCAACTGGTGCAAAGAGAAGGTTTAGCACCCAGCAAAACAAAAGATCCTAGAAAGGAATGCTAACTTCACTGTGTTTACACTTCTCAGAGTGACTCATTACAGAATGGCACCATTCAAAAGCTACTTACTTGTGCGGTAATCCACCCTGCATTACACGAGTGTAAGAGAAGGGAAACCATCCTCTCCTGGGAAGGGAGATAGAATTATTGGGTTATAAAATCTTATACAGAACAAAACATCACCTGTCCATAATGTTAACAAGCAGTTGTAAGGTCTACAAAGCATAACAATGTTGAAAGGGAAAATGAAACTGGGAGCAAATATGAACACAGAAACAATGTTACTTACAACCGCGTCTTCTCATTTTCTCCATAATGCCAGCCATCCTTAGCCTCAGGAACCAACAACGTGATGACATCACCTTCGCTGAAGCTCAGCAGTGTGTTATTGTCTTTTGCCTGATGTGAGAAAATAGCTTGCACTTTGGTTCTTCCATTTTTTTCTAACCCAGCAGCCATGGAACTGGATCTGGGTAAAGTTCTGGTCTCAGCTGAAAAATAAGAAAATGTGGCATCACATTAGGTACAAAACAAAGGAATATTTCTAATTTTCCAAGCTTCATTCTCACTGTTTTCCAGTTTCACCCTGGCCTAAGCATAGTAGTTTCTTAAAAAAAAAAAAAGAGCCTTGTCAAAAAACGTACATCACCCATTATTAGGGGCAATAATGCTAGAGGCAATAAAGAACAAAAGAGTACAATACAGCAGATTATGGAAGTCTGAGATCTAAAAGATGAAAATACCAAAAATACTCAGCTGCTGTGGCAGTACTTGTGAAGTGAATTTCAAGTTAATAGTCTTTCATCAGAACAGTCATATTGGATGTGAGTCACATGTGGGGAGACCACATAAGACAGATAATTTCCTTTGAAGAGCACTGGGGAAGTAATTAGGATTTCTATGAAACTTTCACTGCTTTCAATGGCTAGGGCCATTAGTAAAGTAGCAGATTTAGTGGACTCAGTTTTATACCTTGGTACAATGATGATTTGAATTCATGACTGCTGGACTACCAGGACAGTGCATAAATACAGGGTGCTCTAGAATTATAATACTTTATTACAGATCTAATAATAATGGCCAGGGGCCATGACGTTAACTGGGTTAGTAAATAGCAAGAAAGTGCCTAAATTGTAAGTCAAATGCCATCTTCGCCTACATTGGAACCCATATCACAGATAGCAGCAGTATACAAAAACAAACAGTAGCAAGCTTGCTTCTTGGACTGTAATGATAAAAAATGCTGCAGTTATGGTAAAGGTGTGTAGACACCTTTAATCCATATTTAGTACTATATTCACTAGAGGTTCACTTCAAAAGCTCAATTTAAGAGAAACTTCAAAAATAACAGCACAATCCTTCCCAAGCAGCAACCTTGATACTGTGACATGTATAAAAATGGCAGCATGATATCTGGAAACTTCAGCTGGAATCCACTGCCGAAGTTTGCTGATTTACAGCATCCACAGTTCTTTCGATTTTTATACAGCATGGTATCTGTTGTGACTGTACTGCCATATATCTTAACAATATGAAAGGCAAGCTCTACATCAGAAACTTCTGCTCAGCACATAGTATTAGTACAGAAGAAGAAAAGATGATGTTAGAAATTCTGTGAACAGGCAGCATTGGTAAAGAAACAAAGTCACCCTGAATAACCAAAACATTTTTGTCAAAACTCGGACCTATTCAGACCTGCTGAGTATGTTCAGCAATTCCTGTTTTACTTCAGTTTTCCAGCAGCCTTCAGTATTTTGCTTTTGTATTAGCAAAGAACTAAACCTGCTTCAATCCCATGCCACAAGGTTATAGGCTTGCTTCAACACAGTGTGGAGGTGGAGGAACACTGCATGGAGGTGGAGGAACACAGCAAGTCAGGCAGCATCAGAGGAACAGGAAAGTCAACATTTCAGGTCGGGACCCTTCATCAGACTGACATGCTTATCAGTTCTAAGCTGAACATGCAATTTATCCAATGCAAATGCAATGGGGCAGCACAGTGGCTAGCACTGCTGCCTCACAGTGCCAGGGACCCGGATTCCACTCCACCCTTGGCCCACCCAGGGCGACTGTCTGTGTGGAGTCTGTATGTTCTCCCCATGTCTTCGTGGGTTTCCTCCGGGTGCCCCGGTTTCCTCTGACAGTCTAAAGATGTGCAGGTTAGGCAGGTCGGTCATGTTAAATTGCCTAAAGTGTTCAGGGATGTGCAGATTAGGTGGGTTATGGGGAATAGGTCTGGGTGGGATGCTCTGAGGGTCGGTATGGACTTGTTGAGCCGAAGGGCCTGTTTCCACACTGTAGGAATTCTGTGATCAAAAACTATTCGTTCAACATACTTTTAACAGATTTTGGTGAAAACTTCGAGACAATAATAAAAGACAACGTCTAGAAATTTTGTCATAGCTGGCTACTGACAATCAGTGACTTTAACGTATTCATAACAGTGCAGCATTATGAAATTAAGTGCAGTTATTTGTATAAGTGACAGGATGTAAAAGTTAACAGCAGTGAGACTTTGAAATGTTAGTATTGATACAACTAGAATGGAGATATTTCTATGTGATTTAGGATGAAAGATAACCTCTGAGGCAAGAAAGCCTTAACTATTAAGGTGATTGATACAACACTAAAATAACTTCCTCTGCATTAAGAAGAGGAGTACATTTCACAATCATTTTGCATTAAGTCCACACGCAGTTAAATACCTGTTTTGACTAAAGAAACATACAAGTCAGCGCAGGCTAGTTTTATATTTGAACGGTATTTATTTAGGTACATACACACACACGCCAATATCATTGCTTAATTTCCCTTGATATTACCAGTAACTTGCAGTCACTCACCTGACAAAGGACTGGCTTTCAATGGCATTGCTTTGCGTGTGGGTAGGGTGTTTGAGTAGACATCAGATTGTTGTTTTGGAAGTTGGGGCGGTGTAGGAGGCTTTGGTTTGCCATCAGGCTGGCCAGGTTGCTGATAGTCTGCAGAATTTGCATTTGCCAGGTCACCATTGGGCACTGATGAAATATCCTGGCCCATCATGCGCTGAAATAGAAAACATAAGTAATCAAGTATGGAATATAATCTAATTTATCATTATATAAAAGTAAAAATAATATTTTTGAAACAGACAACACATATGCATGTACGGGGGTATTGAACATGCCCAAAATTAACAACATTCCGTTATTTCAATGTTGTACATTTTTCATTAGCCTTGAGGATTTTCCCCCATTTAATAATAATCCTGTTCATTTGTCAAATTTAAATAGGCTCCAGGTGGAGTTAATAATTTGCTATGTTAGCTTTGTTACTAGCATCGGAAAAGAAAATTTCATCTGCATAGCATGGAGTTCAGACTTAGAAATTAGATAACTTACTGTTAACAAATTCTGCAAGTCCTTGTTAAGTTTCCTTTATAGATAACATTTGATGAGCACGGGATTCTAAGTCCTGGAACTCATCATTCAAAAGGAGTAGCAGTAGCAGCCTGCACAGATTTTGTAATCACTAAGAAAGATAATGGAACTGTGGAATACTACTGGTTGGGTCTCTGAGTGTAATTGGAGGAGTGGGGGAGATTAGGGGACTGGAGATGATGATCACAGTAATCTTCACTATTATTGAGGGGCATAAAAGCAGACAATTGGGAAGGCATGACTTTGGGAAGATCAGGATGGGATAGGATAATACCTGGAGGTCAGAGTCAAGAATAAGGCCAGAGTGGCAGAGATTAAGATGAGCATTAACTTTTCTCATTCCATGACGTGTAATGTCAGTTGCAAATAAAAACAATTAGCATTGCACTCAGTATGCAAACCAAAATTGCATGAAGGAGTAAAGTAGCTGTTCTATCTTTTTTGATTAGGCTAGCAGCTTAACACCTGTTTGTGATGCAGGTAAAGGATGCAGCCTCTCATTTGGCTCTTAGCAAAATAGCATCCAGCACAGCCTGGAATTGAACTGTGTCCATATGGCATGGACACCATTTTGGCCATAAAACAGCCCACTTTGCAGCGACAAACTGGGCGGTGGTGAGCCAAATGTTAAGCTCTGAAAATCTGAGGGCTAGCACATTCCATCAGTTTCTACAAGTAAGCCTTAGGTTTTACATTATTTATTCTACCAGTTTGGTTAGTCATGTCTGCAATGAGTCAACCACAAAGAAATTTGGTTATACCATCAGCAATTCTTTTACAATAGGTTATTTATTAACTCCAAACACCAAGTATTAGGGACATACAATTACAGAGAGATTGGCTCTATTAATTCAAAAACAAATGCTTAGTCAGAATTTTATTCCATTGAAACAGAACGCTTATCTATTAAGTCAAAAAGATAGCAGCTGTAGAATGGATAAGTTAGCTTCTTCTTAGTGACCCAGATATGATTAACCAAAATTTATTTACCTTTAAATCTAAACGAACATTCAGAAAATCAATGCACCAAAAGACCAAACGAGAGAAAGCAAACTAGACCAAAATTAATTAAAACCCACAAATGCAGGCACTTTACTGAAACGGATTCAAAGAACTTTTAATTTTAGTGTAAATAACCAGTCAATAAATTCTAGTCTTGCTGGGGAGAGACCAACAGAAAGCACTGTTTAGATAGATAGATGGTGATTGACATCTTCAATTTATGCTTGTATTTAACCCTTAAAAAATCCATGAAGTGTTCATTATGCAGATTAATAAAGGCACGATAAATTAATCCCCTTGGAGAGTATGTTGCACTGTGCAAATACTTCCCAGATAGATTGTGTGTCAGAGATGTCAATGATTTATATGTCATTGCCACTCCCTGATTAGTTGTTGGGAATCACTATCCAACTGGGATGAAGTTAGTTATTTTTCCTGTTGCTACTGTAATAAAGCAGTTAAGAATAACATTGTTAGGCTAGGGCAAGGGAAAACTGATGAGACCTCAAAAAACCCAAAGCCAAAGCCAGAGAGTTCAAACAAAATACTATTATTATTAGAGCTATTAAAAAAAATTCACAAGGAAACAATGGGGAAAAGGGTGAAAGGCTCACCTAGGCTTCTGTTCTTTAAATTCAGGTTCATATGAGCTCAGGCCATTATGTCATTATGAAACAGCACTAAAGCTTTATCTATAGCTTAAAAAATAGAGTACTCTTGACTGTACTAGGAGTCTTTTTCACAGTATAGAAAGTCAATAAGTCAACATTTTGACCTTGGTCTTAGCTTTGAAGACAGCTGTATAGCTGAGTAATATCAGTGATGTGAACTCACCTACAAAGAAAGCTCATAACCTCAGTATTAAAAATCCTTAATTTGAGAGGCTCCTCCACAGTAGACCAATCACCAATTTCATCCATTATTAAAAGAACACTTCAGAATAATTCAGATCAGTCACTGTAGTTGTCAAACAAACCAATAACTCAGGCATCAATTACTTTCAGGGAACAAATTTACTCATGGACAAAATCCTCTACCAACTAATTCCCAACAGGAAACCTGTCAAAACTGGAGCTCCAGCCACAATCTCCTATCTGCAAGGTAATGAGGTAAAGGCTACTAACAGCTTAATAAGAAGGGAACTGAAGACAAAAGAATCCATAAATGAATGATTTGATATTTGGAGAGTTTGGTGTTTCAGTGCAAAATTGATTTCCGTTCAATTGAGATATACACTGCAAGTAGTGTGGAAACTCAAATCTAAAAATTACACCTGTCCTGTGGTCAGTGAATAAGAAAGCAACAGCTTTTGAACCTACCTAAACATTTAGAAATTGGAAGTCTTCTCAGTTTAAAACTGTACTGTACTACAACTATTAGTTGTAAATAATCAGTAACAATACTTAATAATTTTCCTTTTCATAAAAGGTGAAATGGCACTTCTTGTCCAGATTTCACAAGCACTGACACTGGATAACTGAAGGAGGTTAATTTAACTTAATGACAAGAAGGCTTGCATCAAAAACAAATTTTCGGACCCATTTGTGCACTTGATTCCATCTGATCAGGGTTCCAGAAAGACTCCAAGAATGAAAAAGAAACTTTAACTATCCATAAGAAAACACATGCAATTTCAGGAGAGAAAGCTCTTAGGAAAACAAGCTCCTGAAAGGATTAATCAAGCTCCACATGACCTTTTACGCTAGACAAATGTATCTAATGCATACCCTCTTACTCTCACCACCATGTCAAATGGTTAATGGAAAAAGATGGAGGAATGACCTGCACAATTTATCACCTAGTTAGCAAGATGCTCATGTTGAAGCAGATGAGGTTTACAGGGTGGAATCTTGTGCTTTTGCTGATGGCAAGCTTGGAGGCAGGAAAGGCATTTAATTATGTGGGGCAGGGTTGCATTTGAATCCTGCTGCCTTTCCACATCCCAACTACTGTTAAACCTTTTGTCGTGTGGAATGCATGACAAGCCAAACTGCGCAGCGGTTTGTCACCCCAGCAGGTGCACCCCTTGATCAAAGGCAATCAGTGTCTGATCAAGGGGCTAAACATCAGGAAGAGTAAGGATCCTGACAGGTAACCCCCCCTGTCCCTTTTTATGACTCCCAAATTGCTGTGTAGTTCACAGGACCTTCCTGAAAAATAATCACGTGGGTCTCTTGCCAGCTCTCCAGCCAGCAGCTGAGACCCTCAATGCCTCAATAATATTCCAACTCTAAAGTTAGCTTTTCTTTCCCCAGTTACAATGCTGCAGAAGGGATGTGGTTGAAAACTACTAAAACCAATTTGAATTTTTGTAGGGAGATCAGGGAAGTCGTCTAGATGATATTCAGGAATGATCGGGTGATATTTCTTGTGTTACATAACTCTAAAAATTAGTAGCATAAACAGGTAATTTGATTGGCATCATTAAGGAAGATCCAAAAATACTCCTTTTTACTCAACAAGGATTCTGCTTGTGTATTAAGCATTCAGGTCTTTGAAAATAAAATTCAAACAGTTTCAAATACAGTAAATAGACTTTGACAAAAACATCAATACTTACAGAACCTTGACCTAATCCACCTCCACCAACGAAAGGTGCAAGTTCTGGTGGTACTGGTAGAGGTTTAGCACCAGGAATGGGGTCTGATATAACCAGTCCTGATTTGGAGGAAGCAACAGGCTCAGAGATGAGGGTTCCTCCATTGCCTGAAGACATCTGCTGCACCAACGATATTGCCCGCTCAGGAATTTTGGAAGGATCGCTACAAGTCTGTTGCCAGCTCGGAAGTTTTTGTGTTATCATATCCTTGCCCTGTTAAAGAAAAGGCAATTTAGAGATTACTTCAGATGAATCCATGGAGTAAAAGGTGTAAGAATCTTAATTTAATCAATTTTAGCAGAAGACAACATATTAAAAAAAAAAAACACCATTTGCCATGAATATTAATTTTAGGAAAATAGTGACGAAAAGTAAAATGAAATGTTACAAGATTTTATTCTTGGATCTGTAGTTAGGTGGTTACAACCGAACAGTATCATTGATGTTCAAATGTCCTCTGCCCCCTAGCTGGTAATGAATAAAATACAGCTAGGGAGGGCCCTTCGATCTTCCTGATCATTATTCTACAATTCATGTAGATTACGTGGTCTGGTGAGGACAGAATCAGAACTGGCAGCAAAACCCTCCAGCAATAGGTAGCCTCTTGACACTCCCTGTCAACCTTAAGTGAAGCATGGACGATAACAGAGCTGCGACAAAAACAAAGTTGCTGGAAAAACTCAGCAGGTCTGGCAGCAACTGTGAAGGAAAAAACAGAGTTAACGTTTCGGGTCCACTGACCATTCCTCAGAACGGCCTCAGTTCTGAGGAAGGATTTCCGGACCTGAAACGTTATCTCTGTTTTTTCCTTCACAGATACTGCCAGACCTGCTGAGTTTTTCCAGCAATTTTGTTTTTGTTCCTGATTTACAGCATCCGCAGTTCTTTCGGCTTTTACTCGATAACAGAACTGCACGCTGATAGGGAATCAAAGCCTTCAGGAGAGGAAAGGATAATAAGGAAACTGGCAAGGAAAAGAAGGGTAACTAAAGTGATAATTTACTATAATTTCAGCAACAGAGGACTGGAGCTCGTGAAAAAGGATAGAGTAACATTTTTCTCAGGATACCCAATACAAAGATCTACTGTAGTGTTAGTCATCTGATATGGGTGTGTACCACTACAACTAAATCAGTTATGTGGCACTGCTTTTAGTATCAAGGTTATATCAAATATTAGAACTTTGGAAGATTGTACACTGATCAGCAAGAAGCTAAATCTGCACCTCAGTCTATGGTCAATAAGCTAATTTCATCCGGGATGGGTGGTTTGGCATTGCAACTGAAAAAAAGAAAATAATGAAATAACTCTGGTTTATGTCCCCAGTTATAGCAACGATGCCAATAGGTGTCATCAGCAAAGGACAGTATCCATCTCAACTGTTACTCAATCACAGTTTGATGTATCAAGAATGGTCATTTGACCGAGCTAATAAAGGCTTACCGTTATCTAATGACAAATTGTCTACTTTAGTTGAGGACAAGATTAAAAACATAGAACATTTAAAACAAAAATAAACCTGTATCGTTATTCCTCTCCAATATTGCGGTTTAGATTTACGTAATTTGGAAGAATTAGTAAATAACTTACCCTGCTGTGGTATGCCATGTTATTCTTGGCGACTGCACACTGCTTTTCTACCAGAAAGCAGTACCGTCTACGTTCCTCACTCAATGCTGTTTTGTAACCACTTCCAATGTAGCTATCCAGATCAGATTGCTTTTTGCTTATTGTCTCCACAAACTGCAGAAGTCAGGGGACATAAAAAACAAAAATAAAAGAAAAACCATTTAGGAAACAATAATGAAAAAATGGTACAAGATGAATGCAAAAACTTTCAGTTGTAATGACTGGCTATGATTACGACATTAAATTAGTATGGCTGCAGAGAAAAAGATGACAGGAGATATCTAGTTTACATATTTCAAACTTTGTTCAACATTTTGACTAATACCTAAAGAAACATCAGAACAATGTTTCTCTTAAAAAAAAAAGAGAATCTGCACTCAATACTGCATTGCTTCAAGGTTGGTCTTTCTCTTTCATATTAAACACTTTGTACTTCATTGATTCCCACAGCATTACCATAGTGTGATCAAATTATCAAATAAAATTTGCTTATGTGCAGTAGAAAATGGACTTTTACATGAGGAGTAAGAAAAGTATTGGGACTCAACCTGTATCATGAGGCTATTAGTTGAATTAGTGCAATTTGTTTGACAATTGCTCAATTTCTAGAATATCAGTGAATTTATGCTAAAATTTATGTGTCCAGCCAATGAGATTGTGGATTAAATCCAGAGTTGCTCAGTATAAAAGCAGAGCAACATTTTTGCATTCAGAACATATGAGCCAATGTAAAATGACAATCTAATATAGTGATGAAATAACGATAATGGTTAAATAAGGTCACGAGCAAGTGTATACATATTCAGTACGACCTCACAATGTGCAATGCACCTTATAGACAACAGGTGAAGTGATAACAGTAGACTTGATTAGAATTGAACTCAATTTGCATCTTGTTACAGTGGAGTCAAGTTTTCAACTTGTGGAATGCATGGATATGCATGCATATTTCTATAGAAGGTAACTGTATAGTCTCAGGTATGGTTGTAGGCTAATAAAGTCATGAAAGGTTGAAAGAAATAGATGATAATGCCTCTCTTCCTAACAAATATATTACAGTTCAAAATACCAGCCATTCTCCCATCTGTTATTTGCACATCACATCAAATTTTGTTGCAGCTGATAGACTACAAAACAAGACAACATATTTATACCAAGAGGTAATAGAAATACTTGCAAATGGACAAATTATTTTTAAAAAAGTAATAGAAAAATAGGATTTATGATTAGCCAGCATTAAAGTAACATAAATGTAAGTTATTAAACTAAATAACCATTGTAATGGTTCACATGAAGTACAGCAGGGCAGAATTCCTGCTCTCTGTTTTTTGCTCTTTGCTCTTTGTTTTCAGGTATATGTTCTCATTAGTATGCAAGTGTGAATAAGTAATTCACCTGAGAAACAGAAGTTGCATTAAAAAGTAATGTAATTTCTTTAATAAAAACTTAAAAAGTTAAGTAAACTTTTCATCAAAAATTCCTAAACCTCTATCAAACATGTTGATTAAACATTGGCACTTCAAATGTACTGTTCAATGTATTAATATTTCTGTGATGTTTGGAGGTAATTACAGAGACATAATTCCCTGTGCAGGCACCCAATAGCTGCTTCTTTCAACTCAAAGATATAAACTTCAGTATATGGTGCCTTTTAAGGCGTAGTTGATTAGCATCTGAGGAAGGGTGACAAATGCTCTGACCATTTGCAACTAATTTTCCAAGCCCTAATAACTGGTGTAAGACCCTAGCATGTATGTAAGGCAGGCAAGCCCGATGGCTAAAAGTCAAAGGAGGCTGAATTGTACTTGACATGGCAGACTGTGCTGTGAAACTCAGAATTAATGTTAACCTTATGCTGGAAAAACAGGTGACCATAATTTAAATTTCTCTCATATGCATTCAGTGTTAGTTGTGGGTTTGAAGGTTATAACATTTAGAAAGTGTGAACAATTGAATTATTAACGAGCGAAGACCAATAACTGGCTTAATTGCACACGTTAATTTCTGTAATTCTAATAGGATTTCTTAAGCCAAATCAGTTCAAACCTTTTACTATATATATATATATATCAGTTGTCCAAGTTAGTAGAATTGACATTAGTTTAACCGTGCAACCCCATTAATTTGTTCAGATATTTTTCATCAAGTATCATGTTCACTAAAATTTCTGGACATAGGAATGGTTTTATTCTGAATTTTTAATTCCATTTTTTGTATTATAAACAACAAGCTTCTTTTAATAGTTTAAAGGTCAATTAAATTTGACAGTTGTATTTGGTTCAATGCATACAATTTTAAATTCTTTAAATTACAAATCATAACAATAAATTATAAAAATACATTGAAAGCAAACTTGAAGCAGCCTGGATTGTTAGTTTAAAATGTATGAAATTAGGCATAATTTGTTTATTTCTTTTCAATATAACGTGAATGCCAAGATAAAGTTACAATGAGTCCTCACTTAAAGTTAAAGTTATGATTTTCAAGAACAGAACACTAAGTGAAACACGTTTAAATAAATCAGAGCTGCTAACAGAAATCAATACTGAAGCCAGAGTTGGGTTCCTTTGTTTTATCTGGGTGAGAAATGTCTGACGCGCAAGTTAGAACATAAGAACATAAGAACTAGGAGCAGGAGTAGGCCGTCCAGCCCTTGGAGCCTGCTCCGCCATTCAATAAGATCATGGCTGATCTTTTTGTGGACTCAGATCCACTTACCTGCGCTCTCACCGTATCCCTTAATTCCTTTATTGTTCAAAAAAAATCCACCTTAGCTTTAAAAATGTTTACTGAAGTAGCGTCAACTACTTCACTGGGCACGGAATTCCATAGATTAACAACCCTCTGGGTGAAGAAGTTCCTTCTCAATTCAGTCCTAAATCTGCTCCCTCTAATCTTGAGGCTATGCCCTCTTGTCCTAGCTTCACCTGCCAGTGGAAACATCCTCTCTACTTCTATCTTATCTACTCCCTTCATAATTTTATATGTTTCTATAAGATCCCCCCTTCAATCTTCTGAATTCCAATGAATATAATCCCAATCTACTCAGTCTCTCTGCATAAGCCAACCCCCTCAACTCCGGAATAGGTTACTGCAGATGAGCAGCCCTGTGCATTTCTAGCCAAAATAACTTACCAAATAAAATACATAACTAAATATAAAATAAAGTACAATATGTTAAAAGATGTATTCATCTACACTCAGCTGTATTTACAGATTAACAAGTTCTATCTAGCAGCAGAGTTGCTCAGTGCAGGTAGGACCTGAAGTCCCAGGACTATCTGCATCACCCAATCTCTGCCACTAGATGGAGAGCAGGACATCAATGCTAGTTAAGAACAAGCAACAGGAACAAAGCCTACAACCAGTGGCAAGAGAAGAATAAAAGATGTCAGGGCATCAAGTAATTAGCATAGATGGGAGGTAATTCAGGGGGCATGGGAGAGGCCAGACAGAGGTAACACAGGGAAAGCCAGGGCACATAGTGAGCAACCCGCGGAAAAAAGGAAGCCTGTGGCAACCAGTGTTTAAGTGAAACAAGCAATCTTAAAGCATATACTGATATTGTTAACAGTATTAAAATGAAACACTGATAAGTGAGTCAATATTAAACCCAGGGCTTACAGTACTTAAATATACATTGTAACATTATAGGTGTTTAGATGTTTATTAAAACTACTCCAATGATCTATCAATTTTTGGAGAGACAGAGACAGAGTGACAAAAGTTCTAGCAAAATATGAATCCTGAAGACTTGGCACAAAAAGGAAATGAAACCTCTATGATACACTGCCAACGAAACTTGCATTTAAAAAAATGTTAAGCTTTTTGAAGGTCAAAGAACGATATCAGCAATTACTTTTTACGAGTTCAACAAGAGTCAGCTTACTTCTGAAAATGAATTCAAAACTAATCCTTTATTACAGAGAAAGTAAATCTCTTTCTTCACTGGTTTCAAAGATAAAGTGAAATACACTTGAAAATTCTAAATCCGGTCTAAAAAATTACACACACGTAGAGAAAAAAAGAAATAGAAGTAAAATAAGAAAATCTAGTAAAATAAACATTACACCAGTTTGCAGCATGTAATGACTAAATAAACAGGCATGAACCATGCTCTACTCAACATGGTTCTGTGCAATACTAATACTGGCATGTCAAAAGTATGACCATACCATTCTCCAATACATGACTTCCAGAGCAAAACAGGCTAAAGATATAAAATCCTTTAAAAGGTATTAAAAATATGACCAGAGTAAGAAGAAATTGAATGTAAGTCCGTACTATATTGAAACAGACCAGTAAAGAAAAAGACAATGCTATTCTATTTTTGTCTGAGGTTAACATTTAATAGAGGAGTACTGGCAAGGTAGCACAATTACATTGAAATTTAATTGACAGATCAAAGTAAACTTTTTTTTTTTTAAAACAATCAATCAAATAGGGTAGTCTAAAATTGAAAAGTACACCATCACAATAGTCTTGTGAAGGAAGGATCATGATGTAGAAGAAAAGTGTAGAAGAAATATGTAGTTAAATTGGGCCTCCAAAACATTAAGTTAACTTGGGATTTAGTGGTGAACAAAAGGCAAGCTACAGATTCAGAGTTGAAAGCAAAATGGCTTTCATGATGTTCATTAAAGTGTATGTGCTTTTGATATTCAAGGACTAATCTTGCAATCATCAAAAGATGTACCTCAAGGCTTTTCATATCTTTACTCATGTTTCAAAAGAAAATTAGTTGAGCAAATCATCAGCCAATAAGGTACAATTAAAAATTTGAAGCTGAAATCGTCGAGCAGTAGGAGGGACAGATAAGGCCACACCTGCACACACAATGCTCCAGAATAGGTTCATAAGGAACATGACTACAGAAAGTAGTAGTTAACAGAAACAGGTTATGGAAATGACTACTAAAGGAAGTGGTCTACAATCATCGGCATTCTTCCAGAGACTAATTAAAGCAATCTGAATTCTCATTGTAAAAGCTCATTTACATCCCCTTTACCTTTGGTCTGAGGGGCACTGCACTTCTAACTCACACTGAAAATTTAATCCTTTTTTCTTCACATTCTTCCATTGGTAAGATTTCCGTAAACATCCTTCATCTTCAATTATTGCATGGAAATGTCATTTCTCATGACTCACAACATTATTCCAATAGAAATGTGCTGATGATAGGCTGTTGCCATAGCTACAGAAAATAGGTCAAACCAGAAATTCATAGTTCGGAACTGTATTATGTGAAAGGATGAAACCAGAGGATGCTACAACACATAAAACAAACATATGGCACTTCAGGCTGACACAATGGCCATATTATCAATTGCTCAGATATCCATAAATCAGAGATCAAGTAATGCTATTAAAATCTAAATGTGTTCCTAAGGACAGCAGGACTATGATAGTCATGCTAGACTCATTCCATGACTCACTGCCCATCACTGCATACTCATGCCTGAATGGAACATTGCAGATTCAAACCCTGCATTCACTTCATATAGGAATTAACAACTATGTTAGTGTAATATTGTCCTTTTTGCTCAGAAGTATAGTCTTTACATATGGATTTTAATTCTAGGCCCTATTCTAAATGTTGTGTACCAGTCAGCCAATACAGTAGCACGTTTTAGTGAGAGTAGGAACTGCGGATGCTGGAGAATCTGAGATAACACTGTGTGGAGCTGGATGAACACAGCAGGCCAAGCAGCATCAGAGGAGCAGGAAGGCTGGCGTTTCGGGCCTAGGCC
>JAHRHZ010000082.1:14360718-14414155 GCA_024137785.1 Ginglymostoma cirratum | reverse complement strand
AGGGTCTAGGCCCGAAACGTCAAGCTTTCCTGCTCCTCTGATGCTGCTTGGCCTGCTGTGTTCATCCAGCTCCACACCTTGTTATCTCTAATCTCCGAGGCCGAGGTCTCAACTCCCCAATCTGTTAATGGATCCTTGACTTGCTGATCCATAGACCACAATCAGTTAAAATAGGTGACAAACACCTCCTCCACCATAATCCTCCACGTGACATGTGTGCAGGGAATATGTAAAATAGCTAATATGGCGCCATTTCTTTCAGTTCTCCCAAATGTATATCTCTAACCAAAACGCATTTAAAACTTTCAAATGTAACTTTTTTTCCAAAGTTAATACTATAAAGAAGTACTCCGCCTTCTACTATACTCCTTATGTACTCCCGACTGGGTGTCCAAATTCCACCCCAACTCCATTTACAAGCTTGCTGATGACACCACCACTGTAGGTCGGATCTCAAACAACGACAAGACAGGACACAGGAAACAGATTAAGTGTTTAGCAGCATTACGTAGAGACAACAATTTGTCCATCAACATCAAGAAAATGAAGGAGCTGGTCAATGACTTCAGGAAATAGAGTGGAGGGCACACCCCTATCTACAATGATGCGGACGTGGAGATGGTTGACAGCAGCAAGTTCCTGGGAGTGATGATTGCCAATAATCTATCCTGGTTCACCCTCTTCGAACCAACAGTCAAGAAAGCTCAACGTCGTCTGTACTTCCTCAGGGGGCTAAGGAAATTTGGCATGTCCACAAGGATTCTGAACAATTTTTATAGATACACAATTGAAAGCACCCTACCTGGAATCATCACTGAATGGTATGGCATCTGCTCTTCCCAAGACTGCAAGAAACTACAGAGTTGTGAACACAACCCAGTCCATCACGCAAACCAGCCTTCTATCTATTGACTCTATCTATACTTACACTGGTTCAGGAAAGCAACCAAGATAAGCAAAAACCCCTCCCAACCCAGTTATACTCTTTTCCATTCTCCTCCATCCAGCAGATGATATAAAAGTTTGAATACACGTATAAACAGATTCAAGAACAGCTTCTTCCCCACTGTTATCAGACTTTCGAACGGACTCCTCAAATGTTAATTCTGATCTCTCTTTTTGCACTTTCTGTGCGGGTATAACACTGTATTCAGCACTCTGTTCTGCTACTCTGGTGCACTTTGTATGGTATCATCTGTCTGTAGGCTACGCAAAACAATACTTTCCACTGCATCTCGGTACATGTGACAACAATAAATTAATCAATCACATTCTGAAGTGTCTAGGATGGCTGTCTCTACGGCATCAGACAGTCAAAATAAATTTGCAAGTAAAGAATTGTTCCAATTGGCATTTCACATCTTTTAAATGTCTATTTTTCACTAGTTTCTACTAATCTAGTTCTAATTTATATCACAATATGATTGCTAGATATTGGTTTGATTCATAAAAATGGACAATTGGGGTAACCAAAAACGTGAATACTTTAAATTGAGTCTTCATTGATACAGTACAAAAAGAGAACCTAAGCTGATGAACTATTCAAACAACTTGTAGAATTCACTAGAAATAGTTCCTCTGATTTAGAAGCAGAAAACCGCAAGAGCATAAAATAGTTTCAAAATGGATGTGCAGTATAACATCAAGCTTTAAAAGACAGAAAGGAATGCCTACATTTCTGGGTAAGTGTCAGAAGAGAATAAAGGTCAGCATTTCTTTCCAATCAAAACCAGAAACTTATTGAAACTTTAAGAGCAAATTAAAAAAAACCATATCAAGCATAATCAGTACAAATGTTTGTTCATCCCCATTACCTCTAGAGAATGATTTCAATACTCTCCAAACCTACCTCTTATCTTCCACGCTCCACAACTCAAATTCACGCAAAATTCTGCCTAACTTTCATGAGTTCAGCTCATCCATCACCCGTATGCTCACCTCTTCGCTCACTGACACCAAACCCTCCAACCCCATTTGTGTCAATTTTAAAATCTGCATATTTGTTTTCAAAAACTTTTACACCTCAATTTATCTGTAAACTCTTGCTACAAAGACCACAGGTCTCTCTGTTCCCCTGGATTCTCATCTATTCCTTATTTTAGCAGTGGATGCTGTCTGTTCAACCTTCTAAGGCTAAATGTTTGGGACTCTCTACCTAAATGTTTTCACCCCTCTTGTTCTCCCTTCTCCTGGAAAACACTGATAATTATCTTTATCATTGACTGAGCTTTTGCTCACCTGTCCTAATAATTCTATGTGGCTCATTGTCACAAAAGGTCTTGCAAGGCACTTTCAGATGTTTTACTATATTAAAATTGCTATATAATTGCAAGTTGCTGATGTAAAATACACTAAAAAGTTTAAGACTGAACTCTAAATTTTGAAAAGGACTCCAAATTTGAATCCTATTGCTTGAATGATTCCATCAATAAGTTAATCTTAAAACTACAATTAATTATAGTGCCTTTGGAAATCAAGTGCTAGAAAATGAAGTCTTTCTACTCCTAGTGTCGTTGTTTTTTGTGTTCTTCAGTGAAATGGCCAAGCATACTGCCACATGACAAGACTGTGGAATTTTACGATGAGAAAATATGTATTCAAAGTAATCCTTACAATGTAATATTTTGAGTTGAATAATTGAAATAGGCCAAAGATAACATGAATCAAATTTCAACAATTAACAAATTTATGTTTCTATTCTGAATTTCTAAAAATCTCATGATTTCATTTGATATATCATGAGAACATTTATTCAGTAGTCATCACTTTATGTTCAAAATCTAATGTCACCATGTGAAGTTACCATAGTGTGAGAGACAGTACGAAAAAAAAAACTCTCTTCATCCCTCCTTTAGTGTGAAGCCAACAAGAAATGTGCTTTAGATTCGCAGTGATTCAATAGGTAAGTTAGTGCTTTATAGAACAGGGAGGTCTCAGTTTCAAGACCTCTAATTTTAAAAAAATCACAGCCAGAGCATTTCTGGCCTCAGCATCCATTGGTTAGGGAAGGAAAAACTAAATCAGTAAGAGCTTTTGCTTTAATTGTTATCCACAGGTCTGTGCTGGAACAGATAAAGATATAACATATTTAACATTATTCATTATTAAAGATGTTCATGGTATAAGTGACATAATGGCTGATGATTATATTCTGTTTTCCAGAGACAGAATTCTTTCCTGAGCTGAAGGTGCAACAGGTTTTTTTTTTTGTGTGGAAATTAATTGCAGGTATTTCTAATGGTAAACTATCAATTTTAGGAATAACTCTAACCACTTTAGCTAAAATTATTTCAGTAAATTGAGAAGATAGCTTCATAAACAAATAACTTTTCAATACAAGTGTTCATCAAGATTACCACACAATTACATTTTTCCAATATTGCAACTGGTCTGACTACAACATAATCTTTTTTCTGATTACATAAAGTCTATAGCCTACATGCACATTGAAATTAAGAGCAGTTTTTCATTCTAAACACCCAGTTTTTGACATTGAACAGGTCAGATGTAGCACAACTCTTAGAGTCATAGAGAGTCAGAGTCATACAGCACGGAAACAGACCCTTCATCTGTTATATTATGCGGTCCAACTTGTCCATGCTGACCTCACAAACACATACGTTTGAATCTGAGAAAAACATCCTCAATCCACAATTCCCACTTAACAAGAGCAACCAATACTGAGGCCTTCCTGAACAAAACTAACAAGATTGGCAATATTACTGCAAATTATTTGTACTGTGTCCCCATGCTGACAGAAGCTACCTTCAGAGTCTCCTTTCAGTTTTTAGTGAGAAGTGTATTTCCATTACATTCTGGTTCTGATTCAGTCAGTTAGTGCTTTAACTAAATAGGTTACTCAGCCTCCCTAAAAAAAAATAAAAAATGGTTCCACCACATCCCAACACCAACTCTCATGCCATGCCATGGAGATTAATGTAAGAGAAATTTTCTTAAATGTTCCCAAAAGGTTTTCAAATAACTGATTGTGTGAAGAACCACCAAGGAAGAGTCCATACCTGCATTTCTTTATCTCCATATTTCTGTGGGTTCTTACTCCCATGGCTCTTTCTCCGAAGTTTCTTCAGTTCTGCATGGCACTTTTCCAATGACTCTAGCCTGGCTTTATGTTCAGCTTGATACTTCTTCAACATTGCCTAAAAGGAAAAATGCAAGTAAATTAACAAAATCGTAAATGGTGAAAATAATACATATTTGTCTTTGTTGTTAATACATGAAAGGAATGAAGAAAAAAGGCAAGATTTTATTAAGCAGAAAAAAAGTCAAGGCATAATTATGGTATAGATTTCTAACTGCTAGTGCTGTGATTCAGTTCCTAATGGTTTCTGACAACTTATATATTATAACATTTATCATTTCATATCAAGCATTAAGGTATGCAGGTGAGAACATGTTCAGGTTTTCTAAAACAGAAAAGATACATGATACGGCTTTTGTCTCCCAATAAAAGAAGCTGCAGTTGGTTCTACTATCCACTATTCAGTAATGTTTGAATATAGCTAAAGATGGGACACTTAAGGAATAGTGCTAAGACCACCCTTTGGAGCACATTGGGATTATATGCTATATAAATACAAGTACTTGTTGCTTAGGCCAGCCGGTCCGTGTCACGAGTATTGCGTTTCTGGTAGTGAATATTAAAAACAGACAAACTGTCCCCTAAAAAAAAACTATCTGCTGAAAGCTGACTAATTCCTCAAGACACATGAGTTTTGTAATGTGAATTTATGAAGTTCTGAGAGACTATATAAAGTGACTGGCAGCAAACAAAGACTGTCTCATCAAGCAATCTATTAACTGACCAACAATTTTCATAGAACTGCTTTTGTAACTTGGAACCATGACTTGTAGTGTTTATCGTGACATCTGAATGTTTCCCCTCAGATCAGACCCATTGACAACAACATCCCTCTTCATTGTCATCCAACTGGATGGAACTGACTTCACCTGGTTTCATTCTTGTCTATTGAGTTGTAGCCAACGAATCCCTTGCAGTGGTTTCTCTTCCTCCTCTTGCACCACTGCCTCAGGAGTCCTTGGTCCCCTCCCATTTGGGGCAGCACGGTGGCTCAGTGGTTAGCACTATTGCCTCATAGCACCAGGGGCCCAGGTTCGATTCCACTCATTGTGCAAACTCCACGCAGACAGACAGTTGCCCATCCTCCCCGTATCTACAGTCCAAAGATGTGCAGGCTAGGTGGATTGGCCGTGCTAAATTGCCCATAGTGTTCAAAGGATGTGTAGATTAGGCGGGTTATAGGGGGATGGGTCTGGGTCTGGATGGGATGCTCCAAAGGTCGGTGTGAACTTTTTGGGCTGAAGGGCCTGTTTCTACACTGTAGAGATTCTAAGATTTTTTCATCGACGTAATGCCCTTCGATCACATTGAGCCAAAAAGGACAGCATTAGTTTTCACACATTGTCTGATGGCACCCAGTTCTTCCTCAGCACCACCTTTCTTGATTCCTCCACTGTTGTTTCTAGACTTGACTATTCCATAATATTCCTGTCTGGTCTTTTGCCATGTTTTACCCTCTGTAAACTGGAGGCGATCCAAAACATGGTTACCTGTATCTTAATCCATCACACTCGCATTCACTGACCTACACTGGTTCCTGGTCAAGCAAGAACTGGGTTTTAAAATATCTGCCAGTTTTTCAAAATCTTCCAGGTCCTTATCCCTCCTGATCTCTGTAGTCTCTTCCAGTCCCCAAATCCTCAGATACCTGCACGCCTCCAACTCTGACCTTTGGTGCATTCCCAGTTTTAATCATTTGTGGTCAAACCCTCAGTTGCCTAGGTCCCAAACTCCGGAAGATCTTCCCTGCATCTCTCCCTTATCTACTTTACTTTCCTCTTAAAATATTCATTAAAATTTACCTCCCTGATCTAGTTTTTGATAATCTGACAATGTCCCCTTATTTGGCTCAGACTGCTGTGAAGCACCTTAGGCAGTTTACTACATTGAAGCCGCTATATAAAGGAATGCTGTTGGTGTTAGTGAATAATATACTAGTTTATAAGCTGAATTCAACAGAAAAGGCTACAGCAATAGAATTTCATGAAATAACCCTGCTGCATCAGCAACTCTGTCCTGCGTAAAATTTAATTAATATGTAGAAGGTCCATCGTTACAGTGACATTGTAATAGATGACAGAATGTCTGTAGCATCTACTGATGGCAACTGCTGTGGTGGGATATCTTCTCCAAAAAGCCAATTGGGAGATCTAAACCAGAACTTTCAGAAGACATTCCAGGAACTAAGTCTACAAGCATGGGGCTGGATCAAGCAGCATCATAGGAGCAGGAAAACTTGACGTTTCGGGCCTATGAAGGGTTTAGGGTCAAGTTTTCCTGCTCCTATGATGCTGCTTGACCTGCTGTGTTTATCCAGCCCCATGCTTGTTGTCTCGGATTCTCAAGCATCTGCAGTACCTTTTATCCCAGGAACTATGTCTGCCTGAAAATCATCCCGACCCTATGCTTTTTGAACCACCACCTTTTCCTAATAAATGAGAGGTGGATAGGAACAATTTCAAAGCTGTAATTCAACCCTCAAGTTCGTAACACTTACTTACAATCTGAATCCTATCAGATTACAAAGTTGTAATCAATTCATGCTCTGCTTACTTTACATTTGAAAATATACAGATTTTTCTCTTGCTGCAATATTACATGATAAAAAGTGAACAGAAAGATTAACGAGCTTATTAATCAAGAGATGTGACGCTGTAGAATTCAGCCTGAAACTTACACTTAAGTATTTAGCATCTAACTCAACCTTCTGTTCCAGTTGCATCAGCAGATCATTGTGGAACACTTTCAACTGCAATGAAAAGAAAACGTCAGCAACATTTAATTTCAATAATGTCAAGAGTACAAGAAACCCCCTGAACACCTACACACGTTCTCACACACACCCACGATGCAGAAGCACTGATTGTACCTTGGATCCTCAGATTAGTCATGTGCAAGTGATGCTGCCCTCCTCCATAAGTTCAGCTCCTTGAAAGCTATAATTTTACTCCCCACCCCCAACACATAACACATTCTCTCTACACAAATTAACTTGGACTTTTATCCTAAAGGCGTGCATGTTACCATTCAGTTTTGTCTTCTTTTCTCCCCTCAGTCAAGAATTCCATTTTCTCTATTGATAAAAAAAGCTTAACGCAAAGATGACAATTTTGATTTTTATTTTGAATAAAACTGCCCTGCAGCAGTTTAGATTTTAATTTGCGGGCCAAATGTCAACATGATTTAAATGCAGGGTATAATCTGCCAAAAGTATATTCGTTTGTAGCTATTTCAGTTTTAAAAGTATTCCTGAGAAGGGGATAAACAAACAGTACTTAATTTATATAAATCTCTCGACAGAAACGTTTGCTCATCACGTACAAGCTCTCACAAATCCAATAGTGGATGTATACTGCCTTAAAAGGAATACATACCATTTCTTCAAGCTGTATCTGAATTTGTCTGTGGACCTCTGCCATCTGGAACAAAACATCCCCTGCAAAATAACGAACGGAAACTAGAATAACTATTTCCATCATTTTAGAATGTTAAGCACAGCATCCACACAACATATGGGCAAAATGATTAAGGCAGTTAGGATACAAAAAATTTTCCTCGTCAAACAATGCCAAACAAAAGTTTCACAAAAAACATTGCTCTGAATTCCTTATTTTTAAAGCATACACAGTTTTGTCACTCATTTGTATTATTTCTCCAATTGAGGATACAGTGGCATAATGGTACTGTCACTGTAGTAGGAATCCAGACATTACTACTCTGGGGACAAGAGTTCAAATCTCCCAACAGCTGTTGCAATACAACTATAGTTAATGAATATGGAATTAAAAACGAATCTCAGTAATGGTGACCATGATAACCGTCACAGATTGTAATTAAAAACCAATCTGGTTCACCAATGTTCTTTAGTGAAGAAAATCTGCTGACCTTGACTGGTCTGTCCTACATACAACTCCAGATGCACAGCAAATTTTTTCGTTAATTCTTCTGTGGGATGCGGATGTCACTGGCAAGGCCAGCTTTTGTTGCCTGTTCTATATGAAAGGGCTCGCTGGGGCTTTTCAAAGGGCAGATAAAAGAGTTAACCACAATGATGCGAAACCAGAGTCAGAAATATGCCAGACAGGGTAAGGATGGCAGATTTCCTTCCCTATAAGGAAATAATAAACGAGATGCGTTTTTACAACAGTTAATGATGTTTCACGGTAACCATTACTGACGATAACTATTTATTTCCAGATTTAACTATTAACTGAGCTTCAATTCCACAAGCTGTGATGGAGGAATTTTAACTTATGACCCCAAAGCATTAGCTTGGGCCTCTAGATTGCAAGTCCAGTGACGTCACCATTATGTGACTGTTTCTCCGAAATAACTGTCTTGAAATCACCTAGTAAGTCACTTGCCTCAAGGGCAATTAGGAATGGCCTTGCTCCTGACATTCATTTTTAAAAACTGTTTCGTGTGATATAAATATATAGCTGTTACCCTCGCTTAAGAGGTTACTGCACATAGCCTTCAGACATAACCAAAAACACTAATTGACTCACTAAGAGATAGGAATTTTGCATTTGGAAAGCTGATGATGTTGCGAATGAAAACCTGTAACTTAGATTGCTCAGACATGTTCAAAACTAATATACAGCCTCCTCTATTTGGGAAAGCAAGGGAAGAATCAGTCTTTATTACAGCATTTGCAACTCCATATGGAATGGAATGCAGCACTGAAAACACAAACCAGAAGAAGTGCAAACTTACGAGCATTTTAAATTACGCAAACAATCTAAACTTTCAGGACTTTATTTTGCTTTACAGAAGTGCTACTCCACGAGATTTTTAATGAGTACTTTTATCATCAATATGCTGGAAGCCATATGGAAAAAAATGTGAGTGATGAAGTAAGACACACCTTTGTCATGTGATCCAGGAAGTCAAAGCTGGATTGTAAAAGTGAGGAAGTAACTACTTAACCACACCTACAAAATGTGTAAATTAATATTCAAAAGGCCAGTGGCATAAATATGGTAGTTCACGGTGGCCGAGTAACTTAGGTCCTAGAGTTTATCATATTGCACATATTGCAGCCTTATTCAATTGTATTCAAATAAATAGTAATTCGCTTGCAATGATTTTGTATTATGCAAGTGGAAAATACAGCTAGTTCTCCTTCAGCGAGCAACACTTTCCAAAATGGATTTGCACATAGCTGTGACAAAGACCAAGATTTTATTACCACCCTGCATATTCTCATCTCCCACCATTCACCCATCACCACCACCCTCCCACCCCACCATCTATGCCTTCCTGAAAGGTTTCCAGTATTCAATATTTGAGGTGGGTGCAGTGAGCCATGAGATTTCAAGGTTCAGTGCATCACCTTGGGAGCAAAGTCCGTGCCATTGTATTTATTCAGTGCGTTCAATATACTTGTGTCATGCCACCAAGCAGCACAGAATATAAATGCAAGAATACATGGAGCTGGCTCTGCATCAAAAATTTAAACCTTTAAAACATATTGTAAGCAGATTTAAAATATGTATTGCTATATTCTAGCACAAATATACTTGAACTTTTATTTTTGAGAGCATCTCTGCACTTCCATATGCCAAGAAATTGTGAACACACGAACTTGATTTGGAATCTGAAATGTTTAAGAAGCATGAATAACACAGCGTGGAGCTGGAGCAGCACAGCGGGCCAGGCAGCATCAGAGGAGCAGAAAAGTTGACGTTTCAGGTCCTCTGATGCTGCCTGGCCCACTGTGCTCCTCCAGCTCCACACTGTTATCTCCGACTCCAGCATCGGCAGTTCTTACTATCTCTGTTTAAGAAGCAAGTTAGCTTACAAACACGCAAATTAGAACAGAGGCCAGAGCCTCTGAAACACACACTACACTCCTATAGAAGTCCAACAGTGCGTGGTCTTCAAGCTATCAGCCCTTTTCCCCAATCGGATATCTCCAGATGCATATAGATAGATTTCAATAACAAGCACTTTGAAAGTGTTCATGGCAAGTCAGATAGAGAAATTTCACGACTCGCACAATCATAACCCCATTCTCCAACCAACCCCAATAACTCAACCCTACATTTTACCTAGTTAACCAATCAGAGGGAAGCCTACCTGTTAAACTTTAATCAGTTAATGGAAAAGGAATGGTCAGGCATGAAAGTAAGCCTTCACAGCTGCAGCTTGTCGCAGGGTTATTTGAGACAATGATGCTTTAAATGCACTACGCATATCGTTCTAAAATTCTACCACTCCTTGGAGGGCTTAAGTGATGGAGTTTGAAATGCACTGTTCTACATCACAGAATTATTAATGCACATAAGGAGGCCAGATAATGGCCAGGAACCACACAATTTCTAGACTCACTTCCTTGAAAATCCTTGGATGGACCTCATCTGGTCCCAGTGCCTTGTCAACTTTAAAAACTGATGGTCTATTCAAGGCTTCTTTATTAATTTTGAAACTGTCTAGTGACAGAGTTTCCTGCTCTGTAATCATGGCCTAGGCAGCATCCTTCTCTTTTGTTAAGACAGAGGCAAAGTTTTGCCTTCAAAATTGCAGTTTGGACGACCACAAGAATATGACGGATCTCACTTTTTGTAAGCTAAGCTTATGGTCTCTAAAAATAGCTGCTCTACTTTAGCTGAAGTCACTTCTAGATATAAGAGAATGCATTCTCCCTACCCATAACAAAAGTGGCTTAAATGCTTTTGGGACACATACCAGAAATCTTGTGAATATATCGAGCCTCCGTGGAAGCTCTAAGCAGTCCTGAGCTTTTTCCTGAAATGCAATTTAACTTACATCTCAACATCCACACTGTACCATAAAAGAGAGGGACATGGATTAACACAGAAAGCATTCATAAGCCATGAAGGATTCTCTAATGCTTATGGGGCTCTAAAAGCCCTGTCACTAGGCAGGACAATAAAATCGTAGTTTCACTGACAGTACCAACAAAATCTCAATGGTTCTGCTCGAAGGAACCCAATTACCCTAACTCTAAGAGATCTTCTTTGATGAAATAGCAAGAAGATAGATAAAGGAGAAGTGGTGGCTGTAATATATTTGGATTTTCAGAATACATTTGATAAGGTATCACACTACTAATAAGAGCCCATGGTGTTGGAGTTAATATATTAGTACGATTAGAGTACTGGCTAACTAACAGAAGACAGAGAGCTGGGATAAAAGGGGGCATTTCAGGATGGAAACCTGTAACAAATAGAGTGCCACAGGGATCAGTGCTGGGACCACTGTTATTTACATTACATTTTAATGACTTAGACAAGGAAAGTAAGTATATTATAGCCAAGTTTGCAGATGACACAAAAATAAGTGCGAAGGCAAGTGGTGACAATGACACACACAGACTGCAGAGGCCTACAGACACATCAAAATGTGAAGTTATGCACTTTGGCAGGAAGAAAAGAGGAGGTGAATATAATTTTGATAGAGAAAGACTACCGAATGGAAGGATTTGAGTGTCCTTGTGCACGAATCACAAAAAGCTAGCATCCAAGTTCAGCAAGTAATAGAGAAGGCAAATGGAATATTTGCCTTTATAGAGTCATACAGCACGGAAACAGACCCTTCAGTCGACCCAGTCCATACTGACCATAATCCCAAACTAAACTAGTCCCATCTGCCTGCACTTAGCCCATAACCTCCAAACTTTTCTTATTCATGTTCTTATCCAACTGTCTTTTAAACATTGTAATTGTACCTACATCCACCACTTCCTCTGGAAGTTTATTCTACACGTGAACCACTGTGTAAAAAAAAAAATTGCTCCTCGCGTCTTTTTTAAATCTTTCTCCCCTGATCTTAAAATATGCCCCCAAGTCTTGAAATCCCCCACGCTAGAGTCACACAGCACAGAAAGAGGCCCATCAACCCAACTCATCCACATCAACCAAGTTTCCCAAACTGAACTAGTCCCATTTGCTTGCATTTGGCCCATATCCCTCTAAACACTTCTTATCCATGCCCCAGTCCAAATATCTTCTAAATGTTGTAATTGTACTTGCCTGTACCACTTCCACTGGCAGTTCGTTCTATATACGCACCATCCTCGGTGTGAAAAGATGCCCTCAGGTCCCTTTTAAGTCTTTTCCCTCTCACTTTAAACCTACACCCTCATTTTGAACTCCCCCATCCTAGCGAAAAGGCACCTGCCATTCACCTTATCGATACCCCTCATTAAAGAGGTTTATAAAATAAAGTCACCTCTCAAACACCTACACTTCAGTGATAGAAGTCCCAGCCTATCCAGCCTCTTCTTATAACTCAAACCTTCCATTCCCAACAACATCCTGGTAAATCTCTTCTGAACTCCAGCTTAATAATATCCTTCCTATAACAGGGAGACCAGAACCAGATACAATACTCCAGAAGAGGCCTCACAAACGACCTGTACAACCTCAAAATAATATCCCAATTCCTATACTCAAAAGTCTGAGCAAAGAAGGCAAGCATCATAAACATCTTCTTAACTAACATGTGTGATGCAAATTTCAAAGAATTATGTACTTCAACCCCTAAATCTTTGTTCTACATCACCGCCCAAGGCCCTACATTTAAATTTTATCAGCCTGGAGTCAGTTTTACCAAAATGTAATACCTCGCATTTATCCAAATTAAACTCCATTTGGTACTTTTCAGCCCAACGACCCAATTGATCAACATTTTTTTGTATTTTTAGATCATCTTCTTCACTGTCCACTACACCACCAAACCTGATGTCATCTGCAAACTCACTAACCTAAATAGCCTTTATTTGAAAGGGCATGGAGTAAAAGTAGGGAGGCTTCGCTAAAATTATACAAGGCACCAGTCAGACTATAGCTGGATTACGGTGAACAGTTTTGCACCCCTCATCCAAGGAACAATATACTGGCATTGCAGAACATGTTCAGTAGTCTGATACCACGTATGGAGGGACTGTTTTATGAGGAGACATTGAGTAGCTTGGGCTTGTACTCACTGGAATTTCCAAGAATGAAAGGTGAACTTAGATTCTTAAGGCAGTTGATAGAGTAGATGTGGAAAGGTTGTTTACTCTTGTGCAAGAATCCAGGGCTAGACAGCATAATTTCAGATTCAAGGTTGTATATTTAAGACAGAGCTGAGGGTAGTGAATCTACGAAATTCTTTACTGCACAGGAGTTGTCAAGGCCAGGTCACTAAGTATGTTCAAGGCTGATATAGGCAAATTATTAATTAGTAAAGGAAGCAACGTTTAGGGGTAAGTGCAGAAAAGTGGAATTGAGGATTATCAGGTCAGCCATCATCTCACTGAATGGAAGAGCAGGTGGGCTGAACAGCCTATTTCTGCTCCTATGTTGTATTCTATCATTTCCAGCACAGATCTAATTACAACAAAGAACCTCAGTATATTTTACTGTAAGAACCATCTTCATTTAACATCAGAGATAGTAGGAACTGCAGACGCTGGAGAATCTGAGATAACAAGATGTAGAGCTGGATGAACACAGCAGGCCAAGCAGCAAAGGAGCAGGAAGGCTGATGTTTCGGGCCAGACCCGATTTTCTGAAGAAGGGTCGAGGCCCGAAACGTCAGCCTTTCTGCTCCTCTGATGCTGCTTGGCCTGCTGTGTTCATCCAGCTCTACACCTTGTTATTTCATTTAACGTCAACTTTGCACAATACATTTATATATTCTTACCCTCTAAACAACAAAATACAAAAAGAAACATGCCCTTTACAGATCTATCACATGCATTAGGCCCAAAATGTTGTCTTGACAATGGGAACAGCTTCACATGCCAGACCTTACCGTCAAATCACACTAACAAGATGCACAGATTTGAGCCTTGGGCAAATCAGTATTCGCCTGGCTAGGCTTCCATTTTACAGCCTTCATAAGTTTGAGCTCGTACTGTGCTGCCCACATCTTAACTCATATCGATATCAATTTGGCAACTACCACTGCACTTGCTGATCTACATTGGTTCTGGGTCTATCAAATCCCTCCAAAGACTCTTCTCTTCTGGTCTCTATACTCCAGTGCCACTTTGTCCTCCTCCAAAACTGGCCTCTTTTGCATGCCCAATTTGAAACACACCACCTTTGGTGTTAGGCAATTAAAGGTATGGCAACCAGAATGCCCAACTTCCCTTATTATAATGTCCTCAAAACCTACCTTGTAATTTTCTTTTATTAATCAACCACAGGATATGGACATCACTGGCTAGCCCAGCATTTACTGGCTATCCCTCTAGGACCCTGGGAAGGAGATGGTGAGCCACTTTCTTGAACTTCTCAAGCCCATGCAATGTAGGGAAGTCAACAGTACTGTTGTACCACTGAAAGTCAAAAGTGCTGTCAGAATGTTTTAGGATTTTGACTCAGTGACAGTACGACAATAAAATTCCACATCAGGATGGCGTGTAGCTTGAAGGGAAATTGCAGGAGGTGGTGCTCCTATGCAGCCGCTGGCTTTATCCTTCAAGGTGGTAGAGGTTGGAGATTTGAAAGGTGCTGTTGTAAGAGCTGTCATGAGTTTCTGCGTATATTTTGTAGTCGGTACACACTGCTGCCATTGTTTGTTTGTAATGGAAGGAATGAATGCTAAACGTTTTGATTGGGTGTCAATTAAGTGGGCTGCCTTGTCTTGGGTGGTGGAGGGATTGAGTCCTGTAGCTGCATTCACCCAGACAAGTGGAGAGTATTGCAACATATTCCTGCCTTGTTATTTGCAGATGGTGGACAGGCTTTGAAGAGAGGGGAATGGGGTTAGTTGCAGATGTCCTAGCCTCTGACTGGTTCTTGGAGCTACAGTATTAAGATTATCAGTCCACTCCAGCTCTTGGTTAGTGATAACATCCAGGATGTTGATAGTTGGGAATTCAGTGATATTATTGCCACTGAATGTCTTTGTGGGTGAGGGAGAAGGGGGTCATTGATTAAATTCTCTGTGGTTAGAGATGGTCACATCTGGCACTTGTGTGACATAAAAGTTACTTGCCATCTAACAACCCAGAAGATGTTGACCAGATCTTGCGACATATGAACACAAACTGATTCAATAACCACCTGAAGAGTCACAAATGGTCACTAATAGTCCTCATGTGGTTTACTTTCAAAATGTTGTATCAACATTTAAAGCAGATTAGCTTTTTTTGAAATATTACGTGGTTTTATAGATTGGAAAAAGAGAAGAAATAATGTGGGGCTCATGTGATTACAAATTATAACAGCACACAACATAAATATATACTTATTACAGTGCTTCCAAAGCAATGCAGCTGATTTGGTTTTAAAGTCTGAAAATCTTTTCCATATCTGTGCAAAATTCAATTCAGAACAACTCAAGCTGGTTAGAGTGGTCTTGAGTGGTTGAAATTTCACAAGGTGCGATAATCAAGTAAGCATTTGTAAACTTTAATACTTTAACCAGCTTCTCATACGAGAATGTTTACCTGACCAATCTAAGCATATTAACAAGGTTGGATCGATCTCAGTATAATGCATCTTATCCTTGATGCAATACCTTGATTAATTTTTAAGGCAGCAATATTCGGTTTTGCAAATCTAACAGGACATCTACATACTAGTCAACCATACAGAGCATCACAGTTAAGCCAAGTACTGCTCATGACACACCTTTGTTGTTGATAAATGAGCCAGGTAAAGTCTGTTTGTTGCAGTTGCCAACAGAAACTGGTTTCTATGCTGTTTGCCACGCCCAATGTCAAAATATCTTTGTAAAAACAAAGTTGTTATTCATGTAGTATCCTCAAACATACACACCTATATTTAGCACTGCATTCATGACAAAAATCAAATAAAATTGCAAAGAACATGTTGCATTAACAATTAATGAGGAAGAACATGTCAGAACAGATTTTTAAGTTGTGGTGGTTATTGTGGGCTGTACTATATAAACTCAGATAGACTGGATATAAACTCAGATAGACTGGTAGGTTTAGATTTTAATCTTACCTGCAATTTGCACACAGATCTCTCAGATTTTGTGTGAATTATTCTCATGATAAATTGTGGGCAAAAGCTTAGAAGGAAAATGAGTGGTAAATCCATGATTCCCTTGGGATGTACCTACTCTATATTTAGAGTTAGAATCTGGTCCTTGGGGGTGGGAGCCTTACTAATTTAAAAAAATAACATCAGTATGTAGATGGAATTATTTTTATCTTGGTTTATTTAGCGGTGCTAAACATTTGGCAGAGAGGGAGGAAGCAGATTTGATCAGAACATTGTTAATGGACACTGGAGAAACAATTTGCAACCTGCCATACTGGTTTCTATGGAGGCAGGCAATACGTAAAGTCCATGCTGGTTCAAATGATTTCTGACCCAGCCTGATTCTCAATGCTGACTAGCTGCAGGAACAAGGGGTGCTCAGACGACTTCCAGTTGAGCATATTTTCTAGCTAACATCCAGCTTCTAAAGGAATGTGTATTTAATATCACAGATGCACCAGCAAACAAGTGGGCTAGAATGCCAGGCAGAGAAAGGGCTCTGTGGTTCATGGATGTGTACAGAAGGTGGGAGACGAGGGCAACAGCCTCTGAAGGGAGTAGAAGCACATGGCCACGATGGTCAATTCCCAGGACTTGGCAGACACGTCACTAGATGTTTAAGGACCTCAAGCAGGTGATAAAGAACAATTAATGCATTTTCCCAAGGTGTCTCTCAAATCACTCATCACTCAAATGGCATCACAGCCTTACCCAACCACTGGAATTCTAAAGCAATAAAATCTCACGCCTCACAATGATACATTCCATTCTACCTCACCTCAAGCTTCAAGATCTCCCCTCCCCCAACCGCATCCCAAAACCAGCCCAGCTCATCTCCGCCTCCCTAACCTGTCCTTCCTCTCACCTCTCCCCTCCTCCCATCTCAAGCCCCACCCCCATCTCCTATCTACTAACCTCATCCCGCCCCCTTGACCTGTCCGTACTCCCTGGACTGACCTACCTCCTCCCTAACCCCCCACCTACACTCACCTTTACTGGCTCCATCCCCGCCCCTTCGACTTGTCTGCCTCCTCTCCACCTATCCTCTCCTCTATCCATCTTCTATCCGCCTCCCCCTCTCTCCCTATTTATTTCAGAACTCTCTTCCCCTCTCCCATTTCTGATGAAGGGTCTAGGCCCGAAACATCAAGCTTTCCTCCTTTGATGCTGCTTGGCCTGCTGTGTTCATCCAGCCCCACACCTTGTTATCCCAATTATGTCAGCATTACACATACATCTCTCAGACCCCATATAGCTCTAGCTATTATTTATAGCAGGCACAATACCCAAAAAACCATGCTCTTCCTCCTACAGGATGATGTCTTGCACAACAGTAGGGATCAGCAGAGAATTGGCAGGACCCAGAGCCCAATCATCCACTGAGAAAATAAAGGAGATGGGGCTCTGAAACAGGATTATGTGCAAAACAGTCTATAATGCCTAATGTGCACCAAATCCATTCACGATGCCATCACATTATGGCACTTACCTCATTTACCTCAGCCTCAGTTACCTGACAATTAAAGTTGCAGAAAGTGTGATCATGGCCCTCTTGATTTACATCCATCCTCCTTCAACCCAATCCTCTCTTTATATTATGCGTTCAGACGGTAAAGAATTACTCTTAGACAAGTATGGAGGATGTGACCTCAAGTGAACTTGATTAAGAGTATGCAGCTGCAAACCATGTAAACTAGAAAACCTGCTTTTCCAGTAGCTACATTATGAAGGCAAATCAGGGGAATTTATTCTGTTTAAATAAACTGCCCCATTTATTGAATTTTGAAATTGAACATTTAGAAACAATATACAGCCAAAACGATTCAACTTTCTCATTTTTCTAAAATGTTCTAAGGTCCCTAGTTGGTGTGCTCTTGTTTGTGACTCTAAAAATAGCTCACAAATCATCACTGAACAGTGATATACATACCCAGTGGAGAGTTTCAAATGTAAAAGGAGTCACGTTAGTATTATGAAAGGTGACTTTGCGCTTCCAATAAACATAGCTGTGGTGATACAGGAGATTGTGGAAACTTGGACTTTCAACCCTTACTATTGGAATCTGAACTGCATGAAAGTAACTTCTATCAAATTTCACAAATCATACTTTGAACAAAATAAAGATCAGAGCCGAAGCACTGGAGACAGTGTTAGCCACAACCTGTGGCCACTGTTATACCAGAAAACTGCTTTTCTACTACACAATCCTCCCCCCCAGCTAGTTAAGTCCAAATTGCTGAGACACAAATCTAGGAACTGTCAGCAAAAGATTACATCACAAGAAGCTTGCACAAAATAGAACAGTTAAATGAATTTCAGTGTCAGGTGGGGCGTCAAAGATAAATTTTGCACCTCGCTACTAGTCCATATACTTTTGAATAAACTGGAGCATTTTATAATTAAGATAGCACATTCTGAGGCCATATTTGAAGATTATGAAAACCGAAGTAACAAGACGAGCTTCATTTGAAAAGAAAGTTAGCCAAAAAACTGCATTTGCACGAGGGTGCAGAAGGCATTACACCATAAAATCATTTTTTCAAAATTGAAAAAAAAATTTTCATGGAACGTCTAGAATCATTTGAAAGTCAGATGGCACATTCCTAGTCTTTGTAGCTTTTCTGACTATGGAAGAAATGTGCAATTACAGAATGTGTTTTCATTAGATATTAATAGTGGTCGAGCAGGGAAGAGCTGTATACACATTTGGATGTGTTGCATGTGGCTATTACTCCCAGAACTGCTGTGGTCAACTGCAGTCTAGACAACCTGGTGCACTTATGCAGTATTATGCATTCAGTATATTGGTAAAAAACACCACACCATGATCTTACCAAATCAAATCTCAAAGGCAACTAGAGGTGGGCAATAAATGCTGGCCAGCCAGTGACACCCGCATCTCACATGTTAATCTAAAAAGTCTTTTAATTAGAACTGAAGTGCAAATTACTCTTCATCAGGATCAACAATAAATTCAGTAAAAGTGCACAACAGTAATTAATGTTTTGAGCGAAACTGGGTTCATTAATGGTTACACTAAATTCAAATCAATTTAGCAAATGAATACAGGGATTTGAAAGGACAGTTCTAATTATGGAATGTCTTGCTTGCTCAATAAGATTTATAGAGAATTGTGTTCATGCACATCATGTACAAGATATGTATTTAATAATGTATATCCCCAAGATCTTCAGGCATAGCTTCAGACAGAATTTTTTGCAATATTATTTCTACTTCCACCTTATTTCCCTTAAAGTCAAATCTGTTTTGCAAAGGATGAATTCCATATGGAATCTCAAAGGGTGCAAGAGAAAAACCAACATGAAAGTATCAGAATCATTTCATATTCTAGCAGTCCGAGAGGAATTACAGTTCCCTAAAAATACTGCTGTCACTTTCTTGGCCACTTTGGTGAATGGCATCTTAAATTTCTTTTAGCATCTACACATCATTTCTTCATTAAGCTTGTTTTGACAGTTCTTGTAGTGGCTTCTGCAGACTGGAATCCCCAATGAAAATCAGTATACAGCATACTACTGACATCACACCATCTATATCTGGCAAATTGCAAGGCTCCACGTCTCATTCATTTTGACAACAGAATCATTACCTTATAAAGGCATTTAAGAAAGTGTTTTCACCAGATACCACTCAGAAAACTGTCCTAAAACCTCAATAAAAAAGAAACAGAATGAGGCATATCCTTTCTTATCGGGATTTTAAAAATATTTTCTGTTGGAAATCCAAGAGCATATTGTGTTTTTTACATGTAAAAAGACTCAAACATTCCTTTTTAAAATATCAACATGATAATCGATAAATGTGCCCACATGAATGCATTAAATCAAATTGGGTTTAGAACAAAAGAAACCAGGTTCTTGCAAATTGTCTTGTTGACTCCAAGCCGATTGCCAGCTGCACTATTATCGACAGAGGAAACAAGGGGCCCAAAAATGTACCCAAATGAGCGGATAACTAAATAAAATCTGGGAGCACAAAACTCCAACTATCTTTTACAGCATCTCCAAGCTGCATGTACTGCAGTGTTCTTACAATACTTACGTTTCTTTGGACTGAAAGAATTGCACTTTTGTAATGTCTCTCAGAACCTTGTGCACAGCAATGTCTCACACACAGCAATTATACAAGAGTCTAAACCATCTGTTTTATAAATGATAAACATAGGTCTCAACATTAGATCGTGAAACATATTAGAAAGTAGGTCCTTCCATTATAACTCAGATAGATAAAATATGTGTATCTCATTGAATGGAATTGAAAATGATTGCTACATTGCTGGTGTTAGTCGAACTGTAGAGTTTCAAACACTGCAGTGTGTTATACTTCAACAGTGTTGGTTCTGTACTACATTGGTAATCATTTGCTTCACCAATCTGCAAACCCAAGTGTAAACTTAAGTCTTATTTTCTTCCAATCAGGACCATTTTTGGTCTGTCGCATTATAGGTCTCGCTTGCTACCAAAGAAAAACCCATCTTGATAGATAACCCAACTCTGTAAAAAGAAAGTTAAAAACTATAGGATCAACAGGTCAGATTGAAAAGCACTTAAACATTTTCCCAATGTAAGCATACCTGAACATTTCACCTGCACACAATATTACTAAAAGAAATCTTCAGGAAAATGCATTTCAGATCAGTAAGCAAATAGTTTATTTAAGACTGAAGCAAGATTTACAGTTTAGACGACGACAAGTGAAAGTTGATTGTTGCCTTTTACAAACACATCTATGGCTGACATTTGAGGCAGAGCTTTCACAACACTGCAAAGAACCTAGACTTCACCATTGCCAGGCAGATAGGTTCACAGAGAGGTAGCATGACTGAATTAGAAATTAAGATAGTGGCAGTTTTTAGATGTTGACAAATTCAGAATAAATTAGATTCATGACAACATTCTGTTTTATATATAGGGAGTATATGACTCCTATGCTTTTATTAAAACCCTTCTGTTCAGCAGATGGAACATAGCTTAAACCCCAGTAAATCACCAAATACAAGACTTCAATCTTGTTAACCTCATTAGTTTTTTTGTTCCTTCGTGGGATATGGACGTCTCTAGCTAGGCCAGCGTACACTATCCATCCCCATAATTGACCAGAGGGCAGTTCAGCATCAACCACATTGCTACGGGTCTGAAGTACAATGCAGTCCAGACCAGGTAAAGATGACAGTTTCCTCCCCTAAAGGATATTAGTGAACCAAATGCGTTTTTCCAACAATTGATAATGGCTTCATAATCATCATTAGCCTCCTAATTCCAGATATTTATTGAATTCAAATTCCACCATCTGCTATGGCAAGATTCGACCCCAGGTCCCCAGAACATTACCTGGTTCTCTGAATGAATAGTCTAGCGTTAATACCACTAGGCCATCATCTCCCCAGTTACAGGTCATGAAGTCACAAAAGTTCTGCAGTGGTTCAGAAAAAAAAAGTAGCAAAATCTGGCAAACAGAAAAAGGTACCAAGTGCTAAACTTAGGATGAAGCGTAATAAATGATGAATCGACCTTACGGAGCCTCTTTGAACTGCTTCCATATATACGATGTTTGACTGCGTAGAACTGAATATTTAAGATGCTGCCGGCCAACAGCAATGTGTGGCCACATCAACACAACCTTAGACTTAAAACACAGCCTACTTGACAACATAGTTTAACATTTTGTATGATTTGACAATGACTCAACATGGCCAGAGCTAAGTCTGTCCGCCTCTAGATCTCTCACAACTTCTTCCCTCGTTTGCACTCTGTGCCTTAACTTACTGCCCCATTATTTCTTTCCCACTTTCTAAGACTTCATTGCCATTGTTTGCACTGAATTAAATAGGATATAGATCTGCCCTCACAAATAGTGTCTTGTTATTCTTTAATCCTTTGGCCGCTTCATTAAGGTTCATGATTTTTTAAAAAATACTGCAATTCAAACAATTAAAACAGACCATCTAAGCACTTCTTAAACCATGCTTGACACTAACTTGCAATTATTCTCACATATGTTAAATCAGAATGTTGAGAGATTGCCTCCTCAGTGAAATAGCTCTCCTTGCCTTAATGGAATGTGTTGTGCTGTCATTCTCAGCATGTATGGATTGTAACTATTATACTGAAACCATTTTGTTGCAATGAAGTTACAATGCAAATGGACACCAAAGAAGCCTGATCGGCAGAAAATTGCCAATGCGCTCATTTGCTAATGAAACACTCATTTCTGCCTTTGTTGCCTCTAAGCTTCACAATTTCAACACACCCTCATTGGTCTCCTGATTTCCATTTTTCGTAAATTTGAGGTGACCAAAACACTCCAATCCAGATCTTGAATCACACGAGTCTCTTTCTTCCACAACCCCTGTACTGGCTGACCAATATTAACTCCTGGTTAAGAAATGCCTTGATTTTTAAATTCTTACCCTGGTTCAGCTCCTTTTAGGGCCTTACCCCTCCAGCATTCCAAGATCTCTACACTCCTTCAATTTTGGTCACTTGATCATACAATCATTGGTACCCATGCCTTCTGCTGCCAGAGCCCTTCCCAAACCTCACTTCTTCTCTACTCTTTCCTCCTATAACTTGTTCCTTAAAACATATCCTTTTGATCAACTGCCTAAATATCTCATAGGGGTCAATGTTCATTTTTGATTGATAATGCTCTTATGAAATACCTGGTGATGTTTTAATATGTCAAAGGCATTACAGAAATACAGCAGTTACTGAAGTGGGCAGATGAATAAAAATCTCTCAAATACTACCTAACAGCCATCACCACATGGACTGCAGTAGTTCAAGGTGACAACCCACCAGCATTCTCTCATGTACAACAAAATGTGGGCAATAAACATCAGCTGTGCCAGTAATGCCCTTATCTCAATATCTGACCCCCACTGGAATGACCTGCGTCTTCCATTACATCCATTTAGCATCTTTGAAATGCTAGCTCTATCAGTAATGAGATGAGATTTGTGAAGTAAAGCCTTTCACATGTTCCAAATATACTAGTTTATAAACAATAATAATTAAGCTTGTTTCTTAGTAAAAAGAAACTAAATTTTATTTACCAACCGAGATCATTAAGGGACCAATACAACTTGAAAGGCTGGCCTGGCTAACCAGAGTACTGCTGCATAAAAATGTTGTCACTCTTAACAGTAATACTAAAATGCTAATTAAAATAAAAATGAAAAGAGATGCTTTGAGGCTAGTGCAAGCCCTACTTCAGATGCGCTTCACTGCATTGTGAACTATAATGATACACTCAGTCAAATAGCAAATCTGGGAAAATAAGCTGGCTATTGAAAAAACATTGCTGTCAGTTTGAATACCAATAAGCTCAATACAAGTACCTGATGTGATGAACTACACAGAAATGAATTATCTCTGCAGAGAAATACCTTCAATATTAACTGAAAAGAAGTTTCATTTAAAACAAATACTTATTAGATTTTATACCGTAAATTACAACTATATGGAAGCTAAAAGCGGGGTTTCCGATATGTGCGCTTTCAAAATCCAACAGCTGCAATGCTGGTAAAAATGAAGGTTAGGAACTAGATTGCTGACCCCTCCTTTCTCCAGTATGCCACTTCAGATAATCCATTGAGTTTTACGGGAATTTCTGAATGCTTCACCCAAATTCTGTATAGCGTGCTCCTAGATACTGTTTACTCTTCATGAATTATAAAAATTGTCAATCATCAATACAGTAATTACGATTTACTCAGTCATTTCATCCCTTGAAAAACTAAATTCTCTTAGTTAGTACAGCTTGAAACTTTGATAAAATGTAAAACACACTTATTCAATGCTGTGCCCAATAAAATAGAACTCTGAAGGGAAGCATTTCATTTTATTGAATGGATTTATATAAATGCAAAATTTTAAAATGGTATATTTTAAACCATCTCTTTAAGAGTAAAATGGGGTATTGGAGAAGGTCATATGATCTACTACAAGTCCAAGTCCAACAACAGGATTGGTTTACATGGGAACTGGAATGAAATGTGTGTGCCTAGTTTAACATCTGAAAGCAAAAGGCTGAAGCAGATTTTGTTTTTATCATTGCAAACCTGCTGTCTCTGACTGTGTGTAGCAATAAAAGGTCAGAAAAACAGTGAGAGAGAAACAGAGGGAAAACAGGAGTTTCAGCAATCTACAGAGTGCTAACACTATCCTCATACTTCCACTGCTTCAACTGAGGTTTTGATGTGACTTGTGCAAATTACAGCACATAAGCACAGCAGGAGTAAGGAATTATTAAAGCTAAGAAGCTAAACCAGAAGAATTCAACTAGAAAAAAAGATACGGAGAAACATTACTTTCAGATTCAGAGAAATTATGACACTTGGCCCAATGATCTGCAGTGCTTGTAGAATGCAGAGAGAATGATAAATGGGAATAGAAGGGAAGAAATACTAGAACAATACTAGAAACAAATATAGTTTCTGGACAATGGTAGAAATCCCTTCAAAAATATTTAAGTTAGCCAAGATAACAAGATGTTTAAAAACATTTTCCTTTTTCATGCAGTTAATCACAGAAATCACAGAAGCCCTACAGTGTGGAAACAGGCCATTTGGCCCAACAAGTCCAAACCACGCCTCCAAAGAGCATCCCACCCAGACCCATTCCCCAACTCCTGCATTTCTCATGTCTAACCCACCTAACTTAAATATCCCTGGACACTATGGACAATTTAGCATGACCAATCCACGTAGCCTGCACATCTTTGGACTGTGGGAGGAAACCAGAGCACCTGGAGGAAACCCATGCAGACATGGGGAGAATGTCTGTGTGGAGTTTGCACAGTCAGCCGAGGGTGGAATCGAACCCAGGTCCCTGGCGATGTGAGGCAGCAGTGCGAACCACTGAGCCACCATTCTGCCCCTAAACTTTTTGCAAGTTATTATTTTAATTCTGCCCCATTCCTGTCCAAATCGTCCTTTTACTGCTCTTCAGATTTGACCCAAAACTGCAGAGACCTATCCTTTTGATGTCTTCACTATTACCATTCTCTATCCAGACGCTACAAGTACCCAAGACTGTCTGATTCTGACCAAATCTGATTTGGCATCACCATCATTATGGAAAAGGGACAAATCTTTACTGTGATCAGTTGTTCCCTGTAAGTTGAAGATCTAATGCAACACAAGGCTGGCACCTTCAAAAGTACCTTCTTACTACAGAACAATCACTTTTGCATTAATTTTCTAACTGTGCCTTCATTTATGTTATCTCTACTGTAGTATACACAGGGTTCAGTTAGTTGAGTTGGCTGGATAGCTGGTTTATGATGCTGAATGTCACCAACAGCATGAGTTCAATTCCCATATTGGCTGAGGTTACCATAAAGGTCCCACCTTCTTGACCTCACCTGAGGCGTGGTGACCTCTCAGGTTAAACCCCCAAACGTCATCACTCTCTCTTATGAGAGCACAGCCCTACGGTCTTCTAGGACTGCGGCAGCTTTATTGTACTGTACAAGACTCTTGCAAAATATAATAAGCCATTGGTCATCAGATCATTTATGCTTTTGCCAAATTAGATTAGGATAAAGAACACAATATGGTAAATGCAGTAACTTAGACAGCCCATTCAAGAGGAGGAAAGGCAAAAAAAACTTCGTTTGCCACTTACACAACAGGGATAACTATACAATTATATTTCACCACGTCAGTTTCCTCCCCCTCCCATTATAAAGGGGATTCTATACAGCAAGAAAAACAAATCCAGTCAGTCAGTCATTTAAAATTAAACTGAATATTTTGTAACCCTTGACCAGTTGCAGTGTCTGGAATAATGAATATTTTATAGCAGTGTTTTAGTCACACTCATCCCCTCTGCTTCATGATTTGCTTTACCAATTATTTTTCAAACAGACAACCACTGAAACATGTTCAGCTCTCAAATAGCAATATGATATCAATTATTTCAGAAATAAAATCTTCCAAGTATCAGTCGGTCAGTCAGCTCTAGAAATGATTCTACACAAAATATATATCTCAGTAACCTCTTCATCCTGGCATCTCAAAACACTTGGATTACGAAGTCATAAGCAGTTCAACTTCACAAACCATAACCAGCTTAGATGCAAATCTACAAGTCGTACAAGATCAGTAATTTACAATTACGATGAGAGGCGGATACTGGCCTCACTAAGAAGGTAACTTGTTGCAAAAAGCTACTTGACCAAGGTCAAGTGCACTCTCTGCAAGGTAATGCTATGTTTATTCAATATAAGTAACTAACATTAAATGAAAAAATGTAGCCTTCTGAAAAACTTCATGGATATTGGACTGAAATTTGAAATAAAAAGTGGATCAATGGGAAAACATTGTTAAACTTCTATGGGGAATTAAAACAAATCAAAATATCTTGCAGCTATGAATTCAAAAAATTGCTGTGCAATATGTACTTAGTTAACCAATAACCACAATGCTGAAAACACAAGCCCAACTTCACAAATAGGTTAACTATTTGGTCAGTTGTCAAGACAGAAGAATACACAGAAAATACACACAACTGTATTTTATTCAAGGACAAATGATTTCCAAAATGAAATTTGATACTTTAGGCTTCACTGAATGAAATTATAGTTCTTGATTCTATATTTATAAAATCTATAGTACGATTCATATTTTTCTTACTACAAATTCAACAATTTGGAAGAGAACACTGTATAGGTTACACCAACAATTTCATGAAGGTATGGCAAGGGCTGTAAGATTCAGTTGTAAATGACAGATGGATCCCTCTACATACATTATAGCAAATACTCCCCCCTCACCCATTACCTACCCCAACCCCACAGTGGTTGTAAAAGACCCCACAGATTGATTGTTAAAAATAACTTTGGATGCAAGTGCCCTTGTTATGGAGCAACATTAACAGAATGCACAAGTCTCGAAGGGGACATAAATAACTGTACAGCAATTCCCATTGCTAAATAACACATTAGCTACAGGCAACTAACTAATTCATGCAACAATCTAAATTTGTTTATTGGTGTCTATGTCACGACATTCCTGCAGGTCAATTATCCTCTGCCTTCAACAAGTAGCTTTAAACCATGGTAGCTTTCCTGCAATACTCACTTTCATCATCATTTCTTTCAAAATAAATTGTACTCAACCAGTTACTTAAGGAGCACACAGATTTTAGAAACTTCAAAAAATCTGAATAAATCAAACATTGCAATCAAACACATGTTGTTATGGACATCCATCCAGTGGATAGAACACGTCATATGCCAAAGTAAGCTCATGAGTTCTCTCATAAAAATAGGAACAAAAATAACTGGAAGTCAAAATTCATCTATGAAATTCCCTCCACGAGCATATGGCTCCTGCTGGAACTATAAAAAAAATTTTTATGGTGCATTTATAATAATATCCTTCCGGCAACTTCACCAACCTGGCATCAATAACAACTCTAATGCTTATGAGATGTGTGACTAACTCTGTAAGGGTTTAGCACAAGTTTAAGTAGTATTTTATCATTAAGCTTATCCTCATTAAGCTTATTAAGCACAGAGCTACATACAGGCATTAATGACATTTGCAAAATGGCTTCTTCTTGAATTACAAGTACACAGGAATGTCAGAGAACCTCCACAGCTAAAAGATCAAACCAACTTTTAATGATCACAACTTGCTCTTACAGAGGTTAAAACTGCTTAAGGTAACTTTAACAGAAACTAGGCATCTAGCCAAATAGAAAAAGGTGAAGAATGATCATAAGCCGTAGCTCAAGAGAGTTGGCTATGAAAAGGGATGTTTTACAAGAGATAGAAACGAGGAGGTTCTACTGCAAACTGGTCCAGATAGACAAAAGCACAACTATCAATTATAGAGAGTGCAGGGTGCACAAGAGGCTGGAGTCAAAACAACAGAGTCTGAGACTGGTTGTGGTGCTGGAAGAAGTTCCACAGAAGGAGGGGCAAGGTCATGAGACAACTACACATTTCGCCTTGCTCAGAACATGCCTATTTCTTTGTGTTTAGGCACTGCTGCTTCAAAATCTTCCTCAAATTAATTGCTGTTTCAGAGGAACATGCAGCACTGCTTCTTTTAAAAAAGTTACACAATCATAAAGCAAAGGTTTAATCCTATAATATTTCTCATTGATGCAATATGCAAATTCTCACATCCAAATATGTCATAGGTATTAGAATCAAGTTTTATTCATCTACAATATTACAGCTTAGGACCAACAATTCCACTCCACACATGCATCAGACTTACAGCCAAGCCTCAAGTCCCCTAAGAATGATCAATTTTTCTTTTGGGAAAAAGGACCAAGAAAAATGTTTCAAAGATACGCTGAAGCTCACCTGAAGCACATAGCAGTGGCTAATGACCGGAAGGAGAATGCTATAAATTGTTCAGAAAGGTGATAACATGTTCGTCAAATTGACTCACACTTGGAGTCACTCCTTCACTTTGCTCCCATTACGAGTATGTATGGCAGGAGATCCCAAACATGGGTGGATCAAGCGCAAACTTGCTTTGCCACATGAAGGCCCATGGCAGAAACATTAGAGTCTGAACAGACATCATCCCTGAATAGTGGGATAGCCAATAACAATTAAGAACAAGTAATTAAGGATTTAGATTTGGAGTACCACAGCTGCATTGAACTATGTCCTGCAACACACCATTTGTATACTCGGAATCTTTCCTGCTGTATTAAAACTACGAGCTCTTGCAAGTCATCCCTGACACACTCAAAATAATTCACATTTCAACCCTGCGTAACATGAATTGTGCAAGATCTGGGTCTTGTAACAGCTTTTGCAAAGCAACTAAATATTTGACAAAAGTTTTGCCTTCTACTTCAGTGCAGAGAAAATGTAGCTACCAATTACCAAGCAGAATTAAACTGACCAAGGTTAGGTGGGTTGAAAAGTTGCAACTTTTGGTCATTTGATCTCTTAAGTAAATCAGTATCATATAATGTCTTATAAATGAACATGTGAGATGTCTTGGGACATTATATTGCACCTTAATAAAACATTATTTAAATGGCAATTACTGAAGATAACAAATCCCTTACTACAAGTCTATGATGTAGATTTATTTATGGATACGCTACCTTATCTAAAGGATGCCATCTTTCTACTATCCACAAATCATTCACCAATGGAACGCACATTTAGCTGAGAATATGTATGTGAAACAAGTTTGATCAAAACTTCCAAAGCCATTACTTATTTTATTCATTGAGAGGTTCTCAGAGAAAACAAGTGAAACAGATCTTCAGGACAGATGGAAAAATAAGTATGCAGATACTAATTATTGAATCATGTCATTTTAGCCACTTTCTTCAAGGCCATCTTCGACAACAGATACAGTGTGACTTGACCCTAGGCTACTGATTTCACTCATATGTCATTAACAGGCCTAGAGAAACAGGGCGGGACCACAGGGAAGTTGTTTCTGCTTTGTTGTTCTGTTCAATTGAAAGGACTTTGAAATTTGTGATGTACATTCTTATTTGCACATCCTATTATCAATAAAATAGGTATAGTTCTGTGGTATGAACTCATTATGGCAATATAACAATTTTCTTTTTGACAACAAAACACTTGTTAGGTCAGTAATTCAATATCTTAATTTCCTTCAGAAGAGGGAACTTCAAGAGAAAATGTAATTAATAACATTTGTCATTGAGTTTAAATGATTGTGAAGCTGTATTTTTCCTAATATACAGCTACATCGTTTATTATTTGTCTTGCAATGACTGTACAAACCTTTCCATTCTGAAAAAGTGAGATTTGCAATGCGGTATGCCATGAGCATAAGAAATTCTAAGCCTGCATGCTCAATCAGTCAGGAATGGCTAGGCTTCTGAAGAAAGAACACACATCAAGAAGAGAGTCTGGTAATATTATTAGCTAGGTAGACAAAGAACAGCTCTGAAAGTTGCAAAAAAAGAAATTTATATGACCGTCAGACAGAAAAGAAAAGTGTAAAACATAAGGAGTGCATAAATCCATCTATTCAAAAGACTGCTAACTGTCAGGGCTAGTTTAATGTTTCATACTCAATCTTTTGATGTAATGTACTCTGACCCTGCAAGATAAACACTCAGTTATGTGATCTAGGTAAAACAACATGCATGTCCTGCATGACTAACAGTTGCAAAAATCTTCAGTGTTTTGGGAAAACTGGGAATACATTCTTTCCATATATGGGCTAAATGTTGGAAAATGGGACTAGATAGGGGTGGCACGGTGGCTCAGTGGTTAGCACTGCTGCCTCACAGTGCCAGGGATCCAGTTTCGATTCCACCCTCAAGCATTTGTCTGTGTGGAGTTTGCACATTCTCCCCTCGTCTGCGTGGCTTTCCTCTGGGTGCTCCAGTTTCCTCCCACAGTCCAAAGATGTGCAGGCTAGGTGGATTGGCAGTGCTAAATTGCCCATAGTGATCAGTGATGTGTAGATTAGGTGGGTTACAGGGGGATGGGTCTAGGTGGGATGCTTGGACGGTCAGTGTGGAAAGTACTGTATGCTTCCCAAAGTGATAATATATTACTTACTAAAATAATATTCACCCCTTAGAGCCTGCCTTCCAATCAATCTAGTGTGAGTGTGTGATAAACATGGTAAACAAGAACCAGGTTATGTTGAGAAGCTGGCTACATTAGCAATGGGTTCACAGTATACATTGGGTAGCATCCTAAACTGACCTCATTTACAGCATGGACTGAATAAATTGGTTGCTGAGGGACACTGCTGCAAAACTGCATTACACAAACTTGTCTATTATTTTGCCACACAGAAATCTTAAAACTATGACATTTTTCTTTGACAGTACTTGCACAGTTTAAAGTTACATCATTTTTCACCTGGAATTAGTATTGGCTATCCTCATTTTATAATAACTACGTCCAGAGTTAAAACCGTTGTATTTTATTTTCATTGCAAATAATCTGTTTTTCAAATTACTTCAGCAATGAAAATGCTTCCACATTTTCTCTATCATCACACTTACTGCCCATTAGGGTTCACCTCAAATGTCGTAAGATTTGTCCTTGATACACCTCAGTCTTTTCTGTCCCCTTGCCCCTGGTGTAAAAGTATTTGAATCCTGCGGATTCGCACATGGTATGAAAAGGAAAGCAAGCATGATGTTGGCTGAAGGGATCCCCATGGAATAGGTCTACTTCCTAACATTGATTTCAAAAGGATGCATCAACTGGAGGTTGATTTTTTTTCCCCCCTCAATTACTATGCTTTGACAGAATTTTGTTGAACACAATGTGCTACGTGAAATCAGACTGGGTTTACAGGATGTACTGGGATAAATGACTTACAAACGATTAAGAAAATATTTCCCGTTTTGGATTGGAGAAACTAAATGTTCAACGCATAGGTAATCGCCAGCAATGGGGGATGAGATATCCAATAACCAGACGTGAAAATCATAATGCAAAATGTCTAGCTAATTGCATGCAAATAGACATTGTGCACCCACTTGAATCATTACTTCTGATCTGATGCTGCAACTTTTATCAAAGTAGGTGAACTTTTTCAACTGCACCATCAGCCAAGATTGTTGGTGATCAGCTTTACTCAAAAATGTTTCTGTAATGCACCTCAATATTACAAAAAAAACTTGGCTGGCAAAAGCGACTTTGTCTACATGGATTTGACAAGGTTCCACATGGCAGACTGGTTAGTAAAGTTAGATCACATGGCAGACAGGGAGAGCTAACCAATTGGATATTAAATTTACTTGACAGTAGGCGATAGAGGGTGGCGGTAGTAGGTTGGTTATCAAGCCGGATGCCTGTGACCAGCTGTGTGCTGCAGGGATCGGTGCTGGATCCATTGTCGTTTGTCATTGATATAAATGATTTGGAAGAGAATATAGGAAGCATGGTTAGCATGTTTGGTGGTGTAGCACAAAGAAGGAGGTTACCTAAGAGTACAACAGGATCTTGATCAGCTAGACAAATGGGCTGAGGGGTGGCAGATGGAGTTTAATTTAGATAAATGCAAGACGTTGCATTCTGGTAAGACAAACCAGGGCAGGACTTTAGTTAATGGTAGAGCTCTGGGGAGTGTTGTTGAACAAAGAGACCTAGGGTCAGGTACATTGTTCCTTAAAAGTGGCATCACAGATAGGTGGTGAAGGTGGCATTTGGCAAACTTGCCTTTGTTGGTCTGAGTATAGGACTTGGGATGTCATGTTGCAGCTGTACAGGACATTGGTGAGGCCACTACTGGAGTATTGTGTACAGTTCTAGTCACTTGGAAAGGGTACAGAAAAGATTTACAAGGATGTTACCAGGACTGGAGGGTTTAAGTTAAAAGGAGAGGCTGGATAGGTTGGGACAATTTTCCCTGGAGTGTTGGAGGTTGAGGAGTGACCATTTAGAGGTTTATAAAATCATAAGGGGCACAGATAAGGTGAATAGCAAAGATCTTTTCCCTGGGGTAGGGGAGTTTAAAACTAGATGGCATAGGTTTCAGGTGGGAAGGGAAAGATGTAAAAAGGGACCCAAAGGGCAACTTCTTCATGTTTAATTTGGGAAAAGTGGTCGGCATGGACGAGTTGGACTGAAGGGTTTATTGCCATTCTGTATGCCTCTTATGACTGTATATCTCTATAATAGTGGCTGGATCTAGTAACTTGTGTTGTAAAGTGCATAGTCTTAAGTTTATATATACTGTCAATGAAGTCAAATTCATTTGAAACAATTTTTAAAAATTTAACCTATGGTCCAATTGAAAAAAAATTCAAAGAGACCGGATGAAGGTATAAATTAGTCACTCTTGTACTTATTTGACCTTCTGATCCTGCAATAAAAAGTCCTTTTTGTTCTTGCTGAGAATAGCAAACAATGCTAAAATGTCACAATAATTTGTTTCTCCCCATTGTGTTTCAAGTTTATTCCATGTTTTCCTCTTAGGGACCAGCTGTTTGTGACATATTTAATGGCACCCACAACATAAAAGGTAGACCTTTATTAACTATAAATCTAATGAGTATTTGCTATTCACCCTCCAATCACAGTTTACAGAGCTGTTGGTAGCACTTATTACTTTCATTACAAAACATGCCCTAATCAGTACAGCAAAGAAAGACATAAAAGTCCCAAGTCATATTGACAGCTTTTAAGTGAAGCCTACAGAAATGTTTTATTTACTCACATTTTTTAAGCTCCTGTCCTGAGTAACAAAATAATTTAGCATAGCATGGCATATGAAAGGTCTTTCCTATTCGCTTTTGATGGTGAATAATATGTTCATTAATCAAAATTAGAAACAAATCGCTGGAAACAGTTCTAAAATTCTGAAGAAGGGTCACTGGACCCGAAACATTAACTCTGCTTTCTTTCCACAGATGTTACCAGAGCTGCTGTATTTTTCCAGCAATTTGTTTTTGTTTCTAATTTCCAGTATCTGCAGTTTTTTGGTTTCATTGATCAAAAATATGGCTTTTGTTGCAACATCAGTTCCAAAAATCTTACGAGTCCTATGACAATTCTTTCTTCCAACTACCAATGTTGCCATTTACAAATAGAGGGAAATCAATAAAATGAAACAAGAAGATATAATAGGTGCAACTGTATTAAACACCATAAGAAATAGGAACAGTAGGCTACTCAGGCTTTCGAGTCTGCTCTGCCATTCAATAGGGCCATGGCTGATCTTACATTCCTCACTCCATTTGTCTGCCTTTTGCCAATACTCCTAGATTTCCCCCATTGATCAAGAATCTCTCTCAGCCTTATATATACATAAGGGCAACGCAAGGCTTTAACTTTTTTTAAAAATTCGTGAAATGTGGGCACTGCTGACTGGCCAGCATTTATTGCCCATCCCTAGTTGCCCTTCAGAAGGTGGTAATGAACTGCATCCTTGAACTGGTACCGTTCACCGTTGTGGGTTGACCCACAATGCCACTAGGAAGGGGATTTCAGGATTTTGACCCAGTGACAGTGAAGGATGAGCGATATATTTCCAAGTCAGGATGGTGAATTTCCAAGTCAGGAGGGGAACTTGAAGGTGGAGGTGTTCCCATGTATCTGATGCCCTCTTCCTTCTAGATGAAAATGATTGTGGGTTTGGAAGGTGCTGTTTCAAGATCTTTGGTGAATTTCTGCAGGACATCTTAGCGATAGAATACTGCTTCTACTGAGCTTCAGTGGTGGAGGAAGTGGGTGCTTGTAGATGTGGTTCTAATCAAGCGGGCTGCTTTGTCCTGGATGGTGTCAATCTTCTTGAGTATTGATGGAGCTGCATCCATGCAGGCAAGTCTGGAGCATTTCATCACACTGACTTGCGCCTTGTAGATGATGGGCAGGCTTTGAGGAGTCAGGAGGGGAGTTACTCGCCACAGTATTCCTAGCCTCTGAGGTGCTCTTATAGCCAGTGTTTATATGGCAAGTCCAGTTGAGTTTCTGGTCAATGTTAACCCCAGGATTGATAGTGGGAGATTCAGTGATGGTAACACAATTGAATGTCAAGGGGCAGTGACCAGATTGTCTCTTACTGGTGATGATCATAGCCTGGCATTTGTGTGGCACAAATGTTACTTGCCACGTGTAGCCCAAACCAGTTTAAAAATTGACAATGGATGAATTATTTGCATTTTTCCCAGCAATGTTTACTGTAAAGAATTTCATCAAAGCACTCTTCAAAGCTCTTAAAGAATGGTTCCCATTTTCAACCAAAACAGAATGGAAGAAAAGTGCAGCCTGTCGTCATGCTGCCTAATGCCAAATGGGCTGTTTATCACAGAACAATGCCCGTTTAAAGCAAAACGCGATGTGCATGTCTTAACACTATCAATATCTTATCGATACTAGCAACATTAAGCATTATGGCAAAAATACATTATGTCAACCTTTAACAATACCTACGCTAACTAAGACATCATACCAAAATATTCGCAATGTAGAAAAGGAAAATGACTTTTTTTAGTTAATATTGTTATTTCTCGAATGTGTTTACTTCAAAATGAAAGTGACACTATCAGGTTAGTAACATTTTATAAAGAAAAGTTCTGAATGCAGTTTAAAGGATCCTCTGAGGAAGGGTCACCGGACCCGAAACGTTAACTCTGTTTTCTCCTCCACAAGTGCTGCCAGACCTGCCAAGCTTTCCCAGCAACTTTGTTTTTGTTCCTTAACATTAAGTGTCTAAGTCACATCCTGATTTGCCTTTCCAAAATGCAGTACCTCACACTTATCCAAATTAAACTCCATCTGGCGCTCCTTGGCCCAAGTGCCCAAATGATCAAGATCCTTAATCAAGTAGTGTTTTGAAAAACACGGGTGAATATAAAATGTATATAAGTATTAGCAACAAAATCATCTCTTACTTTAATTATCTGGATTTCAATGCAGTATTTCCAATTGGAAAAGTAGACTTTTGTTGATCTGTCAGGGTACTAATTACTGAATAATTCACATTATTTTTTCTCATCAGGGAAGTTAACTGAAAGAAAATGGTATCCTGGGAGTTTAAACAGCTGCAACTGGTAGAGTGATTAAAAGAAGTTAGAAATGAAAAAGACTTCTGAAAAGGTTTTAATGCAAAGAATTATTGTTCACCGACTTCAATTGACAAGTGGGTGGGTGGTTAAAAAAATGCAAATTGTTCTTTATGGGACAAGTTAACATTCAGGTCAAATCAAATCAAATTGTAGCCTTGACGGCTTCTCAATTCAAACACCAAGCAATCGAAGAATTTAAATTTTTTAAAATATAAGAGGGAAAAATTAAAGTTATTTCTCCCATTTTTTTGAAGTTCTTCCACGGAGTGGGTGTTGTTGGAAAGGCTGGTATTTGTTGCACATCCCTAATTGCTGTCGAACTGAGAGTCTTGAGATGACACTTCAGAGGCCAAATAATTGCTGTCTTTTTGCGGGGGTGGGGGGGCACTAATAACAATTCTCCATTTAAATTCTATTTGCAAGAGAGTGTTAGTAATGAAAATGAAAACAAGAAATGCTACCCAACTCGACACATGGACACTTAAGTGGGACTGCAGGACATTATTCAAAATTTAAAATTGGGTTTCCATTTACTATGGGGAGCCCTATTTAAATATGTCATTGCTACAGGATTTTCACCAGGGAATCAGGAGTCTTGACAGTGAAGCAAGGAGATGCCGGCTCCACTTCTTCTAGGCTTTGGATGTCCTGCTTCCTCAAGGAAAGCTTCAGTGTAACCTCTGCCAATTACAGCTTCTGTCCTCCTCTTGACAGGATCACTCATTTACCCTGTGTCCTTTCAAACTTCCAATAGATGATCTTTTCCCTTCAAGACTTCTGTGGAGAATTCCAAGGGTTCCTCTGCTGCCGTTGTTCTGAATCACTAGTCAGCTGGCTTGCCAATTTGGCCAGATGACAGGTAAAAATACATTATCAATGGGTTTTTTTGTTTTGTATGTTTAATGATAAACATGGCAGAAGATCACATTCCCCAACATACTGGATTCTGTGGTTACTTTTTGGCCTACTTTGCACCTACCTTATAAATATCAGGTTCATTATAATGCAAAAGTTTACAGAACATCTATCGCCTAGACATTGATGTAATCATTTTAAAACAGTAAGATTTTGAAACTGAAAATTTACAGCAGACTCTCAGAAAAGGAATAATGCAGCCTAAATTAACTGATTTATATAAAGCTTGCAAGACATAATTCAGTCCTCAGAGTGATGCAGTATGTGTGCAAATAGGAAACAAACAGCTGCTGCGATTAGAAAGAAAGGCTTGGATCTCTGTCAAAGCTTCCATAGCATAATCTCTTGCTCCCCTAATACATTAGTTGATAACTTAATACGAAAGACAGATCAAAAACAAGTTCATTTATCAGCAACCATTATAACTACTGAGAAGGCAAATGAGCTGGACATGATTGGTAATACCAACCATGATCTCAAATGGATCAGCAGGTTATATCTACATATGCTTCATCCTCACTATCTGTTGGGAATAGAGATATCAACTCTTCGCAGATAACTAAAAAAATAAAAACCACTCCAATCTACCTTCCCCGTGTGCTGCAAAGGACTGTGCAATTAAACTGGACAAGTAAATGAGAAAAACAAAAAGGGGTCTGGGGCCGAAGCCACGAGTATGTGGATCTGTGGGCAACAAAGCAACAGATAATGAGGATGAAATGTAGACATGAACCCAAAAAATCCCCTTTATCAGAACATGATAACTTATAAAAAGTTACTGGAGGTAAACATCAAGGCTGATGTACCTGTATCATAAGGTATTGAAGAGGGATAATAAGGGAAATTTAACAGAATAACAACATTTTTAAATACACAGAGGTGACATTAGCTATAAAGACCAAAAGTAGGACCTGAATTTTGGGATTGGGAATTCAGCACTGGGATCAAGTAGGGTCCCAAGCCTACATTGTATTGGAAGCTATTATGCAGCTGTAATTTTCCACAAACTGGCCAACTGTTTAAAAAAAAACACAATCCAATTAATGGTGGCTTGCAGGCTCTTAAAAATGGACAACCAAAAGAACTGCGGATGCTGCAAATCAGAAACAAAAACAAAGTTGCTGGAAAAGCTCAACAGATCTGGCAGCATCTGTGAAGGAGAAACAGAGTTAACATTTCAGGTCCGGTGACTGTTCCTTAGGACTGGGTTCTGAGGAAGGGTCACCGGACCCGAAATGTTCATTCTGTTTTCTCCTTCACAGATGCTGCCAGATCTGCTGAGCTTTTCCAGCAACTTTGTTTTTGTTCTTGAAAGTGGAAGGTCAGCCAAAAGACGACCATCCAGCAAAAAAGAAGCAACTGCTTCCTGCTGTAGGTAAGAGAGAGATAGACAGAGACAGAGTGAGAGAGAGAGAGAAAGGAGAAAGAATGAAAGAGTCAGAACTTAGCTGTGTCCCGCAGTCCCCAACTGCCAGGCTACCATCACGCAGTAGGCAGGGAGGGCCTCAAATCTTGCCTTAACAGCAGACATCTCTTTTCTACCACCGGAGGCCAGCTTCAGGCAACTGGAATGTTCCAAGTGCCTTTAATTAGCCTGTTACCTAATTTGTCTATCCACCCTTGGGAGGCAGGTAACCTTTCATTGCCAGATGCTGTCTCCAGGAAAACAATCCAGGGATAGGACTATGCTAACAATCTAGTATGCTGGTTAGCAATACAAAAGTAAGTGGTTCCAATAGATCCATTCTCACCCACATGATCAGAACATAAATATATCTAAGACCTCAGATTTACGATGTCCTTGAACTGGGAGGAGGAATGAGGTTAAATGGGCAAAGGTCATGTAACCATATAGGATCAAAATTTGACTGTGCTACCTTCAATGTATCAGAACACTGGATACCTGGATTTGCTTAGCATGTTCTGTTTTCCCAATACTAGTTTTCACATACCAAGACATTAATTAATTTCATGCAGCAGCATGAATATCCTTTACTTTGATAGATTTATCATAGTAAATTTCACAACTTTGGTCTATTCACACAAGTCTGACAAATACTGTTTAAAGGCTTGGATATATCCCAAAATTGAGAAAGTCAATGATTTCAGGTTAACTAATTCTTTACTGAAGATACACTACAATGACAAGGAGTATTGTACTTCAGCAAAACTACTTGCCTGTTAAAATAAGCTCAAAGTAAATATTTGAACAAAAGGTCAAACAAATTTGAAGCAAATTACTTTATTATCTAAGCCAAGTCAGAACTTGTCATTCGATATTTTAGCATCTGGATTGATTAAAAGTCGGGAGTAAAAAGCCAATATCTGTGAAGCAAAAGGAACAATGAAGTTCTTCTAAGATGTCAACAATCCAACTGATTCACCGATAATCATTTAAGGAAGGAAAACTTCTGTCCTCACTCCATCTGTCTTACACTGAACTCCAGGAAAAACAGCAATGTGCTTGACCCAGCTTCCCGCCAAAGTGACTTAACAATTAATTGAAATGAAAGCTGCTAAACAGGCCCACCACCACTTTCTCACAGCTATTAAGAATATGCAGAGTTATCTAGCAATGCCCATATCCTAGGACAAATAAATAATGATCAGACATTCAATTTATATTTTTCAATTACTCTTAATTCACATTTCACTAAGTACTGGTCAATTCTCTCATGTCTGTTTTAATGTAAGTTAGCAGGTGTACCATTGCAAATCATCTTCATAGAGCAAATGCCGATGAGCTGCATCATTAAAATATGACTTGACAAGGGCGGTTGAAGAAAAATAAATAATCAAATATTTGTGAACTAAAATTCCACACTCCAAGCTTTAGAATCTTGCTGGTGTATTCTAAAAACAGAACTTAGAAGTTCACATCATAGCTACTCTCATTGGACATAAACTGCTCTGCAAGTTACAATAGATCACATATCTAGCAAATTGGCTGCATGCGTTATTTACGTCATTACTTCAAGGCCAATTTTGCTTACAGATGAAATAGAGTAATTATTATCACCAAGAACTTTAAATAAAATAATGAGCACCTCCTCAATCCAGTTAGCATGATCACAGCTAGTTATCAATGTATCTTATGACAATTAGTATATCCGACAAAAGATTAACGGAGGCTGGGAGAGGGCTTCAAAGCTGCAATTTAATCAATGAGCTCTAAAGTCAAACTTTTAAAATAAAACCCAGCTGATTTAATGTCTGAAATAACTAAGCTACAAGAGATAATTATAGAGACATGTCACATGTCTCCAGTGACTTATATCCCAAATATCTCGAGGTTGCATGCTTGGAAGGAAGGTACGAGGTTACAAGGGATTCATATAACAACCACCTAAAATACATGTACACAAGGCGAGAATTTGCAAAAAAATACAGAAATACTATATTAAGAATCTGTTCTCCTTAAATTTTCACTGGGGGAATGGGATGCATAACTACTGTTATATAACTTGTAAGTTTCAGAACAATACGGAAAGTATTTGGGGCCACGTGTTAACAGAGTAAACTGCAATATTACATAAAAAGAATGGCATTCCATACAGGAATAGTCAAGACCATAAAATCAGATGATGTTCTTCCTTCCCTCCTATCCTGAGGGAGTTATTTAGGTCTGGGTATGGTTCCATTGCTGAAAACACCTCTCCAATACCTCCTATGAAAGTCACTGATCGTTAACAATCCTATACAGCAACAAGTGTCAGAAAGTCTGGCAAGATATCCATCTTTCAGGGACATCAAGGCTAAATCCAATTCTTTCCTCACATGATGCATACTTCTCACACAGTTAGATCATGGAATAGCAATCAGGAGAAATCAGTCATGAGTAATTTACATTCTTACCTTCCACCAGACTTGCTAGAGATTATCACTTGTGAATAATGTAGATATTTTCAAACAAAATTGTGTCCAAATACGTTCTACCACTTAATTATTACAATCGTCAATAAGCTTTTAAAGCAGCACTTCCACTTTTCATCAAATCATAAAAGCCAGGTTTTTTTTATTGCCAAATTAATTCGATTCATAACTAAAGCTATGCCTTTACAACTAGTACAGACTTGCAACTCATTCATAGTCCAGTAATGCTTGTTGCTTACCCATCTCCTTGGAAGCATGACTGTCGCTGGCAAGTTCACCCATCTTCACTAGGGCCTCAAAATAGCCTTTTGCAGCAAAGGTCATACCTGGAACATTGAGATTTCAAAAACTGTATTTGTTGATCAGACCTTTAAAATGCACGGGTACTCGAAAGTTATCTAGTTTCAGAGATCAAACCGTTTATGCACAATATTTCGCACGGTTCTAGTTTTTTTAATCATTCTGGTGTGGTTTCAAATCTTGACATTTTTATATTTTAGAGAAGAATTCCAAATAAGAAATCAATTTTGTTAATCTTTCAAATTATAGGTAGATTTATGTAACTTTGCATTTAGATTTCTAGGTTCTGTCAGACTTAAACTGGAAAATGAAGGCAATAATAGCAAAACAGCCTATCCGAGAAACCATATCTTTGAAATGTTGATATACGTTTTGTGAAGTGTAGCTGGGATATATATTGATCAGAAGATATTAGCCTAACTAAAAATCAAAGCACAACAAGTTATATATTGGTATACTCACCATCACCTAACAGCCAATCACATACACAAGTTAGAAAATAAAGCAATTTGGATTTTTGTTACACAAGTATAAGCATGGCTGATTGGATCATTTTCATGATACACTGTGTAGGTACATAAACTTTAAACAACATATAGCAGGAATTGAATTACACAAATAGAAGTAACCAATGGGCTTCAATTAGAACATTTACATTAATAGTCCATGAAGTTTGATTGCTTCTATTTTAACTATTCCTACATAATATTTACTGAACATTTAGAAAAACAATTGATTAGTCATCCAGTCCTAATAAGCTTGCTGTTTATCATTGTCAATTTCACATTCTCTTTTATCTCGATAAAGAAGAAGACAGGAAGTGTCAGTTTCCTTGAACAATATTAAAACTAAATCCAATTATCTAACTTAAATAAAAACAAAGCTGAATTAAATTCTGAAGTGTGCATTCCTAAACTTCAGTTTTATTCATAGTTGATGCACTGCAGGCTCTATATTTCAATGACTTCTAAGCTGCTTTATTCCTGGAATAATTCTGAAATACCATCAACTGATACAAAAATATTAAGGATGAAACACATTAAAGTAGTAGTATCACTTGTGTTATTGTCTGTGTTAAATCCAAACTTTTCTTTCACGATACATATCCCAGTTTTACAACACTGCTATGTATTGCCACTTTTATTAAGGATAGTATTTTTAATAAATTAGTTCAAGCAAATTAGAACCAGTTATTAAAAAAAACACCAAAAAGAGAAATATTAAATTTAATACATATTTCCAAATATTTGTAACATGCAGAGATTTAAATGGTCCATTATAGCTGAGTGAGAAGGGAACAACATGTTACTTTCATTTCCATTGAGCTAAGAACATTGATCCCATGGTACAACAACTCAACCAGTTTGTATGGCAGTCTCAAGGTAACATGTCAAAAAATTTAAGACGAACACATCTTTTCTGTTATGGCAAAAACAATTTCACTAAACAGATCTGTGTAAAGATCTCAGAAGAAATCACAGGTGATTAGCTGCACAGGTCCACAAATTTGAAAATTCAGGATAATACAATCGTCTTTACATTATTCCAGATCACTTGTACTTTGCAATATGAACATTTATATATATTATGCTGCTTAACCAAAAAAAGGGAATACCACACTCAACTTAATTTCAATGTGTGGGCTGCCCCTTCTTTGTTGCTCATTTCCATGAAATCTCCTTAGCCTAGCAGTAATTTAGCCAAGACCAAGGCCTTCAATATGCTGATTGGTTGACAAGGAGCTTCTAGAGGGAAAGACAGAATTCTGGTCTACTTTCACATCATAAAATTGAAGGTTCTAGTCCAGCGAGACTTTTCTTAATTTCAAAGCAAATGTGTTAAGGACACACTATAAATAAGGCTGGAGGATCCTAAAATTAGACAATCCTGGTATTTGAACCAGACTCCAGTGATGAGTCTTACCACTGCACTTTTCAGACAATGTACATGAATTTCTTGGGTTTCTTTGTAGCAGGAAAGTAATTTATACAAATCTGCACAGCGACCATTTACCTTGTCACACTATGAATTTTACACTACAAAATTACAACCAAAGTATTCATTACAATAAAAAGAGTCACAAACAAAAATTTAATACTAGTTGGATAATCTGGTCATAAAGAGCATCTGCATATTGTCAAATCAGCCTCAAATGCAAGTAGTATATTGCCCATCAGGGGATTTGAAAAAAAAAAACAGTTCTGAATACACACTTTCACTCTCCATTACTCTAGTGCGGCTTTTTTAAAAAAATCGACATCAGTAATGGAATTAGGTGGTGGAGCAATGACAAAATGCAGCGCCCGTACATGCACGAATATACTTTGACTCATTGCACATACGGTAGTATTTCTCACCTGTTCTGGCTTTCTTGATCCAAATTTTCTCTGCACCCATGTGGCCTGAGGTAATGTTTGAGAAAAGGTTTGAGGAAAAACAGTAACAGTAAAAAAAAGCAAAATTTAGGATGGTGTTCCCAGCAGAACTAGTGATAGCTACAACCACCAGTAAAAATTTACCATGGAAGCCACTTGGTTTTATTGAAGTTGTTTCAGTTTGGATTCCAGGAGACTGGCATCCAGGAAGTGGTTCCTGTCTCCTTAAACCTGACTGCAAAATCTGTAGACGTGCAAGTGTTGCCACCAGGCTGCAATTAGGAGCAGGATTTTCAAGCATCAAACCTACAAGCTTGCTTACTGAATCCAAATTAAAACAATGGCAATATGAAAACATCTTAAGAAAGATTTAGATTCAAGCCCCAAGATTACCATTTATCCGAGTATTAGTGTTTTAATGACCTCCCATAGCAACAGTGGAATTTCAATTGGATAGGATTTGGAATTTTTACTAGCAAATGTGCTACCACAATATTCTAACACTGAATCAAATCAAAAAGGAAACATTTAAATTGTACACTTGTTTCAACTCAGTATCTCACTAGGGCTCCAAAAATGTTTTTTTTTTAGTAGTCTGCATATGTTATTATTTTAGTTGTTAACAGTAGAACTTTTCAAATTGCACAAAGTCATCAATTTTCTTGGATACTTATAACATGCAGTTTAGATTTTGATACAAATGTTTTGTGTGAATCCAAGTAAATAAACTAACTGACATTGTTTTCTGTGCTATAGACTTTTTGTTTGGCATCAGCTAAGATATGCATCCATAAACCCTGGGGCTGTAATGAAAGCTCTAGACCTCAATGTGCCTGTTGTGTGATACTGTACTCTGGCCAGAAAAGCACAGAGTGCAAAGCAAGTAAGTTATGTAGAGCCTTTATAGATCACTGCCTAGGCTCCAATTGGTGTGTTATGTCCAGTTTTAGGTATCATGTTTAGGAGGTCTGTCAAGGGTTTACAGAGATATAGAGGAGTTTTAACAGAAGAGTCTCAAGGACAGAAGATTTACTTGCATTGAGAAATTAGTAAGACTGGTGTTGTATTCCTTTAATAGAGACAGTTTAATAAGAGACGCTCAAAAATCTCAATGCATTTTCGCAGTTTTTCCTTACAGACTCACAAGTTACAATCTGGACTCCACTGCTTGAAAGGATACTTTAAGCAGATTCACTAATAATTTTCAAAGTGAAATTGATTAATACTTGAAGTGGAAAAACTTCCAGTGCTATGGAAAGACACCAAGAGTAGGACTAATTGAATGGTTCTTTCAAAAAGTCAATATTGGCACGATGGGCCAAATGGTGTCCGTTGTACTGCATTGTTCTATGATTTTAGCTAATGTGTAATTCATACGTGATTCTACATTGGTTAAAATGCACCTCAATCCTAAAAAAGAATTTCCTTGACAACAAACGTCATTATGCTCACTCAATTTTGATTGCAGTCTCTCCAAAAGAGAAAGAAACAATTATGAATGAGAAATCTCAGGACATGTATTGTGACCATAAATTCATTTGACAAATGATCTATTTACAGCTGTCATCATGGAGACTTTCAACTAATATCAATTCAGCATACTAATCATCTTGAGCCTGACTTCCAGTCACTAAATTTTCAATAGTCTATTTGTCATCTCCATCCCATTTACACCTACCTTTTCAGCATAAATTGTAAAAATAAAACAAGAGGTATTACTGGTGAAAAATTAACACAAGCAAAAAGATTCACATACACTTAGCCAGTAATTGTTAGAATGAGTACACAGGGGAATCTTACAGACTCACAAAGCAACACAACTGACTGTTTTTAAATAAGAAATCCACCCTACCTAGTGCAAAACTTACATCAGGCAAAAAAAATTTAATACAACTCAGCATGTCTCATCCAAACCCAGATGTGAAAATAATCAAGTGGAATACATTGCTTGACATGACCTCTTCTGTACAGACGTTCCTGGTGCGGTACTGTTGAAGACATTAACTCTAAATTTCTGAATGTATTCTTTCAGAAACTCTACAGCTTGCTGAAAGAGACAGAAAATGGAGCTTCTGTTGCTCTGGTATGCTGCTAGAGTAATTTCACTAGTATGTCAAAGTTGCATTGTAGGAACCTGAAACTATCAACTTGAAACAATGGCAATATAAAAGATTCTTAAAAAAAGATTTAGATTTGAGCCCTAGGCTAAAATGATCTTCTTGTAGGCACTACATTTTACAGATACTAAATACAATATCTTACTGCAGTTTTGTTTATTGCATAATGTTACTTGGCAGACAATATTAACTATAGAACATGGTTTCAGCTTGTACAGCTGATGGTATGGTACAGTAAGACAGTCTCTAAAATTCACTGTGGTAAAAAGTTAAAATTGCAGCAGTGACCTCTACTATTCAAATCGTCCACTACATGGTGCACCAAGTTTCACTAATTCTCGGTAGGACCACTGAGTGGGAACAGTTTGGGCAGAAAGGGGACACTTCTGTCTCACTCCACAGCTACAGGCTGAGCAAAAAATCATTAGGATTAGAAGCTGTTGAGGAGTCAGTAACCACATCAGCCACCTAGCCAGAGGAGAATGCATGCAGATGAGCAAACATACTTACACAAGGAAAAACAAACAAGGACAACACAGACATTAATATAAATGGATATTTAAAAATAAAATCAGGTTATAAAGCATGATTAATGTGTAAATGGACAAATAACTTACTGCTAAGTGCCTTTTCATAAGACTTTCCCATTGCAATGAAGTTTTTCAAGCTGGGGTTGAATTGGTCCATAATAGTCTACAAAGACAAAAATGGTGAAAATTTTTTTCCTAGTCAGTGTACAAGATACAACTTATTTTTTCCCATCTCTGAATTTCACATACTGGTTATAAATATTAATTGTTCAGACAAACTTGAAACATACAATAAGTGTTAGACAAAAATCACAGTTAATCCTTGCAAACCATTTCATGTGAAATTTGTACTTCTATTAACAGTGGCAACTGTTTGAAGAGTTACACAAGTCATTACTGGTCACATAATTTGTCTCATTACAAAGGATAAACATACAAAGTAGCAATCAATGTCATTGAACAATCAGTATAGCTTTGCTTTACATCATATAAAAATAATTACAGGAGCATGAGCCATGATGTTCCACTAATGGATGAACAACTGGATTGTGGTTTTTAAAAAGTTCATTTCTATAGTGTAATTCTGATACAAATTGCCCAGAGAAGTGTCATGATGGCAATAGTAGATTATTTGTAAAACTGTTTAGTTTAATAACCACAACTTCTAAAATATTATTTGGATAACTGTCAAAATTAGAAATGTCAAATGAAACCAGATTAGTGTTTAATATTCTAATTTTTCACCCATATTACAGTTCCGTACCTAATGCATAATTAATGAGTTATCCTGTTTCATATTGACTGAGATACTTCCTTTCAACACACTGTTTTGAAAAGGAATGCACACAAACAAGTAGTGAGTTTCAGTATCAGATACTTACTTAAAATCCACCCATCTTAGTTTCAGGGTGTGAAAGAGATCGTGTTGCATATTGGACACATTTAGCTTTTTATAAAATGATATACCGTCTTCTCTGTCCAAATTTCTTCTCTCGTCAGAACTCCTACCTGTTTCCTGGAGCTATTGCAGGGAGGCAGGTGGCCCCTAATCAGCACTTACACATCACTTCTTGGTCATGATTAAAAACTCCATTCAAAATAGTTCATTACATCTGACTTTTGGATCATCACTTCAAGGTTAAGGTAAAAACTTCATATAAATTAATGCTCATTAATCTGACTGACTATTCAAGCAATAATTACACTGCAAGTTTAGTTATCTATTATGGGTTTGAGAGATAGGAAAACTGTTTGGAATTGTCTACATGATGACCACCTGAATTCCATTAAATTGATCAGGGCAATACTAAATGCATGGCAAATGTTTCCTGGAAGGAAGAGAAGGAAATCTAAAGCTATACCAGTCTACATTACTCAGGTAGTGGACTTCAATGCACTTTGAAGGTTTCCCACCTCGCCTTTGGAAGGAGACATGATTTGGTAACTTTTCCTCTGACTATTTGGTTTTCATTGGCTTGTCAGATGGGTCAGTACTGAAAAGTAGCTCTTATATCTATTTGATTATAGAAGATTTTAAATTTGGAATGCAATCAGCTAATGGGAGGAAAAGCCAACTAACAGTCAGCACACAGTAACTACAACAAACAATTCAAGGTTTCTAAAGTCACCCAGTATGAATCATCCACAAGTTGACTGTGCTCCACCATGAATCTGGCCAATTATTTCACAGTCAGCTTTAACCTTCTTGCTCACACTTAAAGGAAAGTGCCAATTTAATGACTCACTACTCTTTGAAGAAAATATATTCAGTGTTCAATGTGTGTAGATCAATTTATCAGGACCTAAAGGCCACATTCAAGCTAACTTCACACTCCTTCCTGCTGCTGGCTAGTAATTTGTATTAAACTTAAAATACAATCACAACAGGTCATCTGTGAAAACACATGCTCTTTAAATAGCAAAAAGATGCAAATACAGGAATAGACAGACAATGGAAAGACTGTAACCAAACGTAATGTACTCCCTCCATACAGTTCAGAAAAGTCATGATGATGTAAGCGTGAAAGTGGATCCAGACTGCGAAAGAAAAGACTGTCCTCACAGTATTAATATCAAACAATGTATAGTCTGTCATTGTTGTTTGTGTGTCCAATCCTCATTCATTTCAAAAGGATAGCACAGGTAGCATGGTAGTTCAGTGATTAGCATTACTGCCTCTCAATGTCAGGTACCTGGGTTTGATGCCAGCCTTGGGTGACTGTGCAAATGCCACACACAAATTCTCCCTGTCTCTGCATGGATATCTGCCAGATGCTCCAGTTTCCTCCCACAGTCCAAAGATGTGCAGGTTAAGTGGACTGGGCGTGATAAATCATCTGTAGTGTCCAGGGATGAGTAGTCTAGGTGGACTAGCCATGGTAAGAATGGGGTTACAGAGATAGGACACAGCGCGGTGTCTGATGCTCTTTGGAGGGTCGGTGCACACTTGATGGGCTGAATGAGCTCTTTCTGCACTGTAGGGATTCTACAACATGAAAGCCCAAATGTGAGGCACTTTGAAGCTCCACATACAAATTTTCACTCGGATGCTTCTTAATCTTGGTTTACTGAATAATACAAACTTATTGTATACTATAGGATGTCTCATTTTATCCATCGACTTGCTCTAAAGGCAAGTTAAAAATAGACAAATCTCCATAAAACTAGGATTTCTCTACTATTTCTCAGAAAAGAGGAGCAACAGTAAAACTACCTTTTCAACTAACATACTCATGTACTGGTAAGATTTTTTTATAAATTCAAAAATCTTAAAACTTCCCTTGCTAATACTCAAATGACAGATGTTCTTTTGATACCAACATACTTTTAATTACCAAAACAAACTAAACTGACTCTAGAATCAGAAACAATATTAGCCTCCATTTCCTTAACTGCTTTTAGTCATCAGTCATGATCTTACTAAATGGCAGAACAGACTTAGGTTGAACGGTCTACTCCTGTTCCCATGTTCCTAGCACATAACCGTGATAATTATGCAAATTATGCAAAATACTCCCAATTTAATTTGGTCCTAGCATACTGCCCTTTCCTGTATTACTATGAAGGAAGGTCATAGTACAGAAGTATAAGGAACCATGTTCTTCCATACAATTTCATAATAAATATGGCAAACATGTGCTGCATGTGCTTTCATGTTATTATCATCATCATGAACAAAGCAAATGCCACAAAATTTTTATCCCTAACCCTATCCCACGTCCTGATTTAATAAGTGGTACATCAGCACAGCCATCTAAAGAGGTATCAGCAAAAACCAAATGATACAACACACCCAGTATGCTGGGAAGCAAAAAGTGCTTTCTGCGAATCTCAAAACTACTGTATTTCAATAGTAATATGTCGCAAATATTTTATCTCTGATGCTCCAGTTTTCTCCCTTTAAACTGATATTTTATAAAAGAGATGAGTTGTGTTTAAAATGTCTTTGAGGTTACAATATTCTCAGTGAAAGAAGACCTGCGTACCATCACCAGTTTTCTTTTGTTCACAGTGATGATTACTCATCCATCACTTCATTGCTGTTGTGGCACTTGCTGTTGCCCACCCACTGCATAACAGCAATAAGGGCACCAACTGGTTTCTTCCTGAAAAATGTGATCCACAGTGAAATACAGCAAACCCGAAACCATTACTGCTCCAATTTTATTGTCCAATTCCAAGATCTTATTTTATTCTATTAATTGTTATGAAAAGTCTGACAACTTTGAATTTCTTGTAACAATTTAACCTGGCAGCAGTTCAATAGTGTGACAATTCCAAGTTTCTGTTACATTGCTGAAATTTCTGATGCCAGCATTGGTACATCACATGACAAGCTAATCTGAAATCTCACAGTAGGTCCTACAGTCAGGGAATTCATGACATAATATATGAAACAAGATCCCAGATTGGACAAAGCAGATACAACCAATGCAATCTGACAGGATAAAATCTCAAAAACCAATAATCACCATTGGTTTTGACTGTGGTAAACACGTCTTTTAACCAAATCCTGCTACTGCAGTATTTGCATACCACATACAGTACTTTGAACAAAGTACGTCGGAGGATGGGGAGGGAGAGTACAGCAACATTATTTTTTGGCAATCCCTTCAGGCAACTCTCAGAGATCATACACCATCTTCAGGACAAAACGAATGCTTAGTTAAACAAACTCAAAAAAGATAAATCTTGCAGATGGGCAATGTTATTATTAACTTCTTTAGCTGCTTACACAGAATGAATCTGAATTTTGTACAGTTTTAGTCAAAGACTATCCATTATGAATTGTCCACCAAAGTCAGTTGAAATCCAAAGGGCAAAGATTCCAAATCAGCTGGAAAATATTGTTTTGTTATTTACGTGAGCTGATTGCTTAATTTTCCCTTAGGTAATATACTACCAGATATTTAATTAACATTTAACTTTACATCTGATACGTACTTTAAAATGTTAAATATTCTGTATAGATACTTTACTAAAACCACAAAAACTGCAAATTTGCTGAAGCCTATTGTACAAATAAAAGGCAGAATATTCTTACGCTAACTTCATACTGGCTTTATACTCTAGTTTTGAGCGACTACAGACTAGTTAAGAATCCAGACTAGTTAAGAATCCAGACTATAACGATCATACTAAAGGAATGGTCTACTCTGTATATTAAAAGAAGCAGGGAAATCATATGGACGGGGTGGGGGGACTGAGCAAATAGCTTTGAAATTCAACATCCAAAAGAACACTGTGGATATTTAACACTCCACGACATTACTTGACACAAACAATGGCATTTTTCACGGGGCTTGAGATTTATTGAGCATGTTCAGTTTAAGGTTCCGATGATTAGGAAACAGACCCAGCTTTGCTTTCGTATCTGATGACATCAACTAGACTCCACGCCTTGATTGCTGTCCCGGAACACACCCCCACCCATACAGGATCTCCCATTCCTACTGAGTGAAAACTCGAATCTATTAATTAACTGCAGCAATCAACTTATAATTACACTTGCCATTTTGAGAGTAAAAAATAAAAGTTTAAACACATATCTCGCTCAACAGTGGATGTTCCAAGGTGTAACGAAAAAAAACACCCGTTTTCATAATCAAGATTTTAAAAGGTTTCCTTTGCATTTATTACACTCTTGTGGAATGCAAGTCGAACTAGGGCGGTGCTTTGGGAAATTAAAAAAAACACAAGTGGAAACTTCTAAAAATAGAACCGTGCACCTGAAAACACAGTTGTCTTATTTTTAAAAAAAAATAGTAGTCTGCCTTGGGACGCGGAAGCACGGTTAGGAATCCCCCTCGGAATTCGAATAAAAAAGATTGAACACTAACTACAGAATTAAACAAAAAGAAAGGCGAAGTGGGCGTTGAAAGGTTTCAAAAAAAAAGTTCGAAGTTAGCGTTGGCTGGCATTAAGCTGTAATCAAACAGGGGCATGAGATTAATAAAAGATATCAGAAGGTGACCCCTCTGAAGCCGGGGCTAACATTCACTCACCTTGTAGACATTCTCGGTCATACGATGCACTTCATCCGTGCGAGACATGGTGCCCGAAAAGTCTTGTCTTCTCTCCTCAGCCTCAGTCAGTCAGCAACGAGCAACTTGCAAACTCTGATCTAAAAGTTCCTCCACGCCGCGAATAAAAAGCCTCTCTCGCCCCCTGAAACTTTTTTTTTCTCTCTCTCGCTTACACACACTTTCTCTCACAGCCTGACAGTGATTTCCAATCCACCCACGCAGCCAGAGTGTGTATGAGAGAAAAAAAAAAGCAAGGTCCCGGGTAGCTCCCTCCACGCGCAGCCGCCAACACCAGCGACTTGGCCGCCGGCCACGGTTGCCTGGGAAACGCCGAAGGCGGGCGAGCACTCCCGCCGACAACCAAACCTGACGGTTAGAAAGACTCCGCCCCGCTCCCGGCGATTGGCTGAGCTCCGAGAAACCCCGGCGCTCCCACCGTCGCTCCCCGCCCACTGGCACACGATTAGGTTGCGTCCGCACGGCTGACGTCACGTCCCCCTCCCCCCACTCCCTCCACCCCGGCTCTCGAGCAGATTCCATTGGACAGATTTCAGAGCCAAGATCTGAGAGAGATTTTGTCTCTGTCACCCCCCAACCACACACAAAAATTATATCAATAAGAAGAAACGTAAATTGTCTCCACAGCAACCCAGTTAATGTTACATTAGAAATTCCCCCTTCGCATGTGCAGCCCGTACGTAAGGATTGTCAACTCCTGTAGGGATTTTTCCCCCAGCCCCACTCTCTGGTCGTAATGTTGCTCTACTTTTTGGAAGCATCATTTGCCACCAGAAAACCAAAAGGGTAATTATTTGCAAATTAATCTAGTGTGGGCTCATCTGGTGGGCAATGACGATGAATCATCCTCAACCAGCGGTTACTCAGGTGCTCAGGGATGACTATCCCCAGCCTACTTCATGTAATTGTCACTTCCAAACTAATCACTGCAACGAGTCACTGTCACTGCTGGATCCAGAAAAACCCAAACCGCAGCTCGCAATTGCCGCACCTACCCTTCGGTGAAGATTTCGCTGCTGCTCCGCGTTTGATGCAATGGTTGTCTTCCCCCCACCCCTCCCCGTTTCATAGCCCTTCTACCCCATCCTTTCCCCATTTGGTCGCAGTTATTTTTCTAAATTTTCAATGAGTATCAGAGTGCAGATATCCTCCTATTCCTTGTTCCCCTTGAAGAAGATTCCCCTGTTTGTTACAGTGGCTGGTCTGTAATTTCTGTAACCAGTTTCCCATGGCGTCTTTCGGTTTTCTCTGAAACAGATCGCTTTGCGTACGGGGGTTTCAGCGGACTTGCAGATGTAATCTTTCTCCTTCGAAACGAAGTGGATATCTAGGGTGGAAAATTTGAGTAACAATATGCACATGTACAACTCTTCCACGTCCCAAAAAATCCGACTCCGCTGCCCCGTCATGGCTCCTTGAGAAAGATGGCAATCTTCCTGACTCTTGTCCTCCGGGATTTTAAAATACGGTGAACCGTAGACCACAAAAAAAGAAATATTTTATTTTGAAACAAAGATGATAGCTAAGAAATGTAGAGATGATTTTATTCTCGACCAGACGCTTAACGGTCAATTAAAACATTTTTAAAAGGTAAAACTTGAATTAATAGAGCCATTAAAGAAAGTTTGCTACAAGAAATGAGTCATAATTAAATACCAACTGTGGGGGAGCAGTAACTAATGCTTATCGTATCTTACAATTTGTTCCTTTGGCTTTACTTCAGGTCAAGGAGATGTGTCAGATGTATAGAGTTTAACCCTGGTATTTACTGAGAGAAGTCTTGTCTTTACCAGACATTTGTCACATTCAATGCTTGTTCACAGGCTTGAGCACTTCGTGATTTCATGTCATGCTTAAGGCAGCCCCAACCTGAATTCCTGCTAAGGACCACACCATGTGATATTATGAGCACAGTTGTGGTTACAACTCAGTTAGCGGTCCTTGATGCATATATATAAGTCTATCTTATGCATGCTTGCCTTTTGTTTATCAGACCATGCCAGGATGGATTAACATGGTGTTCTCAGACAACAACAAATGCATCTGTCAGCCAACTGTCAGGAGCTAACCAAAACTATCCGTACTGTGCTCAGAGATAACAAGGTGTGGAGCTGGATGAACACAGCAGGCCAAGCAGCATCATAGGAGCAGGAAAACTCGACGTTTCGGGTCTAGACCCTTCATCAGAAA
>JAHRHZ010000082.1:14328650-14360318 GCA_024137785.1 Ginglymostoma cirratum | reverse complement strand
TTTCTGATGAAGGGTCTAGACCCGAAACGTCGAGTTTTCCTGCTCCTATGATGCTGCTTGGCCTGCTGTGTTCATCCAGCTCCACACCTTGTTATCTCAGATTCTCCAGCATCTGCAGTACCTATTACCCCTGTACTGTGCTCAGCATTTCCTCACAGCAACTCAGTGGAACTAGGAAAATTTGCCCAGCGCCACATGCTGGCATTTTATATGATGCATTATTATGACCATTATTTTGTTGTTAATTTTCTTCACAATTTCTATATCTATGTTTCTTTCTTCACTACAGCAGATGACTGCACTAGGATTTTATACAGAGCATTTGATGTAAAAGAAAGCCCCACTGTCCTTCAGGGAAGTGTAATTGGAAAAAGTGGCTGCTGAACGAGAGGCAACTATTCAGAACTCTTAATAAAAACTTGGTTATAGCGGGGGATTTTAAAGGAGGCATTTCAAAGGTTAGTAGTACGTCCAGGCCTAACTGGCTTAATAGACGCAAAATGTTCCTTTTTATAACCATTCCTGAAACAGTTTATGTTCGGTTATGCTCCATCACATACTCAAAGTAATCCTTGCCATTTCCAATACAAGGAGTAGCCAAATATTTGTCATACTTCCATTGTACCTGCCATGGCTGATGGTGAAATCTGCATTCGATAAAAATTTGGAATTCAGTCTAATGATGACAAAACCATTGTCGATTGCATAAACTCCCAAGGAAGGAAAATCTGCTGACCTTATCTGGTCTGGCCTATATGTGACTCCAGACACACAGTCAATGTGATTCTTAGCTGCCCTCTGAAATGGCCTAGCAAGCCACTCAGCTGTTTCAACCACTAGGAAGTCTCAAAAAAGCAATGAAAGCAGACGAACCACTGAGCATCAACTAAGGCACAAGAAACCACAGATATAAACTCATCCATGTCAACCCTGCAAAGTACTCCTCACTAACATCAGGAGCCAGTGCCAAAATTGGGAGAGTTGTCTCACAAACTAATCAAGAAACAACTTGACATAGTCATTCTCACAGAATCATACCTTACACACTATGTCCTAGACAATACCTTCACCATCACTGGGTATGTCCTGTCCCAATGGCAGGACAGACCCAGCAGAGGTGGTGGCGCAGTTTATTCCATCAGGAAGGAGATGTCTTGGGTGTCCTCAACATTTACTCCAGACCTCATGAAGCCTTATGGCAACAGTTCAAACATGAACAAGGAATGTCACCATAAGCCACCATCTCTGCCACTTTCAGCAGGATGCCACCATCAGACACATGTTCTCCTTACCTCCCTTGTCAACATTCCACAGGGACAGTTCTCTCTGGGACAGCCTGGTCCATGCCCAATACCTCCCAACACCCCAACAGCATTTTTTCATGCAATTGGAGGAAGTGCCAAGCTCGCCTGTTTACCTCCTCCCTCCTCACCATCCAAGGCCCTGGACACATTTTCCAGATGAAGCAGCAATTTACCTGCATTTCATTTAAACTAGTCTACTGTATTCGCTAGTCACTATGCATCTCCACCGGGGACATGAAACACAGACTGAGTGACCGCTTTGCCAAATGCCTATGTTCTGTTTGTACAAATGACTCAAACTTGCAGTTGCCTGTCACTTCAACACCCCACCATGTTCCCATGCCAACAGGTCTGTATCAGGCCTGCTGCAGTGCTCCAGCCAGGCTCAATACAAGTTAGAGGAACAACACCTCATCTTCTGTTAAGGAAGCCGACAGCCTTCAGTACTCAACATCAGGTTTAACAATTTAAGAACATGAGCACCTCCTTCCATGTATGTTATCTGCTCCCACAACCTCAGGTCCTGTCATGAACTCTGTTTTCTGTTCAGCAATGCTGCCAGACCTCCTGTGTTTCCCCAGTAAATTATGTTTTTATTTGTTTCAAGTCTCCAGCATCCACAGTTCTTTGTTTTATGTTAGGAGCAAGGAAATTTCCTACTGATCGCCACATACTGCTCCTTTTTTGGCTGATGAATCAGTCGGTCTCCATATTAAACACCACTTGGAGGAAGCACAGGGCAAGGGTGCAGAATGTACTTTGGGCGGGGACTTCAATATCCACCACCAAAAGTTGCTCAGTAGCACAACTATCAACTGAGCTGGTCAAGTCCTAAAGGACATGACCACTAGGTTAAGCCTGCAGAAAGTGGTGAGGGAACCAATGCGGGAGAAAAACAAACTTAACTTCATCCTCACTAATCTGCCTGCCATATTTGCATCTGTTCAGGGTAGTATCGATAGGAGCGATCACTTCACAGTCCTTGTGTCGATGAGATCCAGACTTCTCATTGAAATTCCCTGTATTGTGTTGTCTGGCACTATTCCCATGCTGAAAATCGAATAGACTTTTATCAGATCTAGCAAGTCAAGACTGGGCATCTATGAGTCGCAGCAACAGCAGAATTGTACCCCAGCACAAAATACAACCTCGTAGCCCAGCGTTTCCCCCAGTCTACCATTACCATGAACCCAGGGAATTAACCTTGGTTTGATGAAGAGTGCAGGATGGCATATCAGGAGCAACATGAAACATACCTAAAAATGAGGTGTCAACCCTATGAAATTACAAAACAGGACTACTTGCATGCCAAACAGCATAAGTAGAAAGTGATAGATAGAGGTAAGTGATTCTACAACCAACGAATCAGACTTACGTCCTGCAGTCCTGCCAAACCCAGTTGTAAAAGTGGTGGATAATTAAATAACCCATTGGAGAAGAAGGTTCCACAAACATCCCCATCCTCAAAGACAGTAGAGCCCAGCACACCAGTGCAAAAGATAAGGCTAATGCATTTGCAACAATAATCACCCAGAAGTGCTGAGTGGATGATCCATTTCAGCATTCTCCAAAGGTCCCCAATACTACAAATATCAGTCTCAGCCAACTGGATTCACTTTATGTGATTACAAGAAATGGCCAGAGGTACTGAGTCTTGCAAAGGCTACGGGCCCTGACAACATATCAGTAATAGTACTGAAGATGTCTGCTCCAGAACTTGCTGTGCCCTGGTCATGCTGTTTCATACAGCAACAACACTACCATTTACCCAAAAATGTGGAAAATTGCCCAGATTCGTCCTGTCTACAAAAACCAGAGTAAATCCAACTAATCAAAATACTGACCCCATCTGTCTACTTAGATCATCAATAAAGTGGTGGAAGGCATCATCAGAATGCTATCAAGCAGTATCTGCTCAGCAATAATCTGCTCACTGATTCCCAGTTTGGGTTCCTCCAGTGTCACGTAACTCCTGACCTCATTATAGCCTTCGTTCAAACATGGACAAAAGAGATGAATTCCAAAGGTGATGTGAGGTGAGACTAACTGTGCTTGGCATCAAGGCCTCACTTGACAAGTATTGCATCAAGGAGACCTAGCAAAGCTCAAGTCAGAGGAATCAGGGAAAATTCTCCATCAGTTGCAGTCATAATTGGCAGAAAGGAAAATGGTGTGGTTGTTGGGAGTAAGTTGTCTCGGCTCCGGGACATCTAGAGATCTAAATGTAGAGTCCTCGATAGACCCACCTTCAGCTACTTCATCAATGGCTTTCGCTCCGTCATAAGATGTTCAATGATGATTGCAAAGCTTGCAGCACCATTTGTAACTCCTCAGATAATGAAGCAGTCCATGTCCAATCGCAGCAAGGCCTGAACATCATCCGGTTTTGGGCTGACAAGTGGCAAATGATATTTGTGGCACACTGGTGCCAGGAAACAATCAAATATAACAAAAGAAAATCTAACTATCACCCTCGATATTCAATAGCATTACCATAACTGAATCCCACAGTATCAACATTCTGGGGTTACTGTTGACCAGAAACTCAACTGGTCTAACTGTACAAATAGGTAAAAGGTGAGACCTCCCATAGAGAGGATAATAAATGGTTTTGCATTAACGCATTTTCAGAATCAGCTTTAACAGAAGGTTACTTTGAAGTTGATCATTGATCAGTTTTAGTGCTCAGTTGCAGAAGGCTGCTAGGTCATCAAGTTCAGCTAAGTCATAGAGATATACGGCATGGAAACAGACCCTTCAATCCAACTCGCCCATGTCGACCAGATATCCTACATAAATCTAGTCCCATTTGCCAGCATTTGGTCCCTATCCCTCTAAACCCTTGCTATTCATGTACCCATCCAGATGCCTTTTAAATGTTGTTATTGTACGAGCCTCCACCACCTCCTCTGGCAGGTCATACCATACACACACCAGCCTCTGCATGAAAAAGTCGCCTCTTAGGTCCCTTTTATATTTTTCCCCTCTCACCTTAAACCTGTGCGCTCTGGTTTTGGACTCCCTTGCCCGGGGGAAAAAACTTTACCTATTTACCCTATCCATGCCCCTCATGATTTTATTAACCTCTATGAAGGCAACCCTCATCCTCCGATGCTCCAGGGAAAATAGTATCGGCCTAATCAGCTTCTTCCTATAGCTCAAACCCTCCAACCCTGGCAACATCCTCGTAAATCTTTTCTGAACCCATTCTAGTTTCACAACATCCTTCCTATAGGAGGGAGACCAGAATTGCATAATTGCTTCAAAAGTGGCCAAATCAATGTCCTATGCAGCTGCCACATGACCTCCCAACTCCTGTACTCAGTGCACTGACCAATAAAGGCTAGCATACCAAAAGCCATCTTCACTAGTCTATAAGGTGTCATAATATCAGAAAAGGCTCATGGTCTCATGATAAGGATCAACCAGTTAAAAGTGAATTGAGGTGTTTTCTTAGAGGATTGTGAATCTTTGAATTCTTTGCCATAGCGTACTCTTCAGTTGCTGAGCACATTTAAGACTGAAACAAAAATAGAAATTGCTGGAAAAGCTGAGCAGGTCCGGCAGTGTTTGTGGAGAGAAATCAGAGTTAATGTTTGGGTCGAATGACCCTTCCTCAGAACTTGGGTCACTCGACCTGAAACGTTAACTCTGATTTCTGTCCACAGATGCTGCCAGACCTGCTCAGCTTTTCCAGCAATTTCTGTTTTTGTTTCTGATTTACAGCATCCACAGTTCTTTCAGTTTTTATTTTGCATTCAAGACTGAGAGTGATTTGATTTTTGCACAGTAAGTGAATCAAGGAATGGGGAATATGGAATGCATGTGGAGATCTTATGCTCTTAGTGAATGACAGAACAGGTTCAAGGAGATTTATGGTGTACTGTTGTTCTTATTTTTATGTTATTATCTACAATTCTAAAACAAAACTGCAATGTGATAATTTTAAAATGAGCATACCAAGCTGAATATGTGTGCCTTTAAAGAAAGATCTTTATGGCTGCTGCATTTCATGAATTATTCTAACCTAAGAACAGCCCACTGTGTAATAAGAACTATCTTTACACTTCACTGTAGCTTAACAAAATTATTCCTAAAGTGTTGTGTCCAGAATTGGACAAAATAATACAGCTGAGGCCCAATAAGTGATTCATTAATATTGAACATGTTACATGCTATGTCTCTACTTACAAAGTATTTTTTTTTCAAAACAGCGTTTTCATCTTGTGCTGCCACTTTAAAAAATGTTTCTGTCCTACTTTGACTTACTACCTATAAATAGATCTCCTTCCCGGACTCTGCAGAAGTGAGAGGCTGTGATGAATTTATGAGTAGATAAAAAAAACCTTTTAAAAGCTTGTTAAATCTCTACTTTACTGAACAAGTACAACAATGTCACAAAAAAGGTGCATCATCAAATCCACTACTCACGATCACTGTGGCCATTTTGATCTTGAAAGTGCCAATGCATCGCTAAACCTAAGACACTTGGTGATCAAACAGAGGAAAGGATCTATTTAGATACAGAAGTAATTATCTTCACACTAAAGCAAAATAACACGGACATTGGATGTCTGAAATATGAACAGAAAACGCTGGATATATGCAGTGGATCAGTGTCTGCAAAGGGAAATAAATAGTTAACGTTTCAGGTTGATGACCTTTTAAATTCTGATAAAAGGTATTCCATGTGAAATGTCAAATCTGTTGTCTTTCCATAGATATTGTCTGACTTGCTGAGTATTTCCTGTATCTTCAATATCATCTTTAGATTTTAGAACCAAAGTTTAAGAATATCAACCAATACTTTGTGAATAAAGTGGTGAAGTAGTGAATAAAATGTATGTAAGAATAATTTCTTTGCTCTGAGTGGGCCTTGCTTAAAGTTGCTGAACTCTGCATGGTTAGTGCTGACCAAGTTGGTTGCTTTTATTTCCAGTACATTGTGACTCAATAGAAAATTCATTTTCCCAAAAAGAAATGATGTCAAATGTAATTATAGTCTGACAATAACTAATGCTTAGGTTTCTAGGTGGGGACAGTTAGGCTTTGCCTTTCAAGATAATCAAGCAACCCAAAGCTTGACTGTGCACAGCCAGTAAACAAAAGAACTTTTAAAACTAGCCTTTGTTTGAAGAAAGTGCTAACAAGCATAGCCTTGAAGACCATATTAATTGTTACCAACATTACCAAAAGTATGGAAACAGATGCAGATGGTTACTACAAAGGAAGATGTTAAATTATATATTGCACTCAATTGACTGTTGGTAGACTTTAGGGAGGGTGGAGTATGACATGCAGCACATATTGTTTCACAAACTCTGAAGCCTCCTTTTCCACTTCTATATATGTGAACATGTTCCTTTGATTACAGTAGATTATTTGGGTACATAGGAAACAGATCAGAGAAACAGGCTGATGGACCCAACCAGTCCATGCTAGCATTTATGTTCCCTTGAGCTTCTTCCAATATTTCCTCATCTGAATCTAACATTATAATCCTCCATCCCCTTCTCCCCAAAATGTTCTTTTTAGCCTCCACTTAATGGCATCTCCTTAGAAATAAAACCAAAAGGTTGATTTGATTATTTAATGACCTTGCTAACCTTTTAGTAATTGGTGTATTTAAACTCCATGATCTCTTTGTTCCTCCTCTTCACTTAGACTCATACCTTCCAAGTCAAATATGACCTCTCTAAACTTCCCACTAAAATGTATTACCTCACATTTATTGTGTTGGACTCCATTTGCCAATTACTTGCCTGTTTCACGAGTTTATTAAAGCCCTCCTTTAATTTGTAGCAGTTTCACTCAGTATTGAACATTCCCCTCAATTTAGTATTTTTAACAAATTTCGAAATTCAGTTTTGGATTCCACAGTCCAAATCACTAACGTAAATTATGATCCCAGCACTAATTCTTGCAGTAAACCACTTCTAATCTCTACCACTCTGAATAATTACACTTCCACTCTCTGTTTTCTATCTTGAAGCCAACTAGCAATCCACTCTGCCACGTGTCCCATGACTCCACATACTTTGACCTTATTGTGTAATTTAAGCCATGGAAACTTTACCAAAGGTTCATTTGGAAATCTATACACATCTACTGGATTCCTGTTGTCAACTTTCTCTGCTACCTTTTCAAAAATTCAATAATATGGTCAGCAAAATTTTCTCCTTTGTAATTCATGCTATTAATTATTACATTTTCTTTTATTTTCTAAATGTCACTTGTTCTTCCACTCCTACCTTTTGTAAGGGTTTAATTATTTTTCCTTTTTTTAAAAATTCATTCACAGAATGCAGGAATCTCTTCCCAGGCCAGCATTATCTTCATCTCTAATTACCTAGAGGGCACTTAAGAGTGAACCACATTCCTCTGGATCTAGAGTCACAGATAGGACAGACCAGATAAGGATGGCAGATTTCCTTTCCTAAAGGGAAAGCTGACTGGCCTATGATTCCTTGTGTTCTTTCTGTAATTTCTTCACCTCATCAAGTTGCTGTATGTCTTTTCAGTAGGGCACTCATGTTGTCAGCGGTTGGTTGCTTGCGTTGATATGTCTATATCTTGCTGGCAGTAAGCCAACGGCAGAATCCAGATTTTGAAGAATTCCTCTCGATTATAATACAGTGAACACATAATTTTTTTCTGACTGGGCAATTGCATAATGATTCAATCCATATTGACAGATTTAGAGGAACTCATTTACTATCATTTTGATGGGACGCATGGCTGAGTTAGGAGTAAGCCAGAAGTTTTGGTAATTTGGATCCAGGAGAATCATTGTGTATAAATGGTGAAGATAGTGTGACATATCTTGCTTAACAATTAGTCATTAATTACCTACATTTTAAAGTTGTAAAGGCTTTTTTTGGCAATTTGTCTGCCCATTGCAGTATGTCCAAAAAATATGCCTTGTATGCTGCCCTGTCGTTCCCACTCTAGTGTCATTGGAGAGCTCAGGGTTCCATTTATGCCAGGGCAATGATGTGTTATGAAGGTCATGATTTATTTTAACTTGTTCCCGTTTCATTTTTGGAGGTGGAGACTGTACACAGATAGATTCCCATTCACCTTCAAATAACTTTCTACGTAGACCTGCTTTGTTAAAAAGAACTATTCAATACTCTCTACACATTGGAATCACTATTGTGTAGTCTTGTAACATTAGTTTGGCTGTACAATATATTTATTGTAGATGCCATTTTGGGAGACAGTGGTTTTTATAGTTAAGATATGTGATGTGTATTGTCATTGCACCATCAATCAAAGCCCTCACTAGAGGGAGGTGACAGCCTAATGGTATTATCCCTGGATTGTTAATCCAGAGACCCAGGTAATGTTCTGGGGACCTGGGTTCAAATTTGATAAAAATCTGGAATTAAGAGTCTAATGATGATCACAAATCTATTGTTGATTTTCGGGAAAACCCGTTTGGTTCACTAATGTCCTTGAGGGAAGGAAACTGCCATCCTTACCTTGGCTGGCCGACATGTGACTCCAGACCCACAGCAATGTGGTTGACTCTTAACTGCCCTCTGGGCAATTTTGGATGGGCAATAAATGCTGGCCTAGCCATCTATGCCCTCATCCCGTGAATGAATAGGACAAAACCTATGATATTTAGCAGGATGTCAGGGTGTTTTTTAATTCAGTCATAAGATGTGGGTGTCGCTTGCTCAACCAACAATTTTTGCCCATCCTTAGTTGCCCTTAAGAGGGTGGTGTTGAGCTGCTTTCTTGAACCTCTGCGTCCAAGTGCTGTAGGTTGACCCACAATGTTACTGGGGGAGGAGTTTCAGGACTTTGACCCAGTTACACTGAAGGAACAGGATATATTTCCATGTGAGGGTAGTGAGTGGCTTGGACTTGCAGGTGATAGTGTTCTCGTTTCTCTGCTGCCCTTGTCAGCCTAGATGGAAGAGATTCGAAGGTGCTGTCTAAGGAGCCATGGTGAATTTCTGCATGCAGTGTTTTCTGTAGATGGTATTACACTGCTACTACTGACCATCAGCTGAGGAGGGAATAAATGGTTGTGGATGTTGTGCCAATCAAGTGGACTGCTTTGTTCTGGATGGTGTCAAACTTATTGAGTGTTGTCGGAACTGCTGTCATCCAGGCAAGTGGGGAATACTCCGTCATACTCCTCTCTTGTCAATAAACCTGGAGCTGGACAAACACAGCAGGTCAAACAGTATCAGAAGAGCAGGAAAGTCAAAGTTTCGGGCCAAAACAGCTCCCTGCTCCATCTCTACACTCAGCCCTGACCCTAAGCCCTGTCGGGTAGTCACCATACCCTCGATCCTCCACTCCTCAGTGAGGCTGAACGATCAGTCCTTAGCAAAGGGCTCACGTTCATTCTCCTGCGCCCACACGTAAACGAATTCCACATGTGTCTTGATGTCGAGCTCTTTTTTCGTCACCGCCACCTCCACGTCTATTTCTTTGAAAGGGAATCCAACCCACCCTCTAACAACACCCTCTCCCACCTCCAACAAACTCCATCCTTCTGGACACACCCTCTCAGCCTCCTACCCTCCCTTGACCTCCTCATCTCAAACTGCCACCGCAACATCAATTGCTTAGATTTCTCCACTCCCTCACTTACTCCAACCTCTCATCATTGGAACGCACAATCCTTTGTTCCTTTCCCTCATCCTCAACCTCACTACTAAATCCAGCAATAATGGGGCACAGTGGTAGTATGGCGAACTGACCTCTACATCACTGAAGCCAGATGCCAACTCTCTGACACCTTCTCCTACTGTCCCCTTGATCATGACCCACCTCTGATCACACCCCCATCTCCCAGCCATCAACAACATTATCACCTTGGGAGATCTCCCACCCACAGCCTCCAACCTCATAGTTTCCCAACCCGGCACTGCCTGTTTCTATATCCTAATCAAAATCCACAAATTCGACTACCCCAATCGATCCATTGTCTCTGTCTGCTCCTGCCCCACCGACTTCATCTCTTCCTACCTCAACTCCATTCTTTTCCCTTTGGTCCAGAAACTCCCCACCTACATTCGTGACACAGCCCACACCCTCCACCTTTTCGAAAACTTTCAATTCCCCAGCCACGAACAGCTCATCTTCACCATGGACATACAGTCCCTGTTTCCTGTATCCTCCATAAGGATGGCCTAGAAGGCCTCCGCTTCTTTGTGTCCCGTTTGTCCAACGAGTCCCCCTTCGCTGACACTCTCATTTGCTTGGCAGGACTGGTCCTCACTCTCAACAATTTTTCCTTTGATTTCTCCCATTTCCTTCAGACCAAAGGGGTGGCCATGGGCACCCGCATGGGCCTGAGTTATGCTGCCCTCTTTGTAAGATTTGTGGAACAGTCCCTCTTCTGCAACTATACCGGTACCATTCGTCACCTCTTCCTCCATTACATTGATGACTGTGTTGGTGCTACCTCATGCTCCCATGAGGAGTTCGAGCGGTTCATCAACTTCACCAACACCTTCTACCCCTGGACCATTTCTGACACCTCCCTCCCCTTCCTGGACCTCACTGTCTCCATCTCCAGAAACCGATTCACCACTGACATCCATTTTGAAATCCACTGACTCTCACAGCCACCTTGACTACACCTCGTCTCACCCACCCTCCTGCAAAAAGGCTAACACATACGCTCAATTCCTCCTTCTCCGCTGCATCTGCTCCCAGGATGAGACGTTCCACTCCAGGACCTCCCAGGTATCCTCCTACTAGAGAAAGTAGTTTTTCCTCCTGTGTAATTAAGGATGCCCTCAACCACGTCTCCCTCATTTCCTGCACTTTTGCCCTCAAATCCCCTCCCCCAACAACAATAAATATAGACCCCCCTACGTACCACCCCACCAATCTCTGAATCCAATGCATCATCCTCTGACATTTCTGCCACCTACAATCAGAACCTACCACCATAAAGATATTTCCTTCCCCACCCCTGCCCGCTTTCTGCAGGGACTGTTCACTTTGCGACTCCCGTGTCTGCTCTACACTCCCCACCAACCACTCCACCACAGCTGGTACCTTTCTCTACAACAGTAAGAGGTGCAACGCCTGCCCCCACACTTCTCCTCTCAACTCCATCCAAGGCCCCAAACAATCCTTCCGGATCCGGCAGAGACTCGCCTGCACCTCATCCAACCTGATTTATTGCATCTGTTTCTCCGGATGTAGTCCCCTCTATATCAGGGAGACCAAATGCAGACTTGGGGATCAGTTCACAGAGCCCTCTGCACACACCAACCAACCTGACCTTCCAGTTGCCATCCATTTTAATTCCCCCTCCCACTCCCCTGGCGACATGCCCATCCTTGGCCTCCTTCACTGTCAGAGTGAGGCCAAATGTATACTAGAGAAATAACACCTGATATTTCTTTTTGGTAGCTTACAGCCCAAGGGCCTGAATATTAACTTCACCAGCTTCAAGATTCCTCCAACCCCATCCTTATCCCATTTCCCGCCTCCCTGACCCATTCTCACCCTTCCATCTTCCTACTCACCTATCTGCTCTACCTTTCCTATTGACCAATCACTATAACCCCTTACCCGCATCCACCTTTCATCATCCCACCTACCTTTCCTCAGCCCCACCTGTTTTCTCTATTTATTTCTGGGCTCCCCTCCTCCTCCCCAGTCCTGACAAAGGGTTTCGGCCCAAAACGTTGACTTTCCTGCTCCTCTGATGCTGTATGATCTGTTGTGCTTGTCCAGCTCCACATTTATTGACTCTGGCTTCTAGCATCTGCAGTCCTTACTGTCTCATGTTCCTCTCTTGTGCCTTGTGGGCTTTGACCTGCTCTAGTAGGCATATATTTATATGGCAAGACCAGTTTAGTTTCTGGTCAGTGGTAATCCCAAGATGTTGATAATGCAGGATTTAGTGATGATAGTGCCATTAAGTGTCAAGGGACGATGGTTAGATTCTCACTTGTTGAAGAAAATCATTGGCTGACTGCGTTGGTGATATCGTAGAGGCTGCTACAAAGTGTTAAGGTCAATACAGTGTGGAGCCGGAGGAACACAGCAGGTCAGGCAGCATCAGAGGAACAGGAAAGTTGACGTTTCAGATTTATCGGTCCTGATGAAGAGTGCAAACTTGAAACATCAACTTTGCTGCTCCTCAAATGCTGCCTGACCTGCTGTGTTCCTCCAGCTCCACATTGTATTGACTGTTACAAAATGTTGGCATGTATTTCCTTAAACTCGTAGGATGAGCAGAAAGAAATAGAAGTGTTGGACTAAAGGGACAACTTGTCAACATTCTTACTCAAGTACTACCTGAGTGTGGAGACCCAGATCATTAACCCTGCACAACAATGACTTACATTTACATGGCACCTTTTAGAGATAATTTATAGCACATAAAGAGATAGTTTGATCCAAAAAGTCTATGCCAATGTTTGTACACCAAGCCTCCTTGATTTAGTTGAAGGTAATGAATAAAAAGTGCATTTAATATATGCTGCCTGTTGATAAATGGACCTGCGTTTCAAGAGGCAGCTTAGAAGAGTCACCAGTAACGTTCCTACAAAGCAATTGTTCCCCAGAAAACCATTTTTTTTCCATTATTATTCTCCGTCACACAGTAAAATGTCCCAAGGCAATTCACAGCAGCAAAAGTTTACACAAAGTAACATATATAGATATTAAGGCAGTTTGCCAAAAGTTTAATGAAAGAGATAGGGAAGAGAGGTAGAGATGCAAAAACTTCAGGGAGAAAGAATTCAAGAGATCTTATGCTCTTGGCAGCTGAAGACATAACCATCAATGAGAGAGCGAAGAAAACTGGGGATAGGCGAGAGCCCAGAATTGAATGAGCACAGATATTTCGATAATTTTAGGGCCAGTTGTGGTTAAAATCAAATTGTTGCTGTATTGATCGGCAACAACAGGCGTGGTGAGTGAATGGAACTTGGTGCAAGTTAGGATATAGGCAGCAGAGTTTTGAAGAACTCATGGTTATGAAAATGTACAGTGGAAGACTGGCCAGAGGAAGATAGAAATAGTCAAGTGAAGAATTAATAAAAGCATTATTGAGGGTTTGATTTGAATTGAGGCAGTAGCAGAAACGTATGGTTTTATGGAAGTAGAAAAGTAGGTAATCTTAGTAGGAGAAAGGATACGGCATCAAATGCTCTGTTCAGAATCAAATAGAATCCCAAGGCAGAAAATAGTCCAGTTTAACATTTGACAGCCAATGAAAGGGATGGATCAATGGCTAAGGAAATTGGTTTGTGATGGAGATCTAAGATAATGGCTTCAGATTTTTCAGTTTTAATCTTGATAAAAAGACTTATTATTTCAATACTGGATGTTAGACAAGTGGTATAAGAAATCAGAAACAGTGAAGAAATAAAGGGTATAAAGGGTAAAGCAGTGAAGAAGTAAATTGTAAGGCTAAAGCTAGGTGTTTTCAATGGGCACATGGAACATAATATGTTTGGATGACATCACTGAGGAGCAGCATTTAGATGAGAAATTCAAAGAAAACTCTTGTCCTGGTTTTGTATCATAAGACAACACTTCAGTATACTGAGCAGCTGTATCTGACATACTTTCTACGTTTTTACCCTTCCAGAGAATTTTTTGATTAGTTTGTCTGAGCCAATGAAGGTGAATTAAGAGTATCCTCATTGCATCTGCAACATTTAAACAGCTTACTAGAATTTACATTTTAAAAATACGTTTTTTTCTGGTAAAATTATTGCAAAAGCTGTCTGAAATGGGGTGCATCTATGACAATTGACTTTTTAAACTCAACCAGAGATCACCTGAAGCTGATTGTGCTTTTCATGACTGAGGAAAAATAAGAAAATTAAAACAAAATCAATTCTGTACAGCAGGTTTGGTAATCCAACACCTCAAACAGGTTGGGTCTGCAGTATTCCAGAGCATTGCTGATGCTAAATCAGACAAACTTGCTCATTAATGGATCCTGTATAAGTAAACTTATTACTGGGGCAAACAAATTACTGTGATCAGGAATTCTTCCTACTTCTCTTGAGCAATAGCAAATAGATCTGGGAAAGATAATCAGAAGCTCTTCAATTTAAGCTGTTTAAACTGTAGTATCCCTGAAAACAAACGACAGCTGCTGATATTTTGCTACTGTTAAGTACAAATTCTTATAAAGAGCAAAGATGCACCTCATAGTCAAACTGATGAAAATGTTATTTATTTTGGGGGGGAAGGGGTTAGCTTACTTTGAAGCCTCTTCTGCATTGTGATGGCTTTCAGATATCTCATAACCAAAAGAAATAAAAATCAATTGAAATAGCTTTTGAGTGTTAGTTTCTCTGTGTTCCAAGTAAAGTGTTAAACATTTCTGTGTAAGAAGTAAAATGGGACAGTGGATGTTTACAGTTTAAGAATAATTTGCTTACAATAAGACTTTGTATTTTGGGCCTGCTACCTTACGGTCTTGTATTTTGGGTTGATGCAGATTTCTTTGGCAAGTTATCCAATGATTAGGATACAGAGTGATTACAGATTACTGTGATGAGATTCAACATGCCCATCCCAATGTCCACCAGCTGCACACTGAATTGATCATAAGACCATAAGATGCAGGAGTAGAAGTGGGCCGTACAGCTCATCAAATCTGCACTGCCATTCAATGAGATCATTGCTGATCTGATAATCCTCAACTCTACTTTCCTGCCTTTTCCCACAACCCTTGATTCCCTTTGAAATAACTCCACAGAAGCCAGTATCCCATCAGCAAGTCACCCTTTATTTCGTGGAAAGTCCTTGACACTGGTTCAGCTCCCTCACAGCCAGCTCTCAGAGTATGAAGACATCTAACACTCCTCCTTTCATCTGTTAGCCAGGGCTCCCTGATTGGACCAGATTATCACTCCTAATCAGGGAACTCGTATTCTATGAGGTCCACCTAGTTTACCTCGTTACAATCAGTACATTCCTACCTCTTTGAATCTGAGGACAAAGACTGGTCCGTTTTCTTGTAGCGCCTCCTGAGGCATTTTAGCACTGGGTCATGTTCCTCCAACTGCATCGGATATGGGCGGCATGTAATGCACAGGAGCTTGCTTCATGCGCCTGGAGCATTTTGGGAGAAATTCGTTCTTTTCTTCCGGTGGTAAAGGTGTCGATGCGGTGAGATCCACCGTGACCATTCAGATTCAGAGGTCTCTTCAATGCTTGATGGAGAGTGAGAGCCCACAGGTTTTGACAGCCCTTCCAAAAGTTCCAAGTTGCAGGGCAGGTTTTGCTCCTGCACCATTTGCAAGTTTGTGGCTTTCATATAGTCCACATGCTTGTTCAGGACTGTCGCTCCCAACTGAACTTTATATGTCACTGGTCCTGACCTAGCATCAACCAAGCATCTTACCCAGGTCTATTTCGGTGGTTTTTACACCAAACTTCAACCCCTGTAGTAAACACTCACTGTCGCTTGGTGCAGTCTGGCATCCATCACTGGCATTCCTGATGCCATTTCACTTCCCTCCCCCCAGGTCTGGGATGATCAGATTTAATCTGGTGCAGAGTATTCTCCCCAGTAGCAACTCTGGTGGAGCTATCCCTGTAGTTGCATGAGGGGTGGTCCTACAATCAAACAGGAACCGGGACAGTTTGTTATCTATTGAAGCTAAAGGCTGTTTCTCCAAACCTGCCTTTAAAGTTTGGACTACTCTTTCTGCCAGGCCATTGGATGATGGATGGTATGGACCTGTCCTTAAATGTGTAATCCAGTTCAACTTTAGGAAATATTCAAATTCCCTGCTGGTAAACGATGGTCTGCTATTTGTGACCAAAACTTGCAGGAGTCCATGTATTGCAAAAGATGCATGCAGTTTTTCTATCATTCCCATGTTTGATGAGTGAACTCTCTGCACGTTCAATCACTTTGAGTGGGAGTGCACAATGACTAAGAACACTGAGCCCATGAAAGGAGCTGCATAGTCGACGTGTAACCAAGTCCAGGGATAACCTGGACATTCCCATGAATGAGGCAGAGGTGCTGGCGGTAATCTTTGTCCTTGTTGGCATTCTGAGCACTCTGCTTGCATCCGAGCCTGGCCACAAGATATAACTTCTCATCAACTTTCATTTTGGAGACCCCTGGATGATCCTGTTGGAATTCAGCTAGTACCTGGCAGCAACCTTTGTTTGGGACAATCACTCTCACTCCCCATAATAATATGCTGTCCTCTACTGTGATCTGGTCTCAGCGAGTCCAAAAAGGCTTCAATTCTATTTATGACGGCCCTTTGCTTTCCCCCATCACCACCAGCTGTTTCAGTTTTGCCCCTGAATCCTTCTGCATCTAACGTCTGATATTGTCACCTGTGACTGGCAGTGTGTCCAGGAAATTTAAAACCATTATGGACCCTTCCAGGGCCAGTACCACTGGCAGTGTATCTGCCAATGGGAGGCAGTTCAATGCATCCACATTCGCTACTTAGCCTCCAAGATGGTGTTCCAACTAGTAATTATATGTACTTAGTACTAGAGCCCGTCACTGAATTCATCCTGAAGCTATGGGCGGCACTGCCTTGCCCTCTTTAAGTAGACTTCACAGCAGTTAATAGTCCGTTATTGTTACAAATTTACATCTGTAAAAGTTTTAGTGGAACTTCTGACTCCACATATGACCGCCAATCTCTATCTGGGCATATTTATGCGCTGCATTAGCCAAACTCCTGGGTACTTATGCTATTGGGCATTCCTCTCCACTGGGTCACCTATGAGCTAATACTACCTTGATGCCATATGGGGAGGCATCATATGTCAATTCCAGATCTTACTTGGGATGGTAGTGTGCCAACACCTGAGAGGATGACAGCTGTTAGTTCACTTCCCAAAAGGTATGACTTGGCTACTCGACCATTTCCAAGGCTGACACTTTTTTAAAAGTTAATGCAAAGGTGTCAGGACGGAGGCCAGGTTATGTATGAAAATTCACCAGCCCATGGAAAGACCTAAGCTCCGTTACAGACTTGGGAGCCAGGGCACCTTTGATCACCCTCACTTTATCTTCCAATGGGTGTAACCCGATCTTGTCAACTCTGTAGCCCAAGTAGGTCACTTAGGGTGCCTGGAACACACATTTTTTTCTTCCAAGATGTATACCTGCCTGGGAGAAATGTCTAAGGATTACGTCCAAGATGTCTAAGTGCTCCTATTGTTCTTCCCTGTTATTAGCATGTCATCCAGACAAATGGCAACTTGGGGTAGACCTTGCAAAATGTTCCCCATTGTCTGCTGAAAAATTGCACAGGCTGACATTTCGCCAAATGGCAGTCACATATATTGGTACATACCCTTATGGATATTAATTGTAGCATACTTCTGGGAATCCTCATCTAACTGCAGTTGTAAGAAAGCATGGCTCATGTCCAGCTTCGTGAAAGACAGCACCCCCTGCCACATTTTTGTATAACTCCTCTATGCGAGGGCATGGGATTTATCCAGCTGTGAAAAAGAAGCGCTTGTTTAAAACCCCCACGAAGATGAACTGACCCATATGGCTTCACAATTGGTATGACCGGTGCTGCACATTCTGCAAACTGGACTAGTTTGATGATTCCTTCGCTTTCCAGCCTTCTGATTTCTGCCTCTACTTCTGCCCGTAAGGCAAATGGCACTGGCTGGGCATTACAGATTTGTGGAATTGCTTTCTTGCTCCTTTGATAGTCACTAGACCTTCCTCAAATACTTAAGGGTATTTAATTAGGACTTCACTCAGGTAGGCATTTTTTAATCAAACAGTCTAGAACCAATTTAGGTGACTCTTTCTCAACCAATTTCACTCCATCAAGCTTGAGCCCAAGCCTTTTACTACAATCACTGGTAAATGAACCAGCTGCTTCTCATAAGAGACTGGAACCAAAATTATAGCCTTAATTTGTAAAGGTTCCCCAATATACATTCTCAGTCGAGCTGATGTCCTGCACAAACTTAAGGCTTGGAGTCCAGAGCGAATTTTGTTAAAGGCCAATTCCCGATTCTGCCATCACTGAAATGGCTGCACCAGTATCGACTTCCAATAGAACTGGGTGACCATTTAACCAGAAGTTTATTTTGATTGGCCCTGATTTGGATGTTGCTAAGCATTTTAATTGTTCCAAACCACGTGTAGGTAGACTTTTCAGAATGTGCACTCTCGTGGATACCGGTCTATGAGTTCTCTTACTCAGTTTAGGTCTGGTAGGACTCCTTTGCTGTCTCAAGTCCACATACTGACAGCAACTACAATGACTTGCCAGTCCGGATCCTGAAGAAACTTTTAACCATTTGACCGAGGCTTGGCTTTGTTTTGGGATTTTGCTGTGGGCTGACCTAGAGTCCCTCTGTTCAGGATACGTCCTGAGTAAGGTTATGCAATTACCTTCAGTCAAGTGGTGTCTGGACTTATTCAGTCGGACTGGCGAAGGTGTCCACTTCCATCAGAATACCCTGCAACTCATATGCATTTTCCAATGATAAACCCAGTTCTGGTATCTATCTGAAATCCAGTTGGGCTTCAGCTAGTAGGCGTTTTTGCATGGTTACATCATTAATCCCACTTTCCAACTAGTCTTTCAGCATCTCATTAAGGGTTAAACCAAAGTCGTATGCCTCTGCCAGTCATCTTAGCCTTGTTAAAAGTCCTGATACAGATTTCCTTGGTTCTCAAATTGCCAAGTAAACACAGTAGCATCTCTGAAATAGAGGAGGCTTGGGGTCATAATATTCCTTAGCTAAATCTGTCAAGTCTTGAAAGGTTTTAGTTTCTGGTGCCTCAGGAAAACTTAGGCTCCTAATCACCAAAAAAGCTGCGGGTCCATAAGCTGTCAGGAGAATTACTCATTGCTTTCCAACTGCCCCAATGTCATTTGCCCAGAAAAAATAAAGCATTCTTTCCTCATACTAGTCCCAGCCTACGGTGGCAGGATCAAACAAGCTTCCCAAATAACAGCATGATGCCATAAATGCTTACCTCAACTCACTTACCTCAACTGTGAGCGAGTTTCTGGAGGAATGTGCTTTACTCTCATTGCCACTAAGATAAGTCTGCAGATGCCAGTATCCATTACCAAGCCACCCTTTATTCACATGTGGAAAGTCCTTGACACTTGATTCCTCACAGCTAGTTCTCATAGCGTAAGAATGTCTGACACTCCATTTTTTAATCAGTCAGCCAGGTCTCCCTGATTGGACCAGATTAACAGCCCCAATCAGGGAACTCATACTCTGTGAGGTCCACCTGGCTGACTTCTTTACAATCACTAATTCCTTAGATTGAAATCTATCTATCTCAGCCTTGAATACACTTAACACAGCCTTTACAGCCCTTGGTGATAAAGAGTTCTGTAGATACCCTACCTTCTGAAAAAGGAATTTTCCTCTTATCCCTGTTAAACGTTGATGACTCTTTAAACTGAGATTATGTCATCTGCTTGTAGACTCTCCCAGAAGGGGCATACTTTCTGCATCTGAGCTGTCAAAACCTGTAAGAATCTTATATGTTTCAATAAGATCACCTCATCATTCTTCTAAACTCCAAAGAACACGAGCACAACCTACCCAATCTCTCCTCATAAGACATTCCTCCATAACGGGGTCAGTTAGCTCATTTGGGTGGATAGTTGATTTGCAATGAAGAGTGATACCAAAAGTTTGGATTGAATTCCTGCACTGGCTGAGGTTACCATGAGGGCCCTGCCTTATCAACATTGCCCCTTGCCTCAGACATGCCTCAGCAGTCTCTTTGAATCATTGCACCACTTGCGTTCCTATCTATTTTTGCAATATCTGCAAACTTGCCAACAGTACATTCATTTTCTTCATCCAAGTCATTAATATATATTGTGAATAATTGGGTCCAGCACCGATCCATGTGGCACTGCACTAATTAAACAGGTTGAAAATGCCCATTATCTCTGTCTTCTAATAGTTAGTCAATCCCCCAACATCTTAGGTTCTCTTCTTATTAAGTAGCCTAACAAGTGTTCCCTTACTAAACATATACTGAAAATCCAAATATATTACATCCACTGCTTCCCCTTTATTGATTCTGCTTGTTATTTCCTCAAAGAATTTCAATGAACTTGTCAAGCCAAGCTGACTCTGCTTGATCATATTATGTGAATTGAAATGAATTAGCTTTATTGTCATATGTACTCAAATGAGTACAGTGAAAAGTTTACAGTTGCCGTGTTACAGCGCCATCTTAGGTACAAAGGTACCTAGGTGCAGATACCTAAGATCAAACTTCTAGGAAACAAAAAAATTAAAAAAGTAAAGAGATAAGTATGTATTTAGGGTCAGAGAGGCATAGAGTTGCACTGCACGGAAACAGAACTTTCGATCCAATTCATCCATGCCGACCAGATACCCTAAATTAACCTAGTCCCGTTTGCAAGCATTTGGCCCTTATCCACCTAAATCCCTCCTATTCATGTATCAATCCAGATGCCTTTTAAAGGTTGTAATTGTACAGCCTCCACCACGTCCACTGGCAGCTCATTCCATACATGCACCACCTTCTGCATGAAAAAGTTACCCCTTGGGTCCCTTTTATATCTTTACCATCTCACCTTAAACCTATCCCTCTACTTTTAGACTCCCCTACCCTAGGAAAAAGACCTTGCTATTCACGCTATTCATGCCCTTGTGATTTTATAAGCCTCTATAAGATCAGCCCTCAGACTCCAAAGCTCCAGGGAAATTAAGCCCACCTCATTCAGCCTCTCCCTATAGCTTAAACCCTCCAACACCGGCAGCATCCTCGTAAATTTTTTCTGCACCCTTTCAAGTTTAGCCTCATCTTTCCTTTAGCAGGGAGACCAGAATTGAACGCAGTATTCCAAAAATGGCCTAATCAATATCCTGTATAGCCACAACATGACATCCCAACTCCTAAACTCAATGCACTGACCAATAAAGGCAAGTGTACCAAACGCCTTCTTCACAATCCTGTCTCCCTGTGACTCCACCTTCAAGGAACTATGAACCTGTGCCCCAAGGTCTCTTTGTTCAGCAACACTTCGCAGGACCCTACCAATAAGTGTATAAGTCCTGTCCTGATTTTGTCTTATCAAAATGCAACACTTCACATTTATCTAAATTAAACTCCATCTGCCACTCCTTGGCCCATTGGCCCTATGATCAAGGTCCCACTGTACTCTCCTATTACATCATTTTTTAAACTCTAACCCTTTCCTAATAACAGACATTAAGCTAAGGTTGTAGACATGCTTGCCAAGCCGATGGGTTTGGTTGCAAATGTTTTGTCACCCTGCTAGGTAACTTCGTCAGTGCGCCTCTGGTGAAGTGTTGGTGTTCTGTCCCGCTTGTTATTTATATACCTCGGTTTGCTGGGGTGGGTGGCATTACTTCCGGTTCTGTTTCTCTGTTTCTCACTGAGACAGGACTATGAGAAACACTACATAGGCCAAACTGGAAGAAACCTGATAAGACGGATATGCAAACACCAACTAGCCACCAAGAGACACGACCAATTCTCACTTGTCTCACTACACATGGACAACGAGGGACATGAAATCGACTGGAACAACACATCTATAATCGCACAAGCCAAACAGAGACATGCCAGGGAATTCCTGGAGGCCTGGTATTCCAACCAGAACTCCATCAGCAAACACATTGAATTAGACCCTGTGTACAATCTGCTGGGAAACAGAGCCAGAAGTAATACCAATCATCCCAGCAAACTGAGGCGTATAAATAACAAGCAGGACAGAACACCAACACTTCATCGGAGGCACACTGGTGATGTTACCGAGCAGGGTGACGAAACATCTGCAACCAAACCCACCAGCTCGGTGAGCATGTCTACAACCTCGTCCACAACCCAAGCTACAAATCTTCTGGAAAACTTTAGACATTAAGCTAACTGGACTATCAGTATCTGTTTTTGTCTCCTTCCTTTTTTAAACAAAAATGTTACTTTGGTAGGTTTCCGATCCTCTCTAGCTACTTCTTTTCATATCCTAGGATGCAACCCACCAGGCGTAAGAGACTTATCAGCTTTAGTCCCATTTGCTTCCCTAGCAGTTTTTTTCTTAAGTGATAATTATTGTATTCATAGTCATTGATGTCATAGAGCATGGAAATGGACCTTTTGGTCCAACTTATCCATGTCGACCATGTTCCCAAACTAAACAATATCACCTGCCTGTGTGTGGTCCATAATCCCTCCAAATCTTTTCTATTCTTGTACTTGTCCAAATGTCTTTTAAATGTAGTAACTGTATCAGCAATCACCACTTCCTCTGGCAGTTCATTCCACACACTAACCACTCTCTGTATAAAAACATTGCCCCTTGTGTCTTTTATATACCTTTCTCCTCTCACCTTGAAAATATGTCCCTAGTTTTGAACTCCGCCACATTTGCCCTTAACTGTATCTATGCCCCTCATGATTTTATAAACCCATATAAGATCACCCCTCAATCTCATATGCTCCTGTGAAAAAGTCCCAGCCTATCCAGCTTATTTTTATAAATAAAACGCTCTCCAGTTTAATAATATCCTTCCTATAACATGGCAACCAGAACTGCAGACATTACTTCAGAAGAGGCCATATCAATGTCCTGTACAACCTTAACTTGACATCCTAACTCCAATATTCAAAGGTATGAGCTATGAAGGCAAGCTTGATTGATTGATTTATTGTCATGTGTACCAAAATATAGTGAAAAGCTTTGTTTACGAGCGGTACAGGCAGATCACAGCAAGCAAAGGATGTACAGATCAAAAAGACTTAGAGGCATACAAGTTACATTGCAGTTACATTATTTGAGGCTAGAGTCCATTCAACAATCTAATAACGGCCGGAAATAAGTTGTTCCTGAACCTGCTCGTGCGTGTGTTCAGGCTTCTGTGTCTTCTGCCTGATGGAAAAGGTTGTAGGAGGTCATTACTGGGGTGTGATGGGTCTTTGATGATGTTGGCTGCCTTTCTGCCGCAGCGAGCCGTGTAAGTAGAGTCTATGGATGGAAGGTTGGCTTCTGTGATGGTCTGGGCTGTGCGCACCACATTCTGCAGTTTCTTCCTGTACTAGGCTGAGCAGTTGCTGTACCAGGCGGTTATGCACCCGGACAGTATACTTTCAATGGTGTATCTGTAGGAGTTGGTGAGGGACCTTACGGACATGACAAATTTTTTGAGCCACCTGAGGAAGAAGAGGCGTTGTTGTGCCTTCTTGACTGTCGCATTTACGCAGGAAGGCCAGGCCAGGTCATCGGTTATTACCACTCCGAGGAACTTGATGCTCTTCAGTCTCTTAAACTCAGTTCCATTGATTTGATGAGGGTATGTTCTCCTTCCTTCCTGAAGACGATGATCGGTTCTTTAGTTTTGCCGACATTGAAAGACAGATTGTTTTCATTGCACCATGCCATCAAGCTGTATGGCTCCCTTCTGTATTTTGACTCATCGTTGTTAGATATCTATCCCACTACAGCAGTGTCTCAGCAAACTTGTAGATGGTGTTCATTCAGAATTTGGCAACACAGTAATAAGTGTACAGGGAGTACATCCTAGGGGGGCTCCAGTGTTGGGTGATATTGTGGACAAAGTGCAGTTACCTATCCTCACTGATTGCGGCCTATGGGTCAGAAAGCTGAGGATCCAGTTGCAGAGGGTGGAGCCAGGAGCAAGGTCATGCAGTTTTGAGATCAGTCTGGAGGGGATAATGATGTTGAAGGCAGAGCTGTAGTCAATGAGCAGGAGTCTGTGTTGTCCAGATGTGCTAAATGCCTTCTTAACTACCCCTTCTATTTGTGTCACGAATTTCAAAGAATTATGTACCTGAACCTCTAGGTCTCCCTGTTCTACAACACGACCCAGAGTCCTACCGTTAATTATATTAGTTCTGCCCTTGTTTGTTTTACCAAAATACAATACCTCGCATTTATCCAAATTAAACTCCATTTGACACTCCTCACCCCATTGACCCAATTGATCAAGGTCTATTTGTAATCTTAGATAACTTTCTTCAAGTCCACTTTAATATCAATTTTGGTGTGACCCACAAACTTAACCATGCCTCCTATATTCTCATTCAAATAATTTACATAAATGACAAACAAAAGTGGACCCAACACCGCTTCCTATGGTACACAGCTGGTCACAGGTCTCCAGTCTGAAAAATAACCCTCCATCACGAGCCTTTGTTTTCTATCTAAAGCTAATTTTGTATCCAATTGGCAAGCTCACCCTGAATCCCATGTGATCTATCTTTACTAATTAGTCTACCATGCGGAGTGTTATCAAAGGTTTTACCGAAGTAAAAAACATCTACTGCTCTGCTCTCATCAATCTTTTTGGTTACTTCATTAAAAAAATCAGTTAAGTTTGTGAGAGACTATTTCCATGTAGGCAACCCCTAATCAGTTCTTGCCTCTTCAAATGCATGTAAATCCTATATTTCAGAAACACCTCCAACAACTTACCCATCACCAAGGACAGACTCAGAGGTCTGTATTTTCCAGACTTCTCCTTACAGCCTTTCCTAAATAAAGGCACAACATTAGCTACTCTCCAGTCCTCTGGTACATGACCCGTGGTTATAGCTGATACAAGTATCTCTGCTGTGGGTCCTGCAATTTCCTTGCTAACTTCCTACAATGTCCTGGGATGCACTTGATCAGGTCTCAGAGATTTATCCACTTTTATGTTTTCTAAGACCTCCAGCACTTCCTCCTCTGTAATGTGATCTGCTTTCAAAACATCAATACTTACTTTCCTGAGTTCTCTAGCCTCCATTTCTTTCTCCACAGTAAAATTTGATGCAAAATATTCATTTAATATTTATTTCTTTTCCTCCTTTTGGTCCTTGATTATTTAATAATTTTGGAATGCTAAAGCAATGTGTTCGACTTTGAAGACTAATGTAATGTATTTATTCAACTCTTCTGTCATTTCTTAGTTGCCCATTGTTATTTTCCTAGCCTCATTCACTAAGAGGTTTATGTTAACTTTTTGCTTCTCTCTTTTTTACATATTTAAAGAAGCTCTTGCTGTCTGTCTTGATATTACTTGCAAGTTTACCCTCAAAGTGTATCTTTACCTTTTTTTTGGTTGTCTTTAGCTGGTTTTCAAAACTTTCACAAACCTTTGGCTTACCACTAATCTTTGCCCCATTGTAGTTTTTTCATTCATTTTGATGCTATCCTTAACTTTCCTGATTAACCACGGTTGGCGTAACCCCTTCCCTTTCTCACTCAGTTTTATATTTACCAAAAGCCATGAATTATTTTCTTAAATGTCTGCCACTGTTCTTCAAAGTGTCTTTGCTGTTCAGCTCCTTTCCCAGACCATTCCAGCTAGCTCTGCTATCATTCTTTTATAATTACCCAATTTTAAGCTTAGCATAGTTGTTTCCAACCCATGTTTTTCCCTCTTAAACTGAATGATAAATGCTACCATGTTATGGTCACTGTTTTCTAGGGTATCTTACTTTAACATCATTTATTAAACCTGTCTAATTACAAATCACTAGATCTAAATTAGCCTGATCCCTGGTTGGATTCACAAAATAGAGTCATAGAGTCATAGAGAATGGAAACAGACCACTCAGTCCAACTTGTCCTCACCAACCAGACATCCTGAACTGATCTAGTCCCATTGGCCAGTGTTTGGCCTATTTCCCTCGTAATCCTTCCCATTTTCATGTACCTATTCAGATTCTTTTTAAATAATGTATCCTACCTGCTTCCACTAGGTTCGCTGGCAGCTTATTCCATACATGCACCACCCTCTGCATGATGAAGTTGCCTCTCAGGTCCCCTTTAAATCTTTCTCCCCTCACCTTAAACCTATTCCTTCTAGTTTTGGATTCCCCAACCTGGGAAAAAGTCTGTGGCTATTCACCCTATCCATGCCCCTCATCATTTTATAAACCTCTATAAGGTCACCTCTTAGCCTCTGACGCTTCAGGGAAAAACCCCAACCTATTCGGCTTCTCCCTATAGCACAAACTCTCCAATTTCAGCAACATCCTTATAAATCTTTTCTGAACCCTCTCAAGTTTAACAATATCTTTGCTATAACAGGGTGATCAGAATTGAACCGGAATTCTAAATGTGGCATCACCAAAGTCCTTTACAGCCACAACATTATGTCCCAACTTCTATACTCAATACACTGAGCAATGACGGCAAGCATGCCAAATGTCTCCTTCACCACCTGTTTACCTGCAACTTCACTTTCAAGGAGCTATGCACCTGTACCCCATAGTGTTTGGCAATACTCCCCAGGGCCGTACCATTAACTGTATAAGTCCTGCCTTGGTTTGCCTCAACAAAATATAATACCTCACATTTATCTACATTAAGCTTCATCTACCATTCCTTGGCCCATTGGCCCATCTGGTCAAGGTCCTGTTGTACACTGAGATATTTGTCCGCTACTCTACCAATTTTGGTGTCTTCTGCAAACTTACTAACCATACTTCCCATATTCAAGTCCAAATCTTTTATATGAACGATAAAAAGCAGTGGATCCAGCACCAGTCCTTGCAGCACACAGCTAGTTACAGACTTACTGACTGAAAAACAACCCTCTACCACCAGCTTCTGTCTCATACCTTCAAGCCAATTTTGTGTCCAATTGGCTAGATCCCCCTAGATTCCATGTGATTTAACCTTGCTAACAGTCTACCATGCAGAACATTGTCGAACGCCTCACTGAGTTCTATATAGACAACATCTACTGTTCCGCCTTCATCAATCTTCTTCATCACCTCTTCAAAAATTTCAATCAAGTTAGTGAGGCACAATTTCCCAGGCAAAAAGCCATGTGATTATCCCTAATCAATCCTTGACTTTCCAAATGCATATAAATCCTGTCTCTCAGAAATCCCTCCAACAGCTTACCTATGATTGGCATCAGGCTCACCAGTCTATAGTTACCTGGCTTTTCCTTACCACCTTTCTTAAATAATGGCACCGCATTGGCCAACTTCCAGTCTTCCAGCGCTTCACCCATTGCAGTCAATGATACAAATATCTCACCACACAGCCCAGCAATCTCTTCCCTAGTTTCCCACATAGTTCTGGGATACACCTGACCAGGTCCTGGGGATTTATCTATCTTTATGCGTTTTAAGACCTCCAGCATGTCCTCTTCAGTAATATTGACACTTCTCAACATCTTTATTTATTTCACCAAGTTCCCTAACTTCCATATCCCTCTCCACAGTAAAAACAAAAAGATATTTGTTTAATATCTCACCTATCTCCTATGGTTCCACACAGAGACGGCCTGTGTTGATCTTTAAGGGGCTCTATTCTCTCCCCAATTACTCTTTTGCCATTAACGTATTTGTAGAATCTCTCTGAATTCTCCTTAACCCTATTTGCCAAAGCTCATGTCCTGTTTTTGCCCTCCTGATTTCCCTCTTAAGTATACTCCTACTGTCCTTGTACTCCTCTAGGGATTCACTCAATCCCTGCTGTCTATACTTGACATATGCCTCCTTCTTTTTCTCGACCAGAGCCTCAATTTCTCTAGTCACCCAGAATTCCCTACACCTACCAGCCTTGTCCTTTGCACTAACAAGAACATACTGTCCTTGAACTCTCATTATCTCATTTCTAAAGGCCTCCCACTTTCCAACCATCCCTTTACCTGCGAGCAACGTGCCCCCAGTCAACTTTTGAAAGTTCTTGCCTAATACCAGCAAAATTGGTCTTACTCCAATTTAGAACTTTAACTTTTAGATAAGGTCTATCCTTCTCCATGATTACTTTAAATCTAATCGAATTATGATCACTTGCCCTACAGTACTTCCCGACTGACACCTCAGTCATTTTCCCTACCTTATTTCCCAAGAGAAGGTCATGTTTTGCTTCCTCTCTAGTAGGTACATTGCATGTTGAATAAGAAAATTTTCCTGTACACACTTAACAAATTCCTCACCATCAAAACCCTTAATACTATGACAGTCCCAGTCTACATGTGGAAAGTTAAAATCCTCTACCATTACAACCCTAATATTCTTACAGATATCTTATATCTCCCTACATATTTGCTTCTCAATTTTCTGCTTGGGGTCTTATAGTACAATCCCAATAAAGTGATCATCCCTTTCTTATTTCTCAGTTGCATCCAAATAATTTCACTAGACATTCTCACAAGAATATCCTACCTAAGTACAACTGTAATGTTATCCTTAACCAAAAATGCCAGTCCCCCTTCTCTCTTACCCGACAACTTTCTATCTTTCCGAGAGCATCTATACTCCAGAACATTAAGGTGCCAGTCCTCCCCCTCCCTGAGCCGTGTTTCTGTAATAGCTATGATATCCCAGTCCCATGTTCCCAACCATGCCCTAAATTCATCTGCCTTACCTGTCAGGCCTCTCACATTGAAATAAATGCAGTTTAGTTAATATTGGTCTGGGAAACCGTAACAAATACATTTTATGAATTCTTCCTTTGGCTACTTCTGCCAATCAGACATCCAAATCTACATGAAGATTAAAGTCACCCATGATTAATGTACTGCCTTTTTTACATGCCCTTATTATCTTCTGATTTATTCTCAATGGCCCTGTATAGCTACTGTTGGGGGCCTTTAGACTATTCTTACCAGTGTCTTGTTTCCCTTTTTATTTCTTATCTCCACCAACATGGATTCTACATCTTCAGATCAAAGATCGTTCCTTCCTAGCATACTTATTCCATCCCGTTCTAGCAATGCTATCCCTTTCCTTCCCGCCTCCCTTTTGAAATGTCACATACCCCTGAATACTTAGTTACCAGCTTTGAACTCTTCTAAACTTATAACTGACCCTGTTTGACTCCTGAATGCCCCCTGAGAATTCAGAAAAAGCAGAAATTGGTACAGGTATGCATAGCTGGAATTAATTTCTGCTGTGAAAAGTAACTGACATTCAACAGCAAATGTTTTTCCTGACAGAATTCCCTTGCTCCCACCTAAAAACTGGAGTGTGGCAAGACTGAGGAAGCCTTTAAGTATGCATGTTGTAAAGATTCAGATGTTTTATTTGCATATCTTTTGAATGCAGATCAGGCCAAGTTTTGCATGTTGTTTTCCATTCATTCCTCTTGTTTATTGTCCTTTATTAACTCCCTGTGGGAAATCACCTGGTGTTGCTGAATACCTTCCCATGGTATCTGAGACCTACATTTGAGAAGATTAATGGACACATCTGGCTCCCATTCTTTTTGTATAAGTGTAGATTGAATGTTCAGTATGTTGTACATGTCATTCGTGCCTTATTTAAAATAATGCTTTTCAAATTTATTGCAACAAACTGGAAAACTGTTTTGTAAGATACGACATTGTTTCAGCTTTATCTACGCCTTGCACAGCAGTAATTCATTGTTTAAACGTGCAAGAACATAAGAATCCATTGAACAAGAAAAGGTCAGTCAGCTCATCACTGAAAGAAATTATTTAGTCATTATCACATTACTATTTATGGGAGTTTGCTACGCACAAATTAGCTACAACGTTTTCTGTATCACAAGCACCTTAAAAACACTTATTTGGTTAGAAAGCACTTTGACACACTGTATAAATGCCTGTCTTTCTTCCTTCCTTATTATACACTCCAACCATGCCCTTCAAATCTCAAAGCCTGCAAAATTGTTCCCTAATCCCCAACACAAACAAGCAAATTGTCATCACCTATAGATAGAAAGTTATTCTGCTGTAGTTAACTGCTTAACTTCAGCTTTTGATGGTATGGTTGGATGAGGGTTGGGTGATTGATTTGCAGACTAACGTTTGTAAAAGGTCTCATTCACTACTGGACTCATGGTAACAGCAGAGGAAACTCTATCACGAGAAGAGTTCAAAATTAATAAAGAAGAAGTCTAGGATAGACTGTTGGCACTTAAAATTGACAAGGAACTAGGACCAGACAAGATACATCCAAGGAATTCGAGGGATGTGAGGATAGAAATTGTGGGGGCACTGGCCATAATCTTTCAGTCTTCCCTGGACTCAAGGCTAAGTGTTAGAAGACTGGAAAATTGCAAACATTACGGCCTTCTTCAAGAAAGATTGTTAGGGTAATCGCAGATATTATAGATGATGAGGAAGCTGTTAGAAACAAGTATTTGGGACAGAAATAGATTACAACGTGAAAAAAGTGCGTCAGTTTGGAAGAGTCAGCATGGATTTCTAAAGGGGAAATTATGTTTAACTAACTTGCTGAAAAGATAACATAAAGGCTTGATGAGGGTAATGCTGTTGATATAGTATGCATGGATTTCCAGAGACATTTGATACAATGCCAAGCAACTGACTTGTGAGGAAAGTTACAGGTCATTGTCTAAATGGGACAATACAAAATTGGCTATGTGATAGGAAACAGAGAGTCAATAAATACTTTTTGGCTGGGGAGAGGTTCGTAGTGACTTTCCCCACGATTCTGTATTGGGACCCTTGCCTTGCATAATATATGTTAATGATTGAATCTTGGTGTACAGGGGGCAATTTCAAAGTGTTTTGCTCAAAACTTGGGAGAATCATAATCTGTGAGGAGGCCAGTGCAGAACTCCAAGAGGGCATTGACAATATGAAAATTGAATGCATAGGTAGCAGAAGAACTTCAATGCAGAGAATTGTGAGGTGATGCTCTTTGGTAGGGAGAATATTGAAAAGCAATATGAAATAGTGAATACAGTTCTAAAGGGGTTGAGGAGCAAAGGGAACTAGGTGTATATGTGCAGATCATTGAAGGTGGTGAGGTGGAGGACAGGAGAAGAGAACAGTTAATAAAGCACGAAGTGTCCTCAACTTTGTTAATAGGGGCATAGACATGATATTGAATTTGTATAAGATTCTTGTTAGACCTCAGCAAGAGTATTATGTACAGTTGCGGATGTCACATTACAGGAAAGATGCAAATGCACTGGAGAGAGTGAGAAGCGACTTACAAGAATGGTTCCAGGACTGAGAAATGTTTTGAGAGTAGCTTGAAAAATTTGGGATTGTTCTTCTTGGGAAGAAGAAGACTGGGAGGAGATTCAACAGAAATTTTCAAAATCATGAGTGAGCTGGACAGAGTAGATAGTGAGAAACTGTTCCTGCTCTTGAATGGAACAATAATAAAAGGTCATAAATTTAAAGTGATGCGCAGAAGATGCAAGGCTAATGTGAGAAAAAAAAATTTCCACTCAGCAAGTAGTTAAGTAATTCATAATTTCATACAGCACAGAAAAGACCCTTCAGTCCATCAAGTCTGCATCGAACAGCAGTGGAGGTAGGTTCAATTGAGGTATTCAAGACAGCATTGAATGATTTGTATCAGAGATAAAAGGTACTGCAGATGCTGGAGAATCCGAGATAACAAGCATGGGGCTGGATGAACACAGCAGGTCAAGCAGCATCATAGGAGCAGGAAAAC
>JAHRHZ010000082.1:14256457-14328250 GCA_024137785.1 Ginglymostoma cirratum | reverse complement strand
CTCTCCACCTATCCTCTCCTCTATCCATCTTCTATCCGCCTCCCCCTCTCTCCCTATTTATTTCAGAACCCTCTTCCCCTCCCCCATTTCTGATGAAGGGTTTAGGCCCGAAACGTCAAGTTTTCCTGCTCCTATGATGCTGCTTGACCTGCTGTGTTCATCCAGCCCCATGCTTGTTAGCATTGAATGATTGTTTGGATAGAAATTGTGTGCAAAGGTATGGGGAAAAAACAGGACAATACTGTTAAGTGACGCTGCTCATTTGAAGAGCTGGTTCAGGCACAATGACCCAAATGGCTCCCTTCTGCACTGTAACAATTCTGAGATTCTGTAGTTTTTTGGAAGTATTTTAACAAATGGAAGCAAAAAGCAAGAAGTAAATTAAGTGAAATATTTTCATAAAGATTTATTTTTCAAATATAACTAAAAGCATTTCTGACACTTTCCAATCTGCTGTTGGTTCACACTGACTGTGGGACTTCCCATTATATATAAATGACTTGAAAATTTAACAGCAATTTTCACACTGTGAGCTGATATTCTTTGGAAACCACCATGGATTTATCATTTGGAATGCTTAATAGTTGGTCTTAATTTCCTATGACAGATCAAATGTCATCTTCAGATGAAGTCTGACAAATGGCCAGGAAAAAATTGAACTAGACCATGTAGACATACTTCAAGCCCCATTTTAAATTCCTGTGTTTGCAGTTCAAATGGAAACTGAAATTTTGTTCTCATGTGATTACACTCTTCTACCAGTTGAAGTGCTGCAGTAGAAGGAGGACGTAATTGCAGATACAGAAGCTTTACACAGGCTGAGTACAAGCGCAGGCTCTCACATTGTAAATGAAGTATTTTAATCTAATGTGTTTCTATATTATAAAATTGGTTTAGTTTTGAATATTTGAATATGGAAGGAGACTTTAAATAAAATGGTATCATGATAAAGGTTAAAGAGAGATGCAATAATTGATATCAAGCATGTAAAGAAAACACCTTCCCACTCAATGAAAGCTTAAAATCTAATGTGTTCTGCCAATTGGTTTCTGCTTTCAAAATTTAAGATTGATGATAATCCTTTGCAACATTTATATGCAAACTAACACACCTTACTCACTGTTTGGAATGACTTTTCCAGTATAAGAACTTTTCCGACGCGTCCAATTAATTAAATACACCCTGGTTTTGCATTGTAGTTCACACAGTTTGATTGATGGAAGTCTACTCTTATGGATTTTATACTGTTACTTAGACTTGAAGAGTATAGACAATGAAAGGATACTAAGTAGCATTCTGATATAAGATAGGAGCCTTACTTAAACATTCCAGTCAGAACTTTAAATAAAACTCATTATTCAAACCTCACACATTATAGATTTTTTGTTAAAATAGCAACTTCCGTTTCTTTTGGGGATAGGGCCAATCTTCTAACTGTCTTCATATGGTATGCTTGAACTTGGGAACTACAGAGACAATATAAGAATTAACATAGTACAACTCACTGGAATAGTGAATTAGACTTACATTCTTTCATATTGCAAAAAAAATTGTTCTTTAAATACTGTAATTATTTAAAAGGCATGTATACTTTAAGTGTAAACTGAGTATTTCAAATTAATACATATATTTTGCAAATACATGTTTTTAGTTTGCATGCATATTCAGTTAGGGACACAATCCCATAATTTACTTCATCCAGCCTCCCTCTAGTTGTGGGTGACAGGTGCAGTCGTGAGCCTTTCCCGGTATCACTATGTGCCTGGGAAGCACTGTCAGGCTGTCAGTGGGTGGGAATGTGTGGTTGCAGTCTGCTCTGCACGCCTACACATCAAGTCACAACACTAGCACCATAGCAGCAATGTTACTCCTTTTACAGCTAATATTTTATTATATATTAACTTTACTTTTTGGCAGGTTGCTAGTCTTAAGACTCCCAGCATTAACAATCTATCATATACAGTGCCAGAAAAAAAGGCACACATACAGCCTTTCTCTTGTACCCTGCTAATGCCTGTTTATTTCTATCTTCACATGAACCTGGGATTACATGTGAATTCTCAAACACAGTTCAGTTGTAGATTCATCAAGCCTTACAAAAATGAGAATACAATACCAAGGAGATAATTTGATAGCAAATGCATAGTCACATAATCATTCGCTAACAACAAAGTGTCATATTAATCCAGTGATAGGATACTGATTTCTAAACTAGAAGATTGAGTTCAAACCCTACGCAAGGGCATAACCTCAGTTGACATTGTTGAAAGAAAGAAAATTGTCATCTTTGAAATAAGATGCTGCAGTTCTAGGTTAAATGTTAAAGATCCCAGCAATATCTGGCAAACGGACTTTGGCCTTTATTGTGAGGGGGTTAGAGTTTAAAAATAGGGACGTCTTGTTACATTGATCAGGCTGTACCTGTGTAGAGGTACTGTGTAGAGTTCTGGTCCCCATATTTAAAAAATGATATCCTGGCATTGTAGGCAGTTCAAAAAGAATTTATCAAGAACAGATAAACAGGTTAATCCTTTATTCATTAGAGTTTAGATTAATGGGGAGTGGTTTAATTGAAACATACAAGATTCTAAAGGGGTTTGACAGGATAAATATTGAGAAGATGTTCCCACTGGTGGGGGAATGTTGAACAATGGGACAAATGGGGAGGCTGTGGTATAATGTTAATGTTACTGGACTAGTAATCCAGAATCTCAGGCTAATGTTCTTGCAGCATGGGTACAAATCCCATAGTGACAAATGGTGAAATTTGAATTCAAAAGAAGTCCAGAATTAAAAGTCTAATGATGACTATGAAACAATTGTTGTTTCAAAAAATCCCTACGGTTCACAAGTATTCTTTAAGGAAGGAAATCTGTTGTCCTTAATCTGTCTGGCACACAAGCAACTCTTAACTGCCCTCTAAAATGGTCTAGCAAGCCTTTTAGATCAAGGGCCAGTTGGGGAGGGCAAAAAATACTGGGTCAGCCGGCAATGCCCACATCCAATAAATGGCTGTTAAAAAATAGTTACAGACTTCTGAAGGCTAGAAAATGTTGTGAAGGTTGAAGGTGCTTAGATTTTTGAAATGGAAGGAGTTCAGTCCTGGGGCAGATCAGCCACGTGAATCTATTTTTCAAATTATGCCATTATGAAGCCCATTATGTCTTTTGAAACACCAGATATGAAAAATCTAAAGCATTGCCTTCATGAACAGTTTGTGTTACTCCAACAAAATTTATGTTTATTAACCCAGTTTCTCCGAGTGAGGATTAATTTCATCCTTGACAGAATTTTCAGTTTTCTCATCATTAAACATTAGGCTGATTGCCATAGTTATCAGGTTTATCCCTTTCCCCTTTTTTAAATGGGGCGTAACATCTCCAGTCCTCCAAACCTTTGACACTGTTTCAATATGAAACGAGGATTATAGTCACAGCTTCTGCTATTTCCACCCTTGCTTCCCTCAGCAATCTAAGGATTCACCCAACTGGACCAGGTAACTTGCCAACTTTGAATAATGCTAACCTATTTAGTGCCTCTTTTCTCTGTATTTTTTAAAATCATATCCAATGTCTCAGCTCTCTCCCCACTCTGACTTCAACTGCTTCTTTCCCATAGTTTAGCACATGTCACTCTGCATTTTAGGAAGGGTGAAAGAGGAAGGCCAGGGAATTACAGAAAAATTAGCCTCACGTCTGTCGTGGGGAAGTTTTTGAGTCTATAATCAGGGATGGGCTAACTGAAAACTTCGAAAATGTTCAGTTAATCGGGAGGGCCAGCATGGATTCATGACAGGTAGACCATGACTGTCAAACCTCATTGAATTTTTTTCAAGAGGTGGCTAAGGTAGTGGATGGGAGAATGTCTATGGATATTGTTTATATTGATTTTCAAATGAATTTGATAAAATCCCACATAAGGGACTATTAATTAAGGGAGAAGCCATGGAACTGAGTGCAAATTACTGACACGGCTGGGAAATTACTTGACTCACAGGCAACAGAAAGTAGGAATAATGAGTAAATATCCAAATTAGCAGGACATTACAATTGGTGTCCCAGAAAGATCTGTGTTAGGCCTCGATTATTCACGTTATTTATTAATGACTTGGCTAATGGCATAGAAAATCATATATCCTAGTTTGCTGATGACAGAGTTGGGCAGCACTGTTGACAGCATAGGTGATAGTGTAAAATTATAAAGGGATATTGATAGACTAAATGAATAAATGTGGCCAACTGAGGTCAGTATTAGGAAGTGTGAGGTTATCCATTTTGAACCAAAAAAAGGGGGGTCTGGGTACTTTCTAGGTAGTATGAAGTTAAATAAAGTGGAGAGAGACTTGGGGGTTCAAATGCATAGATTTTTAAAAAGTCACAAACAAGTCCAGAAAATAATCAAGAAAGCTAATGAAATGCTGAACCTTATATCCAGAGGATTGGAGTAGACACTATGCTGCAGTTATTCAAAATCCTGGTTAGACCCCACTAGTAGTTATGTGAGCGGGTCTGGGCACCATGTCTTAGGAAGAATAATATTAGCTTTGGAGGGAGTACAACGTAGGCTTACAAGAATGATACCTGAACTTCAGGGGTTACGTTATAAGGAGAGATTATACACATTGGGCCTGTTTTCTCTAGCATTTAGAGGTTAAAGGATGATCTGATCAAAGTCTTCAAGGTATTAACAGGGAAAGACAGGGTAGATAAAGATAAATTATTTTCATTGGCTGTGGATTCTAGAACCAGTGGGAAGAATCTGAGAATTAGAGCCAGACAGTTCAGAAGAGATATTTGGAAGCATTACTATACACAAAGGTTGGCAGGTGTTTGGCACTCTCTTCCACAAATGGCAATAGATGCTGGATCAGTTGTTAAGTTTAAATCTGAGATACGTAAACAAAGGTATTAAGGGAAATTGGCCAAAGGCAGCTATATGGAGTTAGGTCACAGACCAGCCATGATATCATTGAATGGTGGAACAGGCTTAAGGGGCTGAATGGCTTACTCCTGTTCCTATCTTCTATGTTACGATGTTTATAGAAGGCAGAATGAAAGGACTCATTCAATATCTCAATCATGTTCTCCATCTCCACAAGAAGATTTCATTCTTTTGTTCCTAATCAACTCTTTTACTTGTTTATATGTTTGTACAATAACTTTGGGTTTTCCTTTTTTCTATTCTTGTTACCTGCAAATCTTTCCTCCTACTCTCTTTTTGGCTTCCTTTTCTTTTCAACTTCATCCTGCATACTCTTTATTCTGCCTGCTGTTGAATTATACAGGTACAAATTTCATTTTGCTCTACTTTCAATTTCCTATCTTTACTCTTTACAAGAATACGTTCGGCTTGTATCCAAACTATCTCCATTTTGAAGGACTGCCATTGCACAATTACTCTATCTTGAGCAACCAATATTTCCAGCACTAGATCCTTTATCACAATATAGAAATTAGGTCTCTTCCAGTCTAGGATTTTCACTTTGGATTGTCCCTCTCCAGAACTATGTTAAATCTAATAATATAATGGTAGTTTTTACCTAGGCAATCTTGCAGTGAAATACATTCAATTTCCCTTATTTCATATCCCAGAATTAGATTTTCCACTGTTTCATTCAACATTGAGCTTAAAATATATTTATTGAGAACCACTGTCTTGTACACTTTTTAGGAGTTAATAATAGTCCTTGCTTCTTAATATAGTTTGGAGCAATTTAGATCCCTATTATTATTCCACTTTATATTGCTGGTTCTCATGGTATCCAGGCTTCATGAACTGTTCTGCTGCTGTTGGTCATTTACCCTTGGATATGATGTACATGAAAATACTCAGCATCATGAAGTGGGCCTTGCATAGTAGTAGTCGTGTCTAACGTTCATACTGACATTTATAGTTTCACTGGTGTGAAGTCATGACATTTGGGAGAACAACACAAATGTAACATAAGGTAAGATTACAGAAATATCCAGAAGCATAGCATGGTGTCTTTGAACTCATCCTAAATTTATATCTGTATTTCTAAAGGAGATTGCTTTATTTCCAAAATCGCAAGAACCTAGAACATTAAAATCAGTTGAGACAAGCATTGATAGATAATTTTCAGTGCCAAGCATCACACATTGTAAAGACTGCGTTTCTTTTATTTTTCTGTATTTTTAATTCCGAACGGATATGGCAAAATGACTGTGTTAAAAACTAAAGATTGTGGAAGAAAATGTTGCACATTTAAAAAACAAATTACAGAAGCTTTTGGACTGCCGCAAGGGCGAATAGTGCATCAAATTCACAAAACTTATTTTCCCTCACCAGTTCTTATGACCTCCGGCTTTTAACCAGTAACTAGATTTTGCAGTTGGCGGACCATTTGTCTGAGCCTCATGTGAAAATGTGAGAAGAACCTGGAGAAAAGAGGCTGAAGAACAGAAAGTGCCTGCACGCAAAAGTATTACCTCAGCGATACCTGTGGACTGGGGCCATTGAACTGATCCCCATAACTCTCTACCCATAACACCAATGATTTTTTGTCTATCTTGGTCTGTCTGTCTGTCTGTGTCTGTAAAGGAGTGGTTAGAAGGGAGTTAAAGTTTTAACTATAGACTTAAATATTGGCAGTTCGTAGTTGCTTACCTATGGCTAGAATCTGTTTGCTTGTAATAAATAATTGTTCTTGTTAAGTACAGAAAGCTGCTTTGTGTTTTCTGTTAGCCTGGGTCTGACAGGTAAATTGGGGGCTCTGTGTACTCTGATTAAATTTTCTATTTTGTGATGACTCTGGGAGTACTGGGGCTTGATTTCCAGTGTGCTAACCCAGTGAGGCATAACAACATACCATTTCTCTTTTAAAAACGGTCTCACCGTTTGAAAACCACAAACAATAGCATACTGAAACTTCACTCTGGAGATCGGAACAGAACATATTCAATATCCTGAAATAGTACAATAATGTAGTCCAGGAGACAAAATACGAGCTCACAAATCCAGGGAAATTCTCCAGCAACATTTTCAGGAGTCTTTTTTATTTTTTTTATTAATTTATATCATGTCAATATCACCCAGAGGACAATTAAGAGTCAACTACATTGCTGTGGATCTGTAAACCAGACAAGGTAAGGACAACAGAGATAATAGGAACTGCAGATGCTGGAGAATCCGAGATAACAAGGTGTAGAGCTGGATAAACACAGCAGGCCAAGCAGCATCATAGGAGCAGGAAGGCTGACGTTTCGGGCCTAGACCCAAGGGTCTAGGTTTGTTTATCCAGCTCTACACCTTGTTATCTCGAGGTAAGGACAACAGATTTCCTTCACTGAAGCATATTAGTACATCAGACTTTCTTTACAACAATTTACAGTAGGTACAAGGTTATCACTAGGCCAGCTTTTTATTCCAGACTTTTATTGAATGCACATTTCACTGTCTTCCATGGTGGGATTCTAACAAATATCCTGCCTTACATGTAATATTAGACCTGGGTTCTGGATTACTAGTCCAATGATCTTACTCATTTAGATTTAGATGTGTATTTTAGATTTTTACAACCGTATAGGATTTTTTCCTCAAGTAGAGAAGAACAGTCAGCTCAATACAATACAAGGCGTGGGGCTGGATGAACACAGCAGGCCAAGCAGCATCATAGGAGCAGGAACAGCACAGGAACAGGCCCTTCAGGCCACCAAGCCTGCACCAATTGCTATTCCTTATTTAGACCTGCCACTCATTGCCTGAACATGGTTTCTATTCTTCTGTTTGCCTCTTGTTCATGTGTCTATCAAGATACACGTTAACTGTTGCTAATTGGAGTGCATTCCAGGCACCCAAAACCATCTGTGTGAAATTTTTTTCCCTCCTTTTCTCCCCTAAACTTTCCTCCTCTCACCTTGAACCTGTAATTGACCTTTCCACCCTGAGAAAGAAAAAATCCTCTGACTATCCCCACTCTCTATGTCTCTCATAATTTTCTAGACCTCTATCAGGTCACCCCAGCATCCATCTTTCCAGTGCAAACAATCCAAGTTTATCCAACCTCTCCTCATAATCAAAGCCCTCAAGACCAGGCAACATCCTGGTAAACTTTCTCTGCACCTTGTCCAAAGCATTCATGTCCTTCTGGTCGTGTGGCGACCAGAACTGCACACAATATTCTAAATGTGGCTGAACTAAAGTTTTATACAGCTGTAACATAACTTGCCAATTTTTATACTTGATGTCCTGGCCAGTGAAGGTAAGTGTGCTGAATGCCTTCTTGACCGCCTTATGCACCTTTGTTGCCACTTTCAGGGATCTATAGATCTGTTTGCCCAGAGCCCTCTGTTTGTCAGTCTCCTAAGGGTTCTGTTATTCATTGTACAGTTTGCACCTGAATTTGATTTTCCAAAATTCATCACCTCGCGCTTGTTCGGATTAAACTTCATCTGCCGCTTCTGCCTGAATCTGCAATCTATATCTCATTGTATCCTTTGACAATCTTCCTCTCTATCTACAACTCCGTCAATTTTGGTGTCATGTGCAAACCTACTAATCAGACCACCTAAATTTTCCTCCAGAGATAAAAAGTACTGCAGATGCTGGAGAATCTGAGATAACAAGGTGTGGGGCTGGATGAACACAGCAGGCCAAGCAGCATCATAGGAGCAGGAAAGCTTGACGTTTTGGGCCTAGACCCTTCATCAGAAATGGGGGAGGGGAAGGGTGTTCTGAAATAAATAGGGAGAGAGGGGGAGGCGGATAGAAAATGCACAGAGGAGAGGATAGGTGGAGAGGAGGCGGATTAGTCAAAGAGGCGGGGATGGAGCCAGTAAAGGTGAGTGTAGGTTGGGGGGTAGGGAGGAGATAGGTCAGTCCAGGGAGGACGGACAGGTCAAGGGGGCGGGATGAGGTTAGTAGATAGGAAATGGGGGTGGGGCTTGAGGTGGGAGGAGGGGATAGGTGAGAGGAAGGACAGGTTAGGGAGGTGGGGACGAGCTGGGCTGGTTTTGGGATGCGGTTGGGGGAGGGGAGATTTTGAAGCTTGTGAAATCCACATTGATACCATTGGGCTGCAGGGTTCCCAGGCTGAATATGATTTGCTGTTCCTGCAGCCTTCGGGTGGCATCACTGTGGCATTGCAGGAGGCCCAGGATGGACATGTCTTCTGAGGAATGGGAGGGGGAGTTGAAATGGTTCGTTACTGGGAGGTGCAGTTGTTTGTTGTGAACTGAGCGCAGGTGTTCTGCTAAGCGGTCCCCAAGCCTCTGCTTGGTTTCCCCGATGTAGAGGAAGCCACAACGGGTACAGCAGATGCAGTATACCACATTGGTAGATGTGCAGGTGAACATCTGCCTGATGTGGAAAGTCTTCTTGGGGCCTGGGATTGGGGTGAGGGAGGAGGTGTGGGGGCAGGTGTAGCACTTCCTGCGGTTGCAGGGAAAAGTGCTGGGTGTGGTGGGGCTGGAGGGGAGTGTGGAGCGCACAAGAGAGTCGCGGAAGGAGTGGTCCCTCTGGAAAGCAGATAATGGTGGAGAAGGAAAAATGTCTTTGGTGGTGGGGTCAGATTGCAGATGGCGGAAGTGTCGGAGGATGATGCGTTGGATCCGGAGGTTGGTGGGGTGGTACATGAGGACGAGGGGGATTCTTTTTTGGTTATTATTGCATCCACTGTACCCATTGTGGCTTCCTCTATATCGGGGAAACCAAGCAGAGGCTTGGGGACCGCTTAGCAGAACACCTGCGCTCAGTTCACAACAAACAACTGCACCTCCCAATCGCGAACCATTTCAACTCCCCCTCCCACTCCTCAGACGACATGTCCATCCTGGGCCTCCTGCAATGCCACAGTGATGCCACCCGAAGGCTGCAGGAACTACAAATCATATTCAGCCTGGGAACCCTGCAGCCCAATGGTATCAATGTGGATTTCACAAGCTTCAAAATCTCCCCTCCCCCAACCGCATCCCAAAACCAGCCCAGCTCATCCCCGCCTCCCTAACCTGTCCTTCCTCTCACCTATCCCCTCCTCCCACCTCAAGCCCCACCCCCATCTCCTATCTACTAACCTCATCCCACCCCCTTGACCTGTCCGTCCTCCCTGGACTAACCTATCTCCTCCCTACCCCCCCACCTACACTCACCTTTACTGGCTCCATCCCCGCTTCTTTGACTAGTCCGCCTCCTCTCCACCTATCCTCTCCTCTCTGCATCTTCGATCCGCCTCCCCCCTCTCCCTATTTATTTCAGAACACTCTTCCCCTCCTCCATTTCTGATGAAGGGTCTAGGCCCAAAACGTCAAGCCTTCCTGCTCCTATGATGCTGCTTGGCCTGCTGTGTTCATCCAGCCCCACACCTTGTTATCTTAAATTTTCCTCCAGGTCACTTATATCTCCTACAAACAACAAAGGTCCCTGCACTGATCCCCGTGGAACATGACGAGTTACTGATCTTCATTTTGAAAAGTACACTTCCATCGCCATCTCCAGCTTCTATGATCAAGCCAGTTTTGTATCCATCTAGCCACCGCATTGCACTCCCTAACTCTAAATCATCTATGTAAATTGTATCTTCTCCAACAGCCTCCCCACCCTCATATCAGGCTCACTGGCCTGTAATTACCTGAATTATCTCTGTTTCTGTTTTTAAACAAAGGAACTACACTGGCCATTCTCCAGTCCTCTAGAACCTTATCTGAGGGCAAAGCGGATGCAAAGGTATCTGTTAAGACCCCAGCTATTTCCTCCCTTGCCTCCCACAGTATCCTGGGATAGATCCTATCTGGCCCTGGGAACGTGTAAAGCATTTCAAAATACCCAACACTTCGTCTTCCATTCTATTGGTCTGCCCGAGAGTGTTCACACACCCCTCCCTAACCTCAACAGCTCTCATGTCCCTCTCTTAGGTCAATACCACTGTACAGTACTCATTAAGGATCTCATCCATTTCCTCTGGTTCCACACATAACCTCTCTCCTTTATCCTTGAGGGGGCCTACTGTTTCGCTAGCTACTCTCTTGCTCCTAATAATTGTATAAAATGCTGTGGGACTCTTCTTAACTCTGTTGGCCAAGGATATTTCGTGGCCCCTGTTAGCCCCCCTTACTCCCAGTTTGAGCTCCTTCCTACTTTCTTGATATTCTTCAAGGACTTTGTCTGTTTATAGTTGCCCAAACCTTAGGTATGCTTCCTTTTTTTTTGACAAGGCTGATAATTTCCTCAGTCATACAAGGTTCCTGAATCCTGTCATTCCTGTCTTCCACTTTCACAGGAACATGCCTGTCATACATTCTAATCAATTGGTCTCTAACAGACTACCATATGCCAGGTGTGGATTTACCCTCAAACAGCTACTCCCAATCCACATTCTCTCCAATTTTTGCCTGATTCAGTTATAGTTGGCCTTCTCCCAGTTTAACACCTTCATCTGAGATCCACTCTTGTCCTGATCCATAAGTATCCGAAAACTTACAGAATTATGGTCACCATCCACAAAATGCTCCCCCACTGAAGCTCTGATCACCTGGCTGGGCTCATTTCCCAATACCAGATGCAATATGGCCCCCCTCCCTTGTTGGACTATCCAGTTACTGTTTCAAATCACTCTCCTGAATGCACCTAACAAATTGTTTCCCATCTAAACCTCCAACACTAAGGGAGTCCGCGTCAATATGGAGCAAATTAAAACCACCCACCACCAATAAACCTGTTATTTTCATATCTTTCTGACTACATTATCTCTTCCTCCATGTCCCTGTGGTGGCTGGGAGGTCTGTAGTACAATCCCAGCACTGTGATTGCATCCTTTCTATTCTGCACCTCTATCCATAATGTCTGACCGCAAGATCCCTCCGGAGTGTCTTCCCTCAGCACAGCTGTAATGTGCTCCCTAGCCAGTAATGCATTCCCCCACCTCTTGTGCTTCCTCCTCTGTCTCATCTAAAATATTGATATCCCGGAACATTAAACTACCAATCTTGTCCCCCTTTCAACCATGTCTGGACGACAACATAATGAGAATGTGGGAAGTTTGAAGAATGCTACCCCATCAAAAAATATTGTGACCAGATACAGTGAAGAATGCTAAAATAAGTTTATTTAGAGTTCTGAGGAAGGGTCACCAGACCCAAAACGTTAACTCTGATTTTTTTCTTCACAGGTGATGCCAGACCTGCTGAGCTTTTCCAGCAACTTCTGTTTTTGTTCCTAAGTTTAATTAGATTTTTGTTGAACCATGGTAGTGTTAAAGCAGTGCTTCTGGTGTGGCCCTATTTTAATATCTTGGGCTTCATATGACCTTGGAGTGAAAATATGGGGAGCTGTTTAGGAATGGGAGTGGGGGGGGAAGAGTGAAGTTGAGCATGCTTCATCTCCCTCTCCTTCACCCCACAATTTCCTGTCCGTACCTCCATCCACCCTACCCACCTCTCTTCCTTGACACCATCTCTCCCCATTGTGTTCAGGAGCTACTCAAGAACCTGGGTTTGCTTGTAGCTGTCAAAACAGTGCAAGCGTCACATCAGTCAAATCCTGCCTCAGACTTAGGGACATATACACCTCAGCTGTGATCTAACGTAATGACTAGACAAGTTAGATGGACGGAATGGCGTACTCATGTGTTGGCTCAGGAGAGTATGGGCTGCGGTGGAACTGATTATCAGACGGTCGACCGACCCGAATGCGGTTGTTTGGAGCCTCCACCCGAGATGAGTGCCTCAATCTTGCCTGACAGCAGGTTGCCCATGTTCTTAATGTGTGATTGTGTGTGTGTGTGTGTGCGTGTGTGTGGGCGAGGGAAATATGGGAAAGCCCACTGCGGCAGCTGCAGAGAAAATTAAACAAAATGTAGGAGGATTCCTGAAACCGATAGCCGTTTCCTCGGGCTCAAAAAGAACTAATGGCCACAAAAGCAAAGCTTTGACTTTGTACATCCCTAAAGAAAAAGGTAACAAATTCACATTTTTAAATTACAAGTGGCAAGATCGAAGGCGTTTAGACCAAGTGGCTGTAGCCGGGAATACTATTAAGACCGTTTCAATGACACGTTGCAAATTAAGTAAAATAGCATTACAGCACGTCACTTAAGAGATTTTTTAAAAAACCGAAAGCGCCGGTGAAATTCAGCACTTCTGGCAGCATCCGCGGACAGAGAACCAGAGTGAACGTTTCGAATCCGAATTCTCCTCTTTGCAAATGGAATTTTGCAGTATTTTGTTTTTCTTTACATTATAAGGTCGACCATAGTCAGCAAAAAAGTGCTGACCCTATCAGTAACACTGGATTCGAGCGACTGGAGTCAGAGTCTAATTTGCAGCGAGGAGGTGGTGACATTCAAATTATGGAGAGACGTCATGGTAAAACTCAGCAGCAGCGCACACAAAAACTGAGTCAGACGGCAACCGTTTAAATACATATGCATACGTTGAATTAGGTATGTAGAGGTAGGTTACACTTGTTCGCTTTTTTTAAAAAAAAGGGTCAGGTTTCACAGGTAGTACTTAGCTTGACGTCGGTGCTTCAAAATGAATAGCAACAGGATTTGCCAGCAGGAAAACTGGCCACGTCACGGTGGCTCTAGAGGGTGCCCACGGGTCCAAACCTTCTGACATGTTTAAAGTGCTACAGCTGACTCAGGCAGCCGAGTGAAAAAAAAATGTTTCAACGTGGGAACAGTATGAAACATTGCTACCCCCTTGCAACCACCCACTGGCTAATTTACATTATTTTAAAAGAGGCTGAGTCACAAGTGACAATATGTTAAGCGCACATGTTTACGGAGACATATGCCACTGCTGGAGTGTCACCCGAGATAACAAGGTGTGGAGCTGGAGGAACACAGCAGGCCAAGCAGCATCATACGAGCAGGAAAGCATTTTCTGATGAAGGGTCTCGGCCCGAAAAGTCAAGCTTTCCTGCTCCTATGATGCTGCTTGGCCTGCTGTGTTCATCCAGCTCCACACCTTGTTATCTCCGATTCTCCAGCATCTGCAGTTCCTGCTATCTCTTAAAAAGCATCCGGCCCGGTTCATTAGTATGCGAGGGTTAAAACGTTAGTGATTCCTCTTTTTGATTACATGATAGCTGATTTAAACAGTCCATTGTAAAACCTTAAGTGCGGTGCGGTGGTAGTGTCCCTGCCTCTGGATAAGGAGACAAAGCTGCCTAACCCCCCCCCCTCACCATTTCGGAAGAAGGGTCCCGACCCGAAACGTCAGCTTTCCTGCTCCTATGATGCTGCGTGGCCTGCTGTATTCCTCCAGCTCCACACTGTGTTATATCTTACTCTAGCATTAGCAGTTCTTACTATCTCTGAATAGGTTAAAAGTCTCATCTGCTCCAGAGATTTGTCAAAAATAGTAAAATATAAAATCCTAAGTAGTGAGATATCATGTGTTTTTTCCCACTTTTCACCACCTACATGTTATAAAGAGCTGTGTAAACGAACGTATATGAATGTGTACTGATAATGAAGTATTATTTGTAATTGTGTTCCTGACAGCTCATCTTGATAAGCAGCTGATCCACACGTTCCTGCCTGACGCCCCCCCAAGAATATTCTGTACCCACTCTGTAATTTAGAGAAAAACTGCATTGGCACCAGGAACAAGTGCATTTCTATTATTTGCCATGAACTACATTCCTTCAAAATGTCACCTCTCCCAGCATTCTCCAGTTGGGTGCTACAGTGATTACAATGTAGCCCAATGCCTCCTACATCTTCATTAAAGCTGAAAGAATGCAGGTGCTGTAAATCAGGAACAAAAACAGAAGTTGCTGTAAAAGCTCAGCAGGTCTGGCAGCATGCGTGAAGAAAAAAAAATCAGATAACGTTTCGGGTCTGGTGACCCTCAGAACCGTTCTGAGAAATGTTGACTCTGATTTTTCTTTTCTTCACAGATGCTACCAGATCTGCTAAGCTTTTTCCAGCAACTTCTGTTATTGTTCCTCCTACCTGTTCGTGCATTTCTTGGGTCAACCAAGGATGGCATTGATGCAATAACTAGAAATGACCTTGATGCAAGAGATCAGAATACGAATCACTTTAGCTGGAGATGAGGAAATGTAGGGAAAAGAATTCATGACTGGGAGTGGTCTACAACTCCCTAGCAATAATGAGTGCAGTATGAAGTATACAAGAAGAAATACTGGGTGCTTGTGATAAAGGGACAGCGATAACCATGTGATCCACTCATAAATTGGAAAGATCTGACTGGCATGGATGAGATGTTCATGGAGTGTTGGAGAGATTGTCCTGCTGTTACCAGAACCAGTTACATTAGATTTGATGTTGTGTAATGTAACAGGATTCATGAATGACTTCAAGGTAAATGCACCTCTGAGTAGCAGCAACCAGCATATGTTTCAATTTTAGTCCAGTTGCTTTCAAAGTTAAATAAAAGGGAAAATATTTGGGCATGAAAGTTAACTAAAGTGAACTAGGTAAAGAAACAGCTCAATAGAGAAGCAGAGCAGGAGGATATTTCAAACCACTCAGAATCAGTATATTCCTAGCATAAAGAAAAATTCCAAGGGGAGGACCCACCACTCATGGTTATCTCAAAAAGGTAAAGAAACCATCAAACTCAAAGAAAAAGCATATGTTTGTGCAAAGATGAGTGGTAGGTTAGATACTGGTCAGAATATAAACAACAGCAGAGAATGATTATAAAGGTTAATGAAGATTAAGAAATTAAGAGCACGAGAGGATGCTAGCTAGAAGTATAAAACCAGATAGCAAGAGTTTATACAAGTATTCTAACAGGAAAGAAGTTTAAAAATGAGTATCTATTTCTTAGGGAAACAGAATAGGGAGTTAATTGTGACTACTAAGAAAAGACAGATGAAAGGCTGTAAATCAGGTGGAAGAAAGAGGAATTTGATAAAATTACAGTCACCAGGGAAGCAGTACAGTGAACTGACAGAAATGTGGGCTGACAAGTTCCCTGATCTGGATCAATTTCATCTTAGTCTTTAAAAAAAGGATACTGAGGTAGATGATATATTCATGTACACTTTCCAAAATTCATTAGATTCTGGAAATGTTCTATCAGATCAGAAAATAGTATACGTAACTTTTCTGTTCAAGAAAGGAGGAATAGAGGCAGAAAGCAGGAAACTATAGGCTAGTTAGTTTGACGTCTGTCGTAGAGGAGTTAGACTTGATCATTTAAGGGACACTTAGAAAACATAATCAGAAAGAGTCTGTGTGGTTTTGTGAAGGGGAAATCATATTTAACCAATTTATTGGAGCACTTTGAAGTAGTAGCATACACTAGAAAAGGGGAAGCCTAAGTTACAGGAACACAAACATGCAGGGAAAGATACAGAAGTGTGTGCTGTTGATTCCCCAGCAAAAGCGGTCTGTTCTCTGCACAAAATTGACTGTGTAGAATTCAAGAAAACCAGTTACCTTTCCTGCAGCAGTGGCAGAGAGCCGTGACTTTTGAAGAATTTGAGTATTGCGTACAATTCTGGTCTCCCTCCTATGGAAAGGATGTCGTGAAACTAGAAAGGGTTCAGAAAAGATTTATGAAGATGTTGCCAGCATTAGAGGGTTTGAGCTATAGGGAGAGGCTCGATAGTCTGGGGCTATTTTCCCTGGTTCATTGAATGCTGAGGGGTGACCTCACAGAGGTTTATGAAATCATGAGGGGCATGGATTAGGTAAATAGGCAAGGTGAGAGGGGAAAGATATAAAAGGGACCTATAGGGCAACTTCTTCACATGGCGGGTGAATTCGCTGCTGGTGGAAGTGGGTACAATTACAACATGTAAAAGGCATCTGGATGGGTATATGAATAGCAAGCGTTAAGAGGGAAATGGGCCAAATGCTGGCAAATGGGACTGGATTTAAATAGGATATCTGGTTGACATGGATGAATTGGACCGAAGGGTGCTGGAAGTCTCTCTGACTCTAACTGATAACTCTAGACATTTTCTAAGTGAATCGGTCACACAGTGCTTCTTACGAACTGATGGAAACTTCCAGAGTAAGACAACTGAAGATCAAGAGGCTAGCTAGCCGAGGACGGATCATCTCAAAATCAGAATCTTGAAGCAAAAACCACTAAACTCATTTTCCAGCTATTCTCCACCTCTGGCAATATTCTATTTTCCCTATTTGTATCTGGGTCTATGTGTAAAGGGGCAATTTACAGAGAGGTTAGAGTTCTAGTTATAAATAAGAGATAACACAGTGTGGAGCTGGAGGAACACAGCAGGCCAGGCAGCATCAGAGGAGCAGGAAAGCTGACGTTTGGGGTCGGGCCCCTTCAGAAAGAGAAGCAGCAATATGTGCCATTGGTTTATATCTATTTACTTGTAGCTATAGTTTAATTTCATATAATACTAACTTGTTCAGTACAGAAACATGGTCTGTACTTCGTCAATCTTGGTGTGAAAGTCAGGTAAATTGGGGTACTGTGCATACCTTTACAGAACACATATTTAATATTTGGTGTGATTGTGGAAAGGGGGCTCAACTTACATCATCCCAGTGGGTTGTAACGTAACAGTGAAAGAACTAGAAAATCTCAATATATGAATCAAAAAGAAACAGAATAGGAAGTCCTGGAGGCATATGTTGAATAAGAAATTAGATTATAGGGTAGATATTGAATGATAATTTATTCAAAATGCAAGAGCAGTGAAGTGCATGAGGAATGCTTGCAAAGATAGGAAAGACAGAAAAATTTATGAACTCAGTAAGTAAGTAGAGAGGATCTCTGCTTGCAGCATCAGTGGAAGATGAAGCAGACAGGAACATTCTTGGATTGCCATTTACAAATAAGGCTGCAAGGACAGTATAGCCAAAGATAAATCCTACTTTGCACCAATTCCAATGCATTAACGATTGTGAATACAAGAGGCAACAACCTGTCAAAAAAAGTTTTTGTGGCACACTGGTAGTGCTCCCCAGCTCTGTGCTACAAGTGTTGAGTTCAAGACACTAGGTTATGATGGACCTGGAAGTGTGTATTAACACGTCAGAACAGACTAGAAAACAAAAGGAACACCATGAACTATTGAGGATGAGATAAAAAGTAGATTTACCCAGAGGCAAATAATTAATCCGGTAGCCTCTACAAAATTCTTAATTATGAATCAATTTTGGTGTTTCTTTTGCTGTTACTGCACTTCTGCCAAATTCTATGAAACTGACTTTTTTTTTGCCATTCAGAACCCTGTAGGTTGCTCCTTCTAAAGTACTCTCTTTTGAGTAGGGAATTCTTACTGCAGTTGTACAAGGTGCTGGTGAGACCACATCTGGAGTAATGGAGAGCAGTTCTGCTCTCTATTTAAGGAAGGATGTTACTTCATTGAACCAGTTCAGAAAAGGTTCATTAGGATGATCCCTAGTAAGGATGGATTATCTTATGAGCAAAGGCTAAACAGGTTGGGGCTCTACTCACTGATATTTTGAAGAATGAGAGGTGATCTCATTGAAACATAGAGAATTCTTAAGGAACTTGACAGGCTAAATGCTAAGAGGACATTTCCCCTTTTTCAGAGTATCTAGGACAACAAAACAGTCTCAGAATAAAGGGGGTACAATTTAAGACTGAAGTGAGGAATTTCTTCTCCCAGAGGATTGTGTGTCTTTGAAACTCCTTGCCACAGAGAGCTGTGGGGGCAGAGTCCTTGTATACACATGAGGCTGAAGGAGATTCTTGTTCAGTCAGGGATTCAAGGATTAAAAGGGAAAGGGCAGGAAAGCAGCCATGAATAATGCTGTATTAGTCATGATTCTATGGGCCCAATGGCCTACACCTGTTCCTATTTCTTATGGCATTAAGAAATTGTCAAGTCAAGATTTTTTACTGGTACAAGAATTTTTATCTAATTCTCCATATCTAACTCTTCATACAACCATCAGCAAAATGTCAAGCCATAGCAATTTCAATTTCCAAGACACATGATTCAGAATTATTGATAATGGAAAGGTACTGACCAAAGTTACTAAATTTATAAGGAAGCGAGAAACATTCCTGATATACAGCTTGTGTGTCATGTGGGTAAATGTTTACTCTCACAAGTCCCTTTCCCATATTACAATTCAGAAAGTTTCCATTAATGTAACTTCCTAAAGCAATGTTCCAAAAGAATGCCTGCATGAACATGAATAATATCAACCTAATTTATTCACTACTAAGAACAGCAGACCATACGGCCCTTAAGGTCAAGCTATACCATTCAATGCAGTTAGAGCGGATCCACCTCAGCTCTACTGTCCCCATTTGATAACCAAGAGCTCTTCTTTTTACTATCTTGGTGCCAGAGTTTAATTGAAGTCTTCACCTTAATCTGGTGCTCTTTTGAGTGGCAGGATTCATTGCTTGGCTGTTGCAGTCCAACAGGCTTGAGATGGCTTGCAACTCAGTGCAGGAGGGTCCTGTATGAAACTTGCTGTGGGCTGCACATCTTTTGTTGCTGCATAAACACTCCAGCCCTGCCTCTTTTGCGTTATGTGCTGGCATAAGAGGTGCTTAGAAAAATAGATTAAGCACGGCCTCTGCATGGCTACTAATCTGTCAAGAAGCAGAATATTTCAATGATATCCTTGAAGCTTTTAGCAATTCTCTCCTGCAACTGTTTACCAAACTTGCTGAAAGCAGAAGTCAACCCTTGTCAATCTGTTAAATTACACCTTTACAGACTGCAGTCCAAATATTCATTTGCTGAAGGTGGTTGGTATGAAAAGAACAAAAAAAAAGGTAGGTGTAAGTGACATACATGATTTGTGTATTTTTAGATCATACATTTGACTTATTTCACTCTGCTGCCTTGGTACGATTAGAATTTTCAAACAGAGTAGCCATACAAAAGAGAAATGGGTCATACTACTGTTGTTCCACTGGACTACAGCTTATCTCTGAAAGCCAGTGTCTGTGTTAGCTTGGTTATATCAGTTTTTAACCTTCTGAGCTACACTGATAAGACTGACAGGAAATTTTGGCATTAAGTAACTGACCATCAAGACCAATGCAGAAACCAGTGTGATTTACAACAGTCCAAAAATTTCAGCCCCCACCTTGAGAATATGGACTCCCTGTAGCAGGCAAAGATAGCAAATACAACTTTAAGCAACTTTGCAGTTAAGATCTTGTTTAAAAAAAACAATGCAAAAACAAACACAGGCACATTAATTTGAAACAGAACATTGAAAAATTACTTCAAAGCCATGAAAAAAAAAAGTTTCTTCAGTAAGTGACAATTGGCTAAACCCAAGGCACAACACGTGCACAGTTCAAATGCAGAGTATCATAAAGGAAGAGTTGGGATATCAGAGGGGTTGCAACGTCCTTGGCTAAATGACTTTTTAATTAATCGTAACCTTTCTCCTGAGTCATCAGGGTGATCAAGTTTCATTTAAAAGGAGACTCAAGGACAGATTACATTATCAACCCTATAATCTGTGAACCATTCTCTAAACACACATCCCACATACACACACATTGTCAGAGATCTTAGTCACTGTTAGTCACAATGCATTTTACATTTTTTTGAAAGGACAAAGATTGACATCATAACTAAAGTACATTTAATAATTTGAAATATGTTAGCTTTCTATTATTCAATTTTGTTCAATTCACTGACTTCCACATTGTCCTTCTCCAAGGATTAGTTATGATAATATGGTGATGTGTTGCTTGGAACAGTGGCAATCCTTAGATGCACAAGCATTATTTCAGTTCCAAACCAGATGTTTGAAATCTACTAAAAGATTAAAGCAACATTTTCCAACCCAAAAAAAAACCCCACTTTTATTTATTGAAAACATATCCTACTGCAAAGAAAGTCAAAGTGTGACTATTTTTATTCTACATTGTAACAAATACAGTTTGTAGAAATTTATTACAGAGATCAAAAGGGTGTGTAAGTTTTAAAGCGTAGTACCGAAAAGATTATAACACCAAGATAAGGCAATTTCCATAGGCATTAAATCGTTCTTGGTAAAAATTTCGATTTTGTTCTGTAAAATACATCAGGGGAACTCTCAAAAGACTTTTACATATATGTATCCAAATAAAAGTATATTTGATACATGCACAAATGTCAATTAAGGTTATGTGCTTATAGGTAGGAATTTCAATCAGTCTATGATCTTTGCAAGATTTGAAAGTTGCCATCAATTTTTATTTTTGGTGTGAAAGCAAGCATATCCCTTTAAAAATATGTACTTATTACAACTGATTAAAATAAATATACAAGGAATTCTTACATGGCCATGACTGGAGTCATTGAGTTATCAGAAAAAAGTGTTCCTGCTCCCTGCGTGTGTCAGACTCAAACTACATCCAAGTCCTTGCTCAATGAAAGTCTTGAGCTGCCTTCGACAGCAATTGTGGTGATTTTGCCCTCATGTTCTCTTCCATGATGAAATGCTTGACCTCTATTCAGCACATCCCCTCATTCCATTCTCACCATCCGGCAGTACGTAAAACTGATAATTGTACCATGATAAACTATGGTTGTGCACATTAAGATTTTAGGAGAAAACCATGTGTACACTCGAGACGACTCAGTTTCACATTGCTTCTGGAGGTTTTTTTAAATTGAACAGTTCATTTTGAACAGTTCTTCATCACAATTAGTTCCTAGAATAATATGACCAAATGAGAACCAATACAAGTGCAAGTCAAGAAATATATTAACCTTGCAGAGCAAAGATATTCTGTTTAGTGGCTAAGGAACCAAGCCGCAACGGAATACATTTATAACATGATTAAAAACAGAACAATGTAAGTTTGATTAGCAGCTCGAAAATCATTTTCAGTCTTTAAATACAAAGTCCAAGACTTCCATTTCAAATTCACAATCACATAGCAAGAGTTTTACAAGTACTCAGTGGAATTCCACTGTAGTTCCAAACTTATTTTAAATAGACTTGATAACTATAGTGAAAACCTGATAAACTTACTGAGTCCCATTTTTGACACTGATATTTCAATTCCATCCATTTACAAGCTTAGCAATGATGCCCAGCCAGAGTACTGCATAGAGAATTCCAATGCACAGCGTTATAAGGAGTTCATTTGAACTCTTCCGTGGAGATTACAGATATAATAAACAATTAATAATACTGCTCTTTTCTCCATAAATTAAAATTCTTCAGCAGGCTTCTTTTTAAATACAATTCATTTTTTAATGTTTCATGTCAGAGAATTTATTAAAAGAACAGAATGCATTTATAGTAATTATCCCACCACAGTGCCAAATGTGCTACTTCTCTAGGAATCATTTTACATTCTGGACACTTCATTCCTTTATGAATTGCATTTTCTTTAATCCTGCGTAGGTTCTTATCAAAAGATTCAAAGAAAATTTAACGGTTTACAGATAAAAAATGTAATTTACTGAATTTATACACTACTGTATTACTAGGTCAGTGCAAGTTTATCTGGAAACCATTTCAAATTTTAGAACGAAGCACAGACTGAAAATTTGTAAATTAGCTTGATTGTGAATGAATTTCAAGGGAATATCAATATCATTGGATTCAGAATTCTACAGGAATGCACTTTTGACTTTTTAAAAAGTGAAAAATACATTTAAAAAAGTCAAGACTGAAATTTCATTTTTACAAAGTAAACAATGCCAGGAAAGAGTAAAGATCCTCCTGAAGTGCATGTTTGAATTTCTCAACCCTCAGAAAGGGTGGTGAATCATGATCAACTCTAGAAAACATACGGAAGAGAAATCACGTGTCAGTGTCATTGAAAGTCCAAAGTTCAGTTACGATGCTGCCACCATCTCTTGTTTTGGTGTGTTTTTAACTGGCTCTTTTCCTGTTTAAGAAAAAAAAAGGAAGTTAATGCCCCAGCTGAATTTTCTTGAAAGAATATAACTTTTAAAATCCATAGAGATACAAACTAAACTGTACCTCAATGTTAAAATCCAATATCAACATCAACTGCTCCTAGTTCAGAACTATGGAATGGCTCTCTCCACTATGTCCCAATTTGCCATGTTCCAAACCCACAGACATCTTTTAACTGCACTGGTGTACCATTTCTTGCCCTCAACATACCCATTCTACTCATTAAATCCCAGCATTCAAAATACTGCTTGGTGGAGCACCACCTGCAGCTTGTTGCACCACCACCTATTTGTACAGTGGAATCTAACCAGACAAAGTTTTTAAACATATACTTATTACTTGGCAAGAGATGTCCAAAATTACAAGCACTTGTGAAAAAAAGGGAACAAATTCAAACCTTAACACAGAACCTTGAACATAATATAAAGTCACATGTTTCATCTCAAAAACTGTCTTTTCTGAATAATTTGAATTTAAACAAGAGACAACAAAACAAAACATGAGTATGTTATTTCAAACCATTTTGGGCCTTTATTGACAGACGTGGTTGGAAATATCCCATTAACTAACATTTTTCAGGTAGTTACTTAAAGTGGCTGATAAAAATATTCTTTGCTTCTTTTAAATCCAATCAAAAACAAGTAAACAGTAATAGGTCTCACACAAACTGTAGATAGGAGACAAGTGGGCTTCAACTCTCAACTCTACAATAGAAGATATACGTCTACATCATCCTTGCTCCTCAAATCCAAATCACTCACTGAAGTCACTTAGTAGAATCAAAGAATTCCTACAGTGTGGAAGCAGGCCATTCATCCATTGAGTCCACCCTGACCCTCTGTGCTATCCTTGTAACCCTGCATTTCCCACAGCCAATCCACCTAGCTTACACATCCCTGGTCACTATGTGCAATTTAGCATGGCCAATCCACCTAACCTGCACATTGTTGGACTGTGGGACAACACCGCAGTGTACCCGGAGGAAATGCACACGACTCGGGGAGAATATATAAACTCCACATAGACAGATACCCGAAGGTGGAATTGAACCCGGGTCCCTGGCGCTGAGAGGCAGCGATGCTAACCATGGAGCCACCATGCTGCCCCTTGATTCAAACAGTGGGACAATTTGCACTAGCATCCAGAAGCTGAGCTATCTGACAAAAAGTCACTCAGCTCCCCCAACAGCAACAGACATTGTCTATATGGACTTTGTCAAATGATCACAGCTGACTGCATACAAAATTGACTTGGTGATAGGAGCCAGAGGATGGTGGTGGAGGGTTGCTTTTTGGACTGGAGGCCTGTGTCCAGCAGTATTCTGCAGGGATCAATGCTGGGTCCACTTTTGTTTGTCATTTATAAAAAAGATTTGGATGAGAATTTAGGATGAGCGGTTGATAAGTTTGTGGATAACACCAAAATTGGTGGTATAGTCAACAGTGAAGAAGGTTATCTAAGATCACAAAGGGATCTTGATCAATTCAGCCAGTGAGGAGTGGCAGATAGGGTTTAATTTGGATAAATGCAAGGTTTTGCATTTTGGTATAACAAACAAGGGTAAGACTTATACAGTTAATGGTAGAGCCCTGGGGAGTGTTATCGAACAGAGAGACCTAGGGGTTCAGGTACATAGTTCCTTGAAAGTGGTGTCACAGATAGGATAGTGAAGGTGGTGTTTGGCAAGCTTGCCCTCATTGGTCCGAGCACAGGAGTTGGGATGTCATGTTGTGACAGTTAATGGTAAGGCCCTGGGCAGCGTTGTCAAACAGAGAGACCTGGGGGTTCAGGTACATAGTTCTTTGAAAGCTGCATCACAGGTTGGTGGTTAAGGCGGTGTTTGGCTGCTTGACTTCACTGCTCAGACCACTGAGTACTGAAGTTGGAACTAAATAAAATCCAAAAGAATTGCTGATGCCGTAAATCAGAAACAGAAGTTACTGGTGAGAATCTGGAAAAGCACAGCAGTTCAGACAGCATCCGAGCAGCAGGTAAGTCGATGTTTCAGATCGAATCCCTTTGTCAGGACTGGGGAGGGGGAGGGGAGCCCAGAACTAAATAGAGGGTTGGGGCTGGGAAGGGTAGGAGAGATGGTGATAAGTGGATGCAGGTAGGGGGCTATTGTGATTGGTCTGTGGGAAGGGTGGAGCAGATAGGCGAGTAGAAAGATGGACAGGTTAGGTCAGGTCAGGTGGGGGGGACAGCTGGACATGGGATAAGGCTGGGGGTGGAGGGATTTTGAAGCTGGTGAAGTCAATGTTAAGGCCATTGGGCTGTAAGCTTCAACTGGACCCAAAATGTTAACTCTGATTTCTCTTCACAGATGCTGCCAGATCTGCTGAGCTTTTCCAGCAACTCCTGTTTTTGATAGAAGTTGGAACGTCATGTTGAGGTTGTACAGGACGTTCGTGAGGCTACTTCTGGAGTATGTGTACAGTTCTGGTTGCCCTGCTATGGAAAGGATATTCCTGGAAGATTTGAATTATAAGAATAGGGTGGGACTTTTTTTCACTGGAGTGTAGGGCATTGAGACGTGAACTCAGAGTTTTTTAAAATCATAAAGGGCTTAGATAGGGTGAATAGCAAAGTTCTTTGCCCTAGGATGGAGGAATTTAAAACCAGGGGGCACATTTTTAAGGTGAGAGGAGAAAGATTTAAAAGGGACCTGACGGGCAACCTTTTCACACAGAGGATGGTTCATATATGGAACTAACTGCCCAAAGAAGTGGGAGATACAGGCAGAGTTGCAACATATAATAGACATTTGGATAGCTACATGAATAGGAAAGGTTTAGAGGGATATGGGCCAAATGCAGGCAAGTGGAGTTAAATTAGTTTGGGAAACTTGTTCAACATGGACAAATTGGACCGAAGAATCTGTTTCCATGCTATATGGCTCTATGATCCTCTGGAACTCCTTCCCTAACAGCATTGTGGGTGAACGTACATTCAAATGGACTGCAGTAATTCATGAAGGCAGCACACCATCACCTTCTCAAGGGCAACATCCCATGAATGAATTAAAAAAAACTACAGAGAGAGAGTGACACCTCAGCTAATATTGGGCCATGATTTGGTACGGCAAGGTATTTAACTTGGCCATCACATTTAGGTTTTTTTTAAATCTTTCACAGGATGTAGGCTTCAGTGGCTCAGCCAGCATTTATTGTTCACCCCTAGATGCCCTTGAGAAGGTGGTGGGGAGCTACCTTCGTGAACCACTATGGTTAATTTGATTTAAGTAGATCCACAATGCTGTTTGAAAAAGTGTTCCCCCAACTGTGACTCAGTGACAGTGAAGGAGCAGTGATATATTTTCAAGTTAGAATGCTGAGTGGCTTGGAAGGGAACTTGCAGATGGTGCTCTCCCATGTATCTGTTGCCTTTATTCTTCCGAATGTTAGTGGTCGTAACTTTGTAAAGTGCTGTCTAAGGACCCTTGGAGAATTTGGGAAGCGTATCTTCTCAACGGCACACACTGCTGGTACTGTACATCAGGGGTAGAAGGACTCGATATTTGCTGCTTCCGGCAGCCCTCCTGCACCTTTACTGAACCAGGGTTGATCCCCTGGCTTGACAGTAATGGCAGAGTTGGGATATGCTGGCCCTTGAGGTTGCAGGTTGTGTTGTAGCATGAATCTGCTACTGCTGCTGATGGCCCACAGCACCTCAACTAGTCTTGAGTTGCTAGGTCTATTCAATGTCGATCCCACTTAGCATGGCGAGAGTACCACATTGCATCAAGCAGGCTGTGCCTAATTTGTAGCCAGGACATTGTTTCCACAAGAACTGTGCTCTCCCAGTACGCTAGTTGGGTCAATGGATTAGTCCAGTGACAATACTACTACTCCATCATCTCCCCCTAATTTAAAATTATTGGAATGGCAATTCACTGAAAGAGAATTTATTATGACACAATTAGGAAAATCTAGGACCAGAAAGAACACGGCAAACAACTGCAACTGCTTTACAATTCTTCAATCCAGTTGATTAACGGGTCAAGAGAGAAGCAACTATAAATTAAAAGAATGAATCCAATGTCTAATCAGAGGGACACAGAAAGAGAACAAAAGATTGAATTATTCAAAGAAAGAAGAAACTAGATTTTTCAACAATTTAAATCTTAAGAAATGGGATTTCACACTTGTAAACGTTTATTTTCTGTGCCACAGAGTGTGCTTAACTATAATTAAGAGTTATCTCAGTTGTAAAGGGCATTTGACTGAAATGGACTGGATTTGATGCGGAGGTTACGTTTTTATCTGCTGTGCAAATACAATAAACTCATGACTCAATGCATTTGAATGATGAGGCAAACAGTGAAGTGTCAATTTTGCCAAACTGAACAACAGAGCAGGGCAACCTCAGGACCATGAACAACTGTGCTTAATCACACACATTTGCCCCTCACCGGAGGGTGCTGTACCATTTATGCATCAATAATAGAACCTAGAACATAGAACATTACAGCGCAGTTCAGGCCCTTCAGCCCTTGATGTTGTGCTGACCTGTGAAACCAATCTGAAGCCCATCTAACCTACACTATTCCATTATCATCCATATGTTTATCCAATGACCATTTAAATGCCCTTAAAGTTGGTGAGTCTACAACTGCTGCAGGCAGGGCATTCCACACCTTTACTACTATGAGTAAAGAACCTACCTCTGACATCTGTCCTATATCTATCACCCCTCAATTTAAAGCTATGTCCCCTCGTGCTAGCCATCACCATCTGAGGTAAAAGGCTTTCACTGTCCAGCCTATCTAATCCTCTGATCATCTTGTATGTCTCTATTAAGTCACCTCTTAACCTTCTTCTCTCTAACGAAAACAGCCTCAAGTCCCTCAGCCTTTCCTCATAAGACCTTCCCTCCATACCAGGCAACATCCTGGTAAATCTCCTCTGCACCCTTTCCAATGCTTCCACATCCTTCCTATAATGCGGCGACCAGAACTGCACGCAATACTCCAAGTGCGACCGCACCAGAGTTTTGTACAGCTGCAACATGACCTCACGGCTCTGAACCTCAATCCCTCTACCAATAAAACCTAACACACCGTACACCTTCCTAACAACCCGAGTGGCAACATTCAGGGATCCGTGCACATGGACACAGAGATCTCTCTGCTCATCCACACTACCAAGAATCTTACCATTAGCCCTGTACTCTGTATTCCTGTTACTCCTTCCAAAGTGAATCACCTCACACTTTTCCGCATTAAACTCCATTTGCCACCTCTCAGCCCAGCTCTGCAGCCTATGTCCCTCTGTAACCTGAAACATCCTTCCGCACTATCCACAACTCCATCGACTTTAGTGTCATCTGCAAATTTACTAACCCATCCTTCTACGCCCTCATCCAGGTCATTTATAAAAATGACAAACAGCAGTGGCCCCAGAACCGATCCTTGCGGTACACCACTAGTAACTGAACTCCAGGATGAACATTTCCCATCAACCACCACCCTCTGTCTTCTTACAGCTAGCCAATTTCTGATCCAAACCGCTAAATCTCCCTCAATCCCATGCTTCCGTATTTTCTGCAACAGCCTACCATGGGGAACCTTATCAAACGCTTTACTGAAATCCATATACACCACATCAACCACTTTACCCTCATCCACCAGTTCACTAGCCATACTATTCTAACAAATTATAAATCACTGGAATTTTGATACAGTGTAAATACCAATAAAGAATTCAAAGAGGAAAAGGTATTTCCCCCACCCCAAATTAACAAACACTATACATGAACCATTACAAAGATACAGTTCCACTTTGCCTCTATCAAAATATACCCCAAAATCTAATCAGAATAAAAATATGCAAAATCCTGAGGGTGTTCTCTGGAGCTCATACTACAGGCAGACAGTTGCAACCACTGACCATGCACATCAGGAATTCACAGGTACACAATGTACCATTTGCTGTTCATTAACTTTTTAAATAGGAAAAGTGAAAATTACATTACTCAAGAAAACTATATAGGCTAAAATATATTATCCAAAATCAAGCAGACAACCTCTTTAAATTGAAAGACTTTCTGCAAAACTGAATTCAGCTTGTAAGTGATAAATCCCATGCATACCTTTTTCTCTTGCAGATATATTTGGCAGTGGCTCTGCAGGAACTTCTGGGAGTTCAATTTCTTCCTGAAAGATTAAAAGTATTCATTTCTATTAGTAACTGATTCCTAAGAAGGCATCTCCTGTAAAACATTTAATAAGAGCATGTACCAAGGCTAAAAAATATAAATTCAGAATTGAAGGGAGAATAAGTATAACTGTGGGCAGCAGGGAAGAAACAGCTCTTGCAACTCACTCCATTTTCCACAACCCTAGATTTCTTGCAGGATGTTAAGCATCAAATGCTGTCATTGGGCATCCAATCTACCATGGTCCTCTCTGGTCAAACAACCATAAGCTCAATTTTTAGACCCCATTGGTCCAAGAATTTCATGCTGCCAACCAACATGCCTCCTAGCCATTTTCCCAGAGGCAGAAGCAAGCGATATGGTTTCCAGAAAACATGGGGAAAATATCAATTATAGCTATTTAAAGCCTCATTTAAACTCTCTGGCATTTAAAGGCCTTCCTGCCCGAGTTGAGTTTAGTTTAGCCACAGGTATCTCTGTACAGGATTTCTCTCCTCACAATGCTGGCCCACCTGAAAAGGACATTTTTCATTTTCTATTCAAAAATAAAGAGAAAGGGCCTCCATATTTGGTTGATCTCTCACAAAAATAAAAGCAGTGTGCGACTTCTTCAATGCTGCAGGGCCTCCTATTGGCTCTCCATTTTCAAGAGTCTAGAAAGCCAAGCCTAGCCTAGCCTTTAGCTATTAAATGGACAGTTTAGGGGAAAAAAATCTCAACTGGGCAACAGTCCCCACAAAGAGCACGCTTCTGCCCCCACTATCCAAACACAACAAATCTCAATAGCATCCCATTACAGTACTCAAACACGAGAGAAAATGCCCTTTTTTATCCCACGTAAGGTTTGACTTAGTTGTGGCTTCAACTACCAGTTGTGAGAATCTGATAGCCTCTTCCTTGACTTCTTACACACCTAAGCTTAGTCTTTCTCAGCTTCACGTAACACCTTCAAGATTTTAATCAAACATGTCTGGTCTGGAACTTTAAACTTGCCTCCTTACATTGGGGTAACCTATTTTTACCAATTCTAAATTATCTTCTTCCTTTCTCAGGAGCAACTGTATTGTACATCTAACCCCAGCTAATAGTCTTATAGAACTTCTTGAACTGGAACTAAAGAAAACAAATTTTCAATGTTATGGTGTTTCCCTCCCACCCAGCGCAAAAAAAGTTCCTGAATCTTCTGTAGGCTAATACACTATACTGTTTACTTTGTTCACTCAAACTCTTCCAAAGTAAACCAATTTCCATTAGACTCCAAAACCCCCAAACACATTTTTTAAAAAAATAAAGACATCACAGCTTCAACAATACTTATGAGTTAATAATTAAACACTTTCAGACACACAGTCCAAACTCAAAATACATCTCAGAACTTACATCACAATGTGCAGCACAACTTGTGGAGAGTTACAGCAAGGTATAGTGAGTAACAAAGTTCCAGATGTCTGTATTCAGCTACACGTATATGGTCTCTGGACATTGCTGCCCAATAACGATTAAAAATCCAGAGAACCTTAATTTGGCCGATCAAATCCACACCAACCCTCTGAAGAGCATCCCACCCAGATCCCCGATTCCTGCATTTTCCCATGGCTAATCCACCTAGCCTACACATCCCTGGATACTATGGGTGATTTAGTATTGCCAATTCACATAACCTGCACATCTTTGGACTGTGGGAGGAAACCAGAATATCCAGAGGAAATCCACGTAGACACGGGAAGAATGTGCAAACTCCACACAGACTGTTGCCCGAGGGGGGAAATCGAACCCAATTCCCTGGTGTTGTGAGGCAGCAGTGGTAACCACTGTGCTGCCGTGTCACCAATTATTTTTAGCTCATAGTCCAAGCAAATGTCTTTACAAGGTTAAACCAAAATTTATATTAAAACTGAAATTGACCATTAAAAAGCAGATTTTACCAAGAATAATGAAAATTAACAAGTTTTTTTTAAAACTCAAATGGTTGGAGAAGCAGATTAGTCAGTGTTTAGAAACCATTCAACAGTTTTAGATGACGGTGTCGCAATCATTCACACTCTGTCAGGAATGGACCTTTTAAGACAGAGGTTAAATTTATGTTTGAACTTTGATGACCGTAGTAACAAGGTGGGAGAGCAGGTTGTGTGTTTAAAGGCTGGCAAGCATTAGGTAATGTTAATTGTTCAGTAACTAGACAAATGCATATCCTCACCTGAGTTATAGCATCTAGCTCAGCCAGAATGGCGTCCTCATCTTCTTGAGATATTCCCCCAGCCAAGATTTCATCAATTTGCTGAAATAACAAAAAGTCACAGTGTTAAGACCAGATTTGCCAAACTTTCATTCTTTTTGTTTTGATCCTACATTCACACATTAGTAGAATTTTAACTGTGCATCGTACTACTCACCCTCTGGTATTCAACAGCTTCTTGGGTCTCATCCATTATTCTTTCTACTTCTTCAATAGACATAATCTTAAATTTAAAAGAAAATTTTCTCAATACTACCACACTATTATAACTCATACATATTAAAAGGAAAATACCTTTGCTTGAACTGAGCCGAGGCATTTATATCAATAAATCAATCAATCTGGAATAAAATAGCTTGTCTCATTAGTAACGGTCATAAAACTATCCAACTGTTGTAAAAACCCATCTGTTTCCCTAATTTCCTTCAATGGAGATCTGGTATCCTTTTCCAGTCTGGCTTATATAGGACTTCAAATTCACAGCAGTGTGGTTGACTCTTAATTGCTATCCTAAGCAGAGTAGCACACCAATTAGCTGTATCAAATTGCTACAGATAAAACTGTTCATGTATCCATGGATCTCCCTCCAGAGCAGGAGTAGCATCAGTTCAAGAAAGCAGCTCCCCACCACTTTTCCAAAGGCAATCAAGGACAGCCAATGAATGCTGGCCTTGCCCAATGACGTTTGCATCCCAAGAACAATCCAAAAATAGTTCTAGAGATTTCAACAATGCAGACATCATCACCACTTTTCAGAAATATACCTCGTGCATTTTCTGAAGACAGCTGTTTCCGATTTTAAGTCCTTCCAAAACTTTCATTTCTATTTGAGTAAATTCAATGTCCTGAACCTTTAAAATCAAACACAAATAAGAAGTATTATTATCATACTTCAAAAAGGCAGGCAAGTTTTATTTGTTACATTAAGCAAGACTTGCATTGAGAGGAGGACAGAAGAGGCAGTAATTAGTCAGCAAGGAGTATCAGTTTTATCATTGCTAAAGAGACAATTATGAAACATTCTTGGTGACTTGGCCATTATGAAACACATTAAATGAATTTATTCACTAATACATCAAAAAGCAATCTCTTCTACTTGTGCGTGTTCATCATGACGAAGAATGCTACCACTAGGTGACAACTTGTCATTTCCAACATCCAGTGATTCATATCATCTCCAAAATTGGAGTGATTACCAACAATGCAAAATGGTCCTTGCATTTGTGCAGACAGTGCCAGTGAGGTCACCTGCACAGAAAGCAGGAGTTGCTTGTATACATGCCATTTGCAGGAGCATGTTCTGGGTGCAGCAACACTATCATTATAGGTACCACTGTCAAAGGGATCCAGATGAGCGAAGAAGCAGCTGAGGCCACAGCGCGAGCAGGACAAAGGCCAGAACCAAGACTGGTTACTGGGAGGGCCGTACCAGGAGACAGCCTCCTTTTTGCCTGGGAATAAAGGTTGAGTAGCCACAGCGGGAATGGGAGTGAGAGTGGGAATAAAGCCGCTCAGATAGAGAGAGAAGGAAAGAAATACTGTAGAGAAAGAAGATCAACTTCAAAATAAACTCTATTTTGTCATACTGCAGGCTTTATTTTACATCCAGGCAGCTGCTTCCCATTCCTTGAGAATAGGTCAGCTTTCTTTCTACTCTTTGCGTCACCTAGAGGTGGTATTCATAGGATATGTTGCCCCCAACGTACATCACTATTTTTCACAAATAGCCACTCAGTGATTGACAAATTTAGGTAATTACTGCATTTTGCGCCAGTGCTGACTCGGATATAGATGGAGTTTATTCATAAACGTTTTACACAAAGCAAATGTAGATTCTCAAACTTGTCATTCTAGGGTAGATTTTAAACCACTGCTTTTTTAAAAGAGGGGTCCAACACACTATTTATTTAAACATGGTCTGTCTGTTCAGATAAACTCAGGCCGTACTTTAAGGCATTTCTTCAAACAAATAGTATTTATTTGCATTGCATAAGTGAAGATATTGCAGCAGACATCCCTGCCATAAGCTTATCTCGTTTTAAACTTTTAGCAAGAGCCTCTCTCTCTCATGGTTACTGAGGTCACTTGCACAGCATACCTGAGAAGCTCATTTGTGCATCCTTAACCCTTAGCTCTACACAACTACTCAGTTTTGTTTTTGTTATATATAATCTTGATGTCTACATAATTAGTCAGAGCTAAGAGAACTCAGTAAGGAGATGTTCGGAAGAAAACAAGTTTAAACTAAAGAAAAGTTCAGGGATGATAGAGGCATGCACTAAGGGCAAGAGAGAAGTATGAAAGCCATGAAGAAATGAACAGAGCAAGAGACCAGAAGGAGGATGGAGTGAGACCTGGAAAAATGAGAAGGCAAGGGAGAGAATTTCCATAGAGAAAAGGAGAATATGCCAACGAGATATTCCTAGTCAACTCAAATAGGCTGTTCACAAATCTGATGCATTTGTTACCCAGAACAGAAGGTTTTTTCCTTACCATTTTCTCAAGATTGCCAATCTGAACTTCAGTTTTATCAAGAAGTTGCTCCTGATATCGTTTCTTCTTGAGCAGAAGTTTGGCTTTGCTGAAGAACAAAAGGAAGTGTTAAGTGAATGCATTCAGATCTTAAAAACCTGTTCTGAGTTGGTGCCAGTTCCCCTTCTATGAACGATCACGGGTGCATGAGAGCAAACGTTTTATCACAGTCCTTTCCTCCCAGTATGCTGCTTTAGAAATCCTTACTTCACGTCAACATCTATCTTATTAACTAACACTAATGAGAATCCATCAGGGGGATGAAACCAAAGCTTTTCTCTGATTTATATAAATGACTTGGCTGAAAAAATGGAGAGCCACATATGTACGTTTGCACACGACAGTGAAACAGGTGGCACAATATATGGTGTAAATGGGAGCAGAAATTGTAAAGGGACATGGATAGATTGAGATTAGGATAGAGCTCAATGTGAAAAAGTATAAGATCATCACATTGACTTAAAAAACAACTGATCAGCAGTATTTTCTAAACAGCAGCATGAAGTCAGACACTAAGGAAGAACTGAGAGATTAGGGGATTCAAATGCAGAAGTCACATAAATTATTTTTTGTATGAGTCCAGCAGTTTTAAAGGCTAGTGACATGCTGGCTTTATCTAAATCAGGTGTGGTCAGACTCCATCTGTGGCAATGCATTAGTTTCAGGTAAAGGACCTTACAGAGAATACTGCTATTATCCTCGTAGAGACTGATAAAATTTCACATAAAGGACATAAGAAATGAGCAGAAGGCTCCTTCACTATTCGGAAAGATCATGGGTGATTTGATATGGCTTGAACTTCACTTTCCTGCCTGCACACCATGCCACTTGACTCCCTCAACAATAAAACATCTATCTAACTCACTGTTAAGTATCTTCAATGACCTGGCTTCCACTACTGAGGAATAATTCCAAACACAAATGACACTTAGAAGAAACTTACCTTTATTCCCATCTTAAATGGAAGATCCTTAGTTTGAAACCATTCCCCAGCATTTGAAATACATTGAGAGAAATGGCTAATGTGCCCCTGAAAATTCAATCACAGGGAGACCAGAGAACAAGTATCGCCATATAAGAAAGAGACAAAATGTATGAGGAGCTGTTGCTCCAATCAGAGATTCCCCCTCTTTCTCATGGTCCCTTCTCCATCTCTAACTCTTGCTGCTCCTACAGAGATAGAATCTGTGATTGGAGGAGCATTAAGGGTGGGAGGGAGTAAACCTGTGATTGGACAAGCTGGAGGAGTACTCTGGCCTGTACTTGCCCCATCGTGCAAGAGAATCTCAGAAAGCCAGAGCAACAGGCTATTCAGAGAGAGGCAAGTATCCAACACAGCCAGGCATAAGGGTCAGCTGGCAGGGGCGGGGTTAGGTTTAGCTCTGGGAGGTGGTTAGTTCAGTTGCCGGTGTACTGGTTTCTGTGTAATGCCAACGATGTGGGCTCATTTCCTGCACCAGCTGAGGTCACCTTGAAGGTCCCGCGTTCTCAACGTCACGCCTCACCTGGCTAGTGGTGACCCTTGGGTTAAACTCACCATCTGTTGTCTGTCTCCCTAACTGGTAAGGGCACATTTGAAGTACTGCATACAATACTGAACATCCTTCATATAGCAGTGTAACATTAACTGGAAAAGGAACTAAAAAGATTTACAAGCATGTTACCAAGACTGGAAGATTTGACCTTTTTTTTAATAAAAGAGAGGCTGGATAGGCTGGCACTTTTTACCCTGGAGCATAGGAGGTTGGGGAGTGACCTTATAAAGGTTTATACAATCATGAGGAGCATATATAAAAGGTGAATTGCAAGGGTCTTTTCCCTAGGTCTAGTCCAAAACTAGAGGGCGTTGGTTTAAGGTGAGAGGTGAAAGATTTAGAAGGGACCTGACAGGCAACTTTTTCACACAGGGTGATGCATATGTATAACAAGCTGTCCAACAAAGTGAAGAGGCGCGTAAAATTACAATGTGTAAAAGACATTTGGACAAGTACATGAATAGGAAAGTTTTAGAGGGATATAGGCCAAACGCAGGCAAATGGGACTGGTTTAAGTTTAGGAAATTTGGTCAGCATGGACGAGTTGGGCCAAAGGGCCTTTTTCCATGCTGTATGCCTCTAAAACTCTATGAGAGAGCAGCTCTATGGTCCTCTGGGACTATGACAACTTTACCTAGTGAAGAAAACAAGCCAAGAAATAAAATGGTGGAAGTGTAAAAATCTGAAGTCAAAAGTTCTCCTCAAAACCACCACATCTCTCTGAACAGAGCTGAACCAGGTATAAAATTAGCCCTGTTCCACAGCCAGGTTCATTCTCAACAAAGGTCATTTGAAATTAATACAACAGCAAAACAATGAATTTCATTTGAACTTTACATTAGTAAAATTCCTGCTTTCCAGATCATAATGATGGGGTCTGGTTGATATTTCACTCGGCCTTTTTGTGCATGTATGCTCTTTGCACCACCTAGTGGTGGTATTTATGCAATGCAAATCCCAAACTAAAAGCTCACTTCACATTCCAATTATTGAACCATTAGAAAAATTGTATGAACAAACTCTCAATAACGTTAAGCAGTTCAAGAAGAATATTTCTGATTATTAGTGGTGTTTCTGAAAAAGATCAACTGGGAGTTCTGTAACAGAATGAATATTATATATGATAGGAAGAGGAGAGAGTAGATAATGACAATATATTTACAGAAGAAGAGAGGCTAATTACAATGTATTTATATATGCTGTGCCTCCTACTTCTAGATATTTCCCCAAGAGGAAAAACATTCTCCACAACAATTCTGTCAACCCCCTTCAAAACATTGTGTGTTTTAATACCTCACATCTTCCCTTATTATACTTAACGTGTCAAACATCTGCTCACTCAAATTATCCAAAGCCCTTTACAGAAACTTTATATCCTCCTCACAACTTGCTTTCCTATCCATCATCATTCCATTAGCAAATGTGGTTACAATAGATGGTTCCTTCATCCAAATCATCATCAGCGATCATAAATAGTCGAAGGCCCAGCAAAGATCCGTGCAACTGTCTGCTAGTTACCGTTTGTTATCCTGAAAATGATCCATTTACTTTGACTCTTTATTCCATGTCTTTTAGCCGGTCCTCTATCCATGCTGATCTATCATTTCATACAACATATAAGCTCTTATTTTGAATAGTAACATTATGTAGAATGTTATCAAATGCCTTTTGGAAATCCAAAAACACTACCTCTGCTGATTCCCCTTTGATCCAGCTGCTTATTTCAAACTCAAAAGAACTAAATTTGTCGAAACACAATTTTCCTTTCACAAACCAAGTTGACACTGCCTGATAATGCTAATAAATGTACTGCTTCTCATCTTAAATAAAATTTCTAGCATTTTAAAAAGAAAACAACCCTCACAGTGACGATGGAAATGAAGCTGCTGGACAAGACTTGACTCCACCTGCCATCATCCCCCTCCACCCCCCAGACACAGACACAGACACAGACACAGACACAGACACAGACACACAATCTTTGTCGGTTCCTCTTTACATTAATTCTCAGTATGTTCCAAACAGAAACCAGGCTGACCAACCCCACTGCAATTAGTTTTCTTTTTGTTCATCCCCATGGCAACATCAGGTCACATAGGCACTTCTTGGAACCCAATACTGCCATAGTTAGGAAACTGAACGACCCTCAGAGTAAACCAAAATTCACCTGGGTCTTAAAAGGGACATCACACTTTCAATACATTGGCCTTGAAGGGGGAAACAACATATTTTCAGATTCATATCAGGGCTACAAGGATTACATTTTGAGGGCATTGTATTGATTAGGACTAAAGCAAAATGCAGATGCTGAAAATCTGAAATAAACTCAAAATTGCTGGAGAAAGTCACTTAGCCAGACTCCTTAAAACTAGGCTGTTTTAAGCAAGTATATTGAAAGGTTACAGAACAAAGTCATAGAACAAGTTAGATACAGATGAGCCATGATTAATTTTAATGGAAAAATAAGTTTGATAGGCTGAATTGTTTACTCCTGTTCCTACATTGTAATGGAAAAGAAATTTCAGTTTTGGAAAATGAAGAGTCAAACTTAAGAGGGCATATCTGACTCTTCCTATCACACCATTATTTCCTACACACTTAATACATGAACAACTGGAAGAGTGATATGGGCTGCTCCAGAATATTGCCCTTAACTGATGAACTTAAACAAGTCAGAAAATTTCACAAGTTTACATAACATCTGTGATACCCACTCTTTCTTACCACCACGAAGCAGCTGTCGAGCTATTTCCCGCTCCTTTTCAAGTTGAATAGCAATCTTCTTCTGATACTGTTTCAACTGGTCACGTTGCTGCTTTAGTTGCTGGAAAAAACAAAACGCGAAGAATTAAAATATAATTTTAAAAAATAATTAGATGAACATTTCATCAACTAATTTAAAGGAGGATTTGCACACCACATGGTTAAATATTTAGTACAGCACTGTACCTATTTTGTCTGGATTTCAGGGACTTTCGATGGGTGTCAGTAGTGGGTGGGCGTGTGGCAGGCAGGTGAAGGCTTGTGTTGGATTGTTAATTCAGAGAACCAGATTATGTTCTGGGGACCCAGGTTCGAATCCCACTATAGCAGATGGTGGATATTAAATTCAAGAAAAATCTGCAATGAAGAGTCTAATGATGGTCATGAAGCCATTGTCAATTGTAACAAAAACTCATCTGGTTCACTAATGTCCTTTCAGGAAGGAAACTGCTATCCTTACCTGGTCTGGTCTGGTCTATATGTGACTCCAGACTCTCAGCAATGTGGTTGACTCTTTACTGCTCTCTGGGACTTTTTTATTCATTTGTGGGATGTGGGCATCGCTGACTGGCCAGCATTTATTACCCATCCCTAGTTTCCCGCAAGAAGGTGGCGGTGAGCTTCCTTCTTGAACCGCTGCAGTCCACCTGCTGTATGTTGACCCACAAATCCATTAGGGAGAGAATTCCAGGTTTTTGATCCAGTGACAGTGAAGGAATGGCAATATATTTCCAATCAAGATGGTGAATGGCTCAAAGGTGGCGGTGTTCCGACGTATCTGCCACCCTTGTCCTTCTAGGTAGAAGCCAAAAGAATTGCGGATGCTGTAAATCAGGAAGAACAACAGAAGTTGCTGGAAAAGCTCAGCAGGTCTGGCAGCATCCATGAAGAGAAATCAGAGTTAACATTTCGGGTCCAGTGACTCTTCCTGACGTTCTGAGTGTCAGTGGAGGGTGGAATGGATGGTTGTGGATGCAGTGATGTGGAGGTGCTTGTGTTTTCAAATAAACCTGTTTGACTACAACCTGTTGCTGCAGTGCCAATCAAGTGGGCTACCTTGTCCTGGACGGTGTCAAGCTTCTAGAGTGCTGTCAGGGCTGCAGTCATCCATCCAGGGGGAGAATTGCATCACAATTAACAGCCTGGCAAATGTGAACTTTGTTGGAGCTGCATCCATCCAGACAAGTGCAGCATATTCCATCACACTCCTGAATCAGGGGAGTTACTCAATGTAATATTCCTAGCCTCTGACTTGCTCTTGTAGTCACTGTTTATGTGGAGAGTCCAGTTGAGTTTCTGGTCAATGGTAACCCCGCAGGATTTTAGCAATAGGGGATTCGATTGTCAGGACCTTTGCGGTACCTGGTGTCTCCAACCATTTCTTGTTATCAGTGGACTGAATCGAATTGGCCGAAGACTGAGGACCACTGGGGGAGGCCAAGATGAATCATCTACTCAGCACTTCCGGCTGAAGATCGCTGCAAATGCTTCAGCCTTCTCTTTTGCACTGAGGTGTTGGGCTCTTCCAGCATTGAGGATATTTGAGGTGCCTCCTCCTTTAGTGTGTTATTTAATTGTCCACCACCATTCACGACTGGATGTGGCAGGACTGCAGAGCTTAAATCTGATCCGTTGGTTGTGGGATCACTTAGCTCTGTTTATCACTTACTGCTTATGCGGTTTGGCATGCAAGCTGTCTTGTTTGATAGCTTCACCAGGTTGACATCTCATTTTCAGGTATGCCAGCTGCTGCTCCTGGCATGCCCTTCTGCTCTCTATTGAACCAGGGTTGATTCCCTGGCCGGATGGTAGTGGTTGAGTGGGAGATGTGATGGGCCAGGAGGTTGCAGATTGTGTTGGAGTACAATTCTGCTGCTGTTGATTGTGCACAGCGCCTCATGGATGCCCAGTCTTAAGTTACTAGATCTGTTTGAAGTCTGTCCCAATTAATACAGTGATAGCGCCACACAACATGATGAAAGGTATTCTCAATGTGAAGGTGGGACTTCATCTCCACAGTGACTGTGGGGGGGGGGGGGGGGTCACTCTTATCGATACTGTCATGGACAGATGCATCTGCAACAAGCAGACTGGTAAAGATGAGATGAAGTATGTTTTTCTATCTTGTTAGTTCCGTCACAACCTGCTGCAGACCTAGTCTAAAATAGCTAAGGCCTTAAAGACCTGACTAGTTCGATTGTAGTTTTGCTGCCAAGCTACTCTTGGTGGTGGACATTGGCCTTCCTCGCCCAGAGTACATTTTGTGCCCTTGCCATCATTATTATCCATGGGATGGGCAATAAATGCTGACCTTGCCACTGATGCTCTCATCTATGAGTGAATTTAAAAGAAGGTGATGGAAGCCAGCTCAGCTACACCAAAAAATGTAATCTTATTATTCTTTCCTCCCACCCACTCCCAGGACCTCCAATATCTCAGTTTGCCAGAACCATTAACTAGCAATTGCAGAAGTTATATAAGACAGACTCAGTCCAACATCATGAGGGTAGCTCAGAGATGGTGTCTCTTGCAATACATTTTCAAGAACTGGCATATTTAATCATTACGGAGTTCTAAAATCCAAAAATTCATACGTTGTCACAATCCACACAAAATGACACAGATAAGGGTTCATCAGGTTAAAATCATTATGACCATGATTGAGGGCGGATTAACAGCTACAAAACAGTGAGGAACCCCGTTCAGCGCTGGGACCTCAGTACTTAAAAATCTATACAAATTACTTAGGTGAAGGGAGGTAGTGGAATGTGCCTAAGTCTGTCAATGACACAAAGTTAGACGTGAAAGCAAGTCATGAGGAGAATGCAAAGGCTGATAAAAGAATATAGATGAGTTAAGTGGTAGGTAAAAAGGTGGCAAATTAATTATAAATGCATGCATGTGTGAAACTATTTACTTTATTACAAAGCACTCCCTCCAAATGCCAAGTGCCAGGCATGATTATGTCTTGATGTTTCTGGGATGACTCTTGAACTCTCAAATTTTTGACCTGGAGGAAGGCACCATTGCTGAGCCACTCTGACGCAAAACAACATGACACTCATCACACAAATACTACACAAACACAAATGGGGGTACCTGTGTAACTTCCAGACGTACAGTCTCCTTCACTCATGGAAGGAATGCCAGTTTGCTTGCCAATTTGTTTGGAACATTTCCGATGCTTTATTTACAAAAATGCTCAGAAGTGAAAATAAAATTGATATTCATAATATAACAGAGGCGACATCCTGAATGTCAGAATTTTCAATTCAGTTTTGACAGAAGATTAGGCTTTAGCTCATTTGCACTTATAATACGTCAATTCATTGAACAATAGGGACTTGCCAAGAAAAGAGCAAAAATTTCATCTAAATTTCATACCACAGAATTACAGGATACCATATTGGGTCATTTGATTAGCAACAGGATCCCCTAGTGGTGAAATAACTTTTACACAGTTTAAATTGGTTTTGACAATACATAGCAAAAAAAAAAGTACTGTCAAAAATTAACCTCAATGTACTTAGAAAATCATATAGAACATAGAACAATACAGCGCAGAACAGGCCCTTCAGCCCTCGATGTTGCGCCGACCTGTGAACTAATCTAAGCCCATCCCCCTACACTATCCCATCATCATCCATATGCTTATCCAAGGACTGTTTAAATGCCCCTAATGTGGCTGAGTTAACTACATTGGCAGGCAGGGCATTCCACGCCCTTACCACTCTCTGAGTAAAGAACCTGCCTCTGACAGAAAATAAACTAAACAAAACAAATTGTGCACAATAGAAAGCAATGCTTTAAGCCCATATAACAACAAACATCAAAAGCAGAGTCCTTATCTCATTGCTGTTCGTGAGAGTTCGCTATGTGAAAATTGGTTGCCAAATATCTTATATTACAACAGCAACAAATTAAAAGATACTTAATTGGTTGTAAAGCATTTTTAAGCCTCCTGAAAATAACAAAGGAAGCAATAGGAATACGTTGTTGCTCTTTTTAACAGGACTAAACTAAATAAGACACAAGCAACAAGTGGAAAAGCGATCAAGTTAATCCAAAATGCTGAATATTTGTTTTTGTCTGGCATACTACCTTAAATTCAAACAGGAGCATTTGGTGCATTCTGCAAAGCTCAGGAAGACCTAGTTGCAAAAATAAGTGGCAAGAGACTCCTGGAAACATCAATTACTTTGTTTCACACCGTTTGGAATGTAAATCCAGTGTGATGCCAAACCTAGCTTAGAATGCACTGCTTCAACTTACTTAAAGACTTCATTTAAGTTTTGAACGATTGGAAGAGGGTACTGCGCACGTACACGTCCAGGCATACATAAATCCTTCCTAAACAATTACATGTAATTTTATTTTTGTGCAGTTCTACGGGCCCAGCAGTTCTCCAGCATCATCATCTGAGAACCCCAGACCACTAGCTAGATTTCCTCCTGCCACCTTTGTTCACACCACAGAACTACCTGAATCAGAATCACATAAATCAAGGAATTCAGGACTGCCTAAATCGGTGGACCATCAATTCGATTGCATTTTTATTCTCTGGAGAACTGAGAGTAAAGATTTATCTCAAATGTCAGAGAGCTATTAAGTGTAAGAAGGTCTCTTGGTCGGCACTATATAACCTATTAGAACATCTTGTTGGGTCTAAGGTCAATTAAAAATGCCAGACCTGAGATTGATAGGATTTGTTAGGCAAAAGAATTAATAGTTACAGAAACAAGATGGGTTGGTAGAGTTAAGATATGCCCAAGCCATGATCTAACTGAATGATGGAACAGATTTGATGGGCACGAAGTTGATGCAAGTAACAGAAGCAGGGTTGAACACATGTGGAACTTAAACTGTAGTCATCAGCTTTATAAATATTGGTAGTGTAAATACGCAGTACCATGTAGAGCACCTGGGGTTACATAATTGCTTACTTTCAAAATAAGAATGGCAAGGTCAGATTTGCATGATTCAGACAATGGCAACAAAGTGGTTGTCAATCTATTCAATCAAATTAATTTTAGTCAAGACTTCACTCATTTAGGTACGGAAAAGTTTCCACCATCAGCAACAGAAGCATTCAGTAGAGAGAACAAAGATGCCAAAGTGTTATTAAAATAAATGAAGTGTCATTTATCATGGCTATCTGTACCATAAAATGAAATTACAACTACCAAATCGTTTCTGGACATTCCTTGTAATTTATACAAAGTTGCTCATGGCTTTATTAATTTACTTTCTGCTGTCTCAGACTATCTAGACTGCGCATCATCTCATGGTATAGATTCCTTATCTGCTTTCGGCATGTAAGCAAAATACTGGAAAGGCAGAACTGCATGATTGAGAATGGGAGTTATCCAAAGTTCCCTCAGTCCTCAACAAAGTTCTAGAAGCTGCCATAGATGGGAAGTCAAGTATACAAGTCCTGCTGCTGGCATTCAATGGTAACATGGCCAGTTTTAGGTCCACCACAATTGGAACATACAGCATAGGAACAGGCCCTTCGGCCCACCATATCTGCGTGGACTATAATGCCATTCTAAACTAATTCCATCTATCTGCAGGTGGTCTGTATCCTTCTATTCCCTGCCTGTTCATGTATCTATCTAAATGCCTTTTAAATGTTACTACTCTGTTCCTACCATTTCCCCTGGCAGCACATTCCAGGCACCTACCACCCTCTACATAAAAACCTGCCTTCCATACCTTCTTTAAACTACCCCCACCCCACCTTATACCTATGCCCCCAGTATTTGCCATTTCCATCCTAGCAAAAAGACTCCGACCATCCACCCTATCATTTCTGTCAATTTATATGCTTCTGTTGGGTCCCCCCGCTACTCCAAGCCTCCAATGCACTAGCAAAGACAATCCAAATTTGTCTGACCTCTCTTTGTAGCTAATACACTCCAATCCAGGCAACATCCTGGTAAACCTCTTTAGCACACTCTCCAAAGACTCCAAATGTTTCCAATACTGTGGTGTACAGAACTGCACAATACTCCAAATGTGGCCTAACTAAAAAGTTTTATACAGCTGCAACATGACTTGCCAACTTATCTAGTCAATGTACTGACCGATGAAGATAAGCAAGCCGTATGCCTTCTTTACCACCTTATCCACTTGTGTTGCCACTTTCAGGGAGCTACGTATTGCATCCCAAGATCGTTCTGTAAATCAAAACTCCTATGGTTCCTTCCATTTACAGTAGTATTTCCTCTTGCATTTGCCCTTCCAAAATGCATCACCTCACACTCTTCTGGACTAAACTCTATCTGCTATTTCTCCATTCAACTTTCCAACTTATCTATATCCTGGCTGTATCCTTTGACAATGTTCCTCACTCTACACAACTCAATCAATTTTCATAAAAACCAAAAGAACTGTGGATACTGTAAATCAGGAACAAAAACAAAGTTGCTGGAAAAGCTCAGCAGGTCTGGCAGCATCTGTAAAGGAAAAATCACAGTTAACATTTCGAGTCTGGTGACCCTTCCTCAGAACTGATGGTGGCTGGGAAAACATCAGTTTCTGCAGAAAATAGGGAGGTGGGTGGGGTAGGGAGTAAACAATAGGATAGAGCCTTAAGAGAGAGAAAGACAGTTGGACAGACAAAGATGTTGATAACAATCAGGCTGGGGGGTGAATAGTTGTTAAGAGAGACTATTAGTGACTAAAAACAGGTAGTATAATGGCAGGCTGACAGATAACAAGGCCTGGTGTGTGGGGTAGGAGCTGGGACATGGGAAAGTTTAGGCTCTAAAATTATTGAACTTAATATTGAGTCCAGAGGGCTACAGGGTCCCCAAGTGGAAAATGAGGTGTTGCTCTTCCAGCTCGCATTGAGATTCGGTGGAACACTGCAGTAAGACAAAGACAGAGAAGTGGCCAGGGAATAGGATGTCTAAGGTTTTGGAGTAGATCTGTAGCTCGGGTTGTGGGTGTTGAGGTTGGTTGGCTTGCCGAGCTGTTTTGTTGTTCTGCAGATGTTTCGTTACCGTGCTGGGTAACATCCTCAGTGCAGCCTCTGATGAAGCGTCAGTGTGTTTTCCCGCCTGGTTTTTAAACTCTGGGGTCCGTTGCGATGGATTGCCTCACTTCTGGGTTTCCTCCGTAGTGGAATGTATATGGGGTCGAGTTCAATGTGTTTATTAATAGCATGCTTCGTGGAGTGCCACGCTTCCAGGAATTCTCGTGCTTGTCTCTGCCTAGCCTGTCCCAGGATCTTGATGTTGTCCCAGTCGAAGTCGTGGTTTTCCTTGTCCATGTTGATTGAAATGAGTGCGTATTGGTCGTGTCTTTTTGTAGCCAGTTGACGTTCATGTACTCTTGCTGTTAGTTTCCTTCCTGTTTGTCTGATGTAGTGTTTCTCGCAGTCTCTGCAGGGGATCTTGTAGATGACACTGGTCCTGTCCATGGCAGGGAGCGGGTCTTTAGTTTGGGTGAGCACTTGTCGTAGGGTTGATGTGGGTTTGTGTGCCACTCTGATGCCCAGCACTCGTAGAAGTCTTGTGGTGAGTTCTGACGTGTTCCTGATGTAGGGTGGTGTGATGATTGTGTGGGGGCATGTAGAATCTTTCTGATGCTGTTCCTGTAGGCATCTCCTGACCCAGTTCTTTGGATATCCATTATCTTTGAACACTTGGAAGAGGTTTTCCTCCTCCTGTTGGCGCAGTTCCATGTTGCCGCAGTGTGTTGTTGCCCTTTTAAATAGTGTTTGCACGCAGCTTCGTTTGTGTGCGCTGGGATGGTTACTATTGAAGTTCAATACCCGGTCTGTGTATGTGGCTTTATGGTGTACTTTCGTTTGCAGTTCCCCATTTGTCTTGCGCTCTACCATGACGTCCAGGAATGGGAGTTGCTTGTTCTTCTCCTCCTCTCTGGTGAATTTTATTCCAGTGAGGGTGTTGTTCATGAGTTTGTGTGTCTTTTCTAATTTGGTCCATTTAATGATGACAAAGGTGTTGTCTACGTAGCTATCCATAGTTTAGGTTGGATTTGCTGAGGGGCAGTCCTTTCCAATCTTTGCATCACTGCTTCTGCTATGAGTCCGGAGATAGGCGATCCCATGGGTGTCCCGTTGATTTGCTCGTATGTTTGGCCGTTGAAGGTGAAGTGGGTGGTCAGGCATAGGTCCAGTAGTTTAATACGAATAGAATGGCGTGTTAAAGCGGCAGGCAACAGGTAGTTCAGGGTCTTTTTTGCCAGCAGAACGTAGATGTTCTGTGAAGTGGTCACCCAGTCTATTCTTCATGTCCCCAGTGTAGAGGAGTCCACATTGTGAGCAACAAATGCAGTAGACTAGATTCTAGGAAGTGCAGGTGAAGTGCCGTTAGGTACGTTTGGGCCCTTGGATACTAGGGAGGGAGGAGGTAAATGGGCAGGTGTCGGACCTTCGCCGGTTACAGGGGAAGGTGCCGCAGGGCTGTTGGTGGGGGGTGCTGAAGGAAGTGTAGACCGGGGTGTCCAGAGGGGAACGGCCCCTGCACAAGGCAGACAAGGGAGGTGAAGGGAATGCGTGTCTGGTGGTGGCATCTCGCTGGAGGTGGTGGAAATGGTGTCTGATGATCATGTTGTCTGCAAACTTACTAATCATGCCACCTACATTTTCATCCAGGTGCTAGCGCTGATCCTTTTGGAACACCACTGGTCGCAGATGTCAAGTCAGAAAAACACCCCTCAACAACTACCCTTTGTCTTCTATGACTATACCAATTTTATATTCAAATTACCAACTCACCGTGGATCCCATGTGAGTTAATCTTCTGAACAGTCTACCTTGAGGGACCTTGTCAAATGCTTTACTAAAGTCCATGTTGGCAACATCCACTGCCATACCCTGAACCATCTTCATCACTTCCTCAAAAAACGCAATCAAGTTTGTGAGGCAAGACCTCCCCAGCACAAAGCCCCTATCTTTTTTTGTGTCATCAGCAAAACTAGTAACCATAACTTCAGCCCCTTCAAAGTCATGAATATAAATTGTATAGAGTTGAGGCCCAGCATTGATCCCTGGGCACACAATTCATTACATGTCTTCAACTGAATGATGACATTTATGCCTACTGTTTCCTGTTAGCTAGCCAATCTTATATACATGGCAATTGTTACCCCCTACAGCATCAGCTTTCATTTTCTACAATAACCTTTGATGTTTCATCTTATCAAATGCCTTCTGAAAATCTAAGTGCAGAATATCCACAGGAGTAGCTCTTGTGGTGCAGTGGCAATGAGGCCTGAGTTCAAGTTCTACCCGTTTCACAGCAGTATTGCAACAAATGTGAACAAGTTAACTAAGATATCTAAAACATTCCTCAGTTCCTCTAGACCCACAGCACACGTTACTTCTTCAAAGAACTCCAATAAATTGGTTAAACATGGTTTCCTTTTGGCAAAACTACACTGACTCTGCCCAATTACCTTAACACATCTGTATGCTGAGCTTTAATGTCTTTTATAATGGTTAACATTTACCCTCTGACAGATGTTAAGATAAATGGCTTGTAATTACATGCTTTGTCTCCCTCCCATCTTAAAGAAAGGGTTTACAAGACAGCTGGATAGTGGGAGTGGGAGTGGGAGTGGGAGTGGGCCTAGTGGCATTATTGCTGGACTGTTAATCCAGAGACCAGAAAACATTGTGGGGACTCGGTTCAAATCCCACCATGGCAGTTGGTGGAATTTGAATTCAATAAATATCTGGAATTAAGAATCTAATGATGACCATGAATCCATTGTCGATTGTCAGGAAGAACCCATCAGGTTCACTAATGTCCTTTAGGGAAGGAAACTGCCATCCTTACCTGGTCTGGTCTACATGTGGCTCCAGATCCACAGCAATGTGGTTGACTCTTAACTGCCCTCTGGGCAATTAGGAATGGGCAATAAATGCTGCCTAGCCAGTGATGCCCTCATCCCGTTAATGAATAAAGAAAAATAAACATTTACTATTTTATAATTTAACGGTAGCTTCCCTGAATCTAAAGACTTTTGGGATATTAGAAGCAGTGCATCAACCATCTTATTCATCATTGAACCAAAATCAACAATTAAAAATAAAAAAACCGAATTTTGGGGGATTACACCAGATCTTTTCTTAGATTCAACATCACAATACATCACAGTCCGACATGTATTGGTTTCTGTTCTATGCTTGGAGAAATAGTAATGAAATACAGAAACTACAACATAATTCTTAAACCTTCAATGAATCATATACCAATGAGATTCTTAGTTTGAAAACAGGCTGAAATGAATTTTTACCAGACAGATCTGTGTCCTGAACAAATGTAGATTATTTATGTTTAAAAAAATGTTAATAGTGAATATATACGTCACCAGACTAAGCATTTAAAATGCACACGACTTACTGTTTCTCCATCAAGATTTCTACCATAAATTCACTTCTTTCCCAGTGGAAAGAAACTACCATGTGAAAGCTGGCTCAGCTACTCTGAGCTAGCTTCAGGCTGCAGAACTAAAATTCAGTCTTGGCATAATTTGTAATTGGAGATCGTTGGCCAATGAACAGTCTTTCAGAGTAGACAAACGACCAAGTTACTTCATCACAAAAACAGTTTCAAACACAAACAAATAAATCCTGCTCTGTGTGGGGCAATGCTTCTTTATCCTGTCAAAGTGACATGACACATAAGGCACTAGGTGACAATAACTCAATTACATGAGATCCAAGCAGTCTTCATCAATATTGAAGAGACGACTTATGTTTGTAATTGAACATAATGTCATTCAAAGCACATGCCTTGGACAATCTATCGTGCTGTCAGTAGAAACCTGTACTAAATTGCTGTCAAACATAAGTGGAAATGGTGGCGTTTCTGTTGAAAAACACGTGTGTGCATGCACATGACATTGAGTATTAAACCATCACACATTGTTTCACTGCATTGAGTCAGAAGTTTTAATTTGAATATTCCTAGAAACAATCAACTTTTGCCACAAACGCACGGTAGGCCTTTCAAAATCGACAAATATGGTAGAACACACCAAACACTTCAGAGAATTCAAATACAGACAATTCATTTGTCTGACAGCATATTATGGTACCTGCTCAGTAAGCATGGAATAAATGGACAGAGGTTTCATCAAGGCAGCTAATAAAAATTGAATAAATACTCTGCTGAAAGCCAGAACTGCCAGAGGCTTGAATTCTAGAATACTATACAATGAAGGAGAAGGCCATTTACCTCACTGAATCTGCAGATCATCTTTCAAAGTATAATCCAGTTATTTCTGGTATTGTATCTCGATATCAAAGAATCCCTAGTGTGGAAACAGGCCATCTGGCCCAACAACTCCACATCGACTCTCCAAAGAGCATCCCACCCAGACTCACCCCCTATCCTAGCTCTGTAACCCTGCATTTCTCATGGCTAAACCATCTAATGCATACAGCCCTGGACACCATGGACAATTTGGCATGGCAATTTTCTCTCTTGTGGTCCCTTTGAGGACTACTTCTCAAATGGCATCCAGCTCCCTATCAAAGCTTGCATTTCAAATTTGGAAATTGTTGAAATACATTTTTCCGATGTAAGAACATAAGAAATAAAAGCAAGAGTAGCCTATTTGGTCCCTCCACCATACCCCACCCTCACTAAGGTCATTACTGGTCTGATTTTGTCTGATTTCACTTTCCTACCTCCACTTGCATGTTGTATCTAGTTCTCCGCCAATCACCTTAGATCTCTGCCCCTCTGATTATTGATCCTTCTATCATTGGAAGTTTCTTATTGTTTGCTCTACCCAAATCCTATGTGGATTCAATCACTTCTACAAAATCTGCTCCAAGGAGAACAATACTATCTTCTCTATTCTATCCACTCAAGTCTAATCACTCATTTCAGGAACTATTCAAGTAAATCTCTTCTGCAACCTTTCCAAAACTTTCACATCCTCTCCAAAGTTGATTATCTAGAACTGAACACATTAGTCCAACTGGGGACAAACTTGTGTTTTATGTAGGTTTAGCAAAACATACAATATTCAGACTACCAACCTACAGGGGTGGAAAACTTTAGGACCCTATTTCACAAGCATCAATGAAGACAAATCTGATTAGAAAACCTGTTCAACATACTTGTCATGCCTCAGTTCACATAGCTTAAAATTTGCAATTATAAAACACTACAGCACCAAAACAAGTTATTTGGTCTATCTGCTTTATCCACCAGATCTAATCTACTGCCAGATTTCCCCTTTTCCAAGAAATTAAAAATCTTATTTAAAATAATCAATAGACTTTTCTTCAACAGTAGTTTGTGGCAGAAAATTTCAAGTTTAACCAATCTGTGTATTATATTGGTAAAACAATCACTTAATTTTTCTGTGACAAAATACTCAGATTTGTGCATCTCACCTACCACTAAAAACAATAGCTCACATACCACTGGGAGGACAACATGAAATAGATAATCCCAATATCCCCACCATTTTCCACTTAAATGCTTCCTCACATTGTGACTTTTGTCTTTGTCCTTTTACAATGTTCAAACAAAACAATATACAACCTTCAGGAACGTTATCTAAACTTCCTGGAATAAAAACAAAATGCAGGAAACAGGTCAGGCAGCATTGGAAGAGAAACAGAGCAACAACATTTCAGGTTCATAACCTTAAAATTGAAGCTCAGACTGTGACAAAGAAATTGGGATGAAGAAAAAGTAGGATGGGAGTCAGCATAATTTCGATAGCTGTGGGACTTGATTCGCTTGTAGCAGATATCAATAAAATGAGAAGAGCTGTAACTGTATTAGCAGGGGGAGTCATTACTCCTCAACTCTGAAACCGTGCATTCTGATCACTGACCAATAATCTCTGAGCTTAACACCCTTCTCTACTCTTCTGCCCAGTTATTTCTAGCATGTGACCTGGAATACCTGGTTCTACCTCACCAGCAATTCTCTCAATCTGCACTGCCTTTAAGTCGTTGCACTCCTTGTCTGACATTCAGTAGATATTTTTCTAATCAACCTGTTCAGAGATGTTATTACACACCTCTGGAGCAGGTGGAACTTGAATCCAAGACTTCCTGGCTCAGGGGTAGGGACACCACTGCTGTGCCACAAAAACTTCACCTAACATTCAGTATTATATGGTTATTAACCTCCTCCACTCGAATATTGCAATGATCAAAGCCACTGTCCTTAATTCCATACTAAAAACTCCGTTCCATAGTCAGTGACACCATTCATTTCTCCGTAATTGTAATCTTATTTAATTCAGCTTATTATTCACAACCTTGACATAATATGCCACGTCTTATTCACCCATCATCCCTCTGTGCATTGACCTACATTAATTCATGGTAAAGCAACATGTCAACTTTAAAATTTTCTTGCTAGTTTTAAAATCCCTCATCGGAGGCTGAGGGGTAACCTTATAGAGGTTTATAAAATCGTGAGGGGCATGGATAGGGTAAATAGGCAAGGTCTTTTCCCTCGGGTGGGAGAGTCCAAAACTAGAAGGCATAGGTGTAAGGTGAGAGGGGAAAGAAATAAAAGGGACTTAAGGGGCAACGTTTTCACACAGAGAATGGTGCGTATATGGAATTAGCTGCTAGAGGAGTGATGGAGGCTGGTACAATTACAATAACAATATTTAAAAGGCAGCTGGGTGGGTATGTAAATAGGAAGGGTTTAAGAGGTACATGGGCCAAATGCTGGCAAATGGGACTAGATTTATATAGGATATCTGAACGGCATGGACGAGTTGGACCAAAGGCTCTGTTTCCATGCTGTATGACTCTAAGACATCACCTCTACCTCTAATCTCCTCCAGCTACTTAGCTCCAGATATCAGCACTAATCCTCTAACTCTAGCCACTTGCACATTCGTTTTTAATGTGTCCATCATTGATGACTGTGTACTTGGCTGCTAATGCCTAATCTTTGGATTCCCTTTCTCATCTTAAGGAATTAAGACACTTCTTGAACCTAGCTCTCTGACTGAGTGTCTATGCTAACATACAGTTAACTTTTGATTGAAAACACTCCTGCAAATTGTCCTGGGATAATATACCATGTGCTGTATTGAAGGCACAACATAAAGACTTGTTGTCATTGTTAGGAGGCAAAAAATGAAAGGTACAGGAAGAATGGTTTAATGAGATGGCCAGAAGTTAAGAAACAAAGCCAGAAGATCTCCTTACTCTCTAGGATGACCCTGGAGTAGTGGTCAAATCTGGTAACAGCAGGCACAATGGTGCATGATATAGCTAGCCACGATTTCTGATGGATAGCTAAACCCACTGTGTGCTAAATACGCTTGACTGCACACTCTGAACTGGAGGAAAAAAAATCAGGACAGAAGAGATTAAGGATATTATAAAGACAAGGGCTGCAAACGTTGGAGATGAAGGAGTGGGCGCACAGATTAATAGCTGCAGAAGTGAATGGAAGGCCAAAGGTGTCAGCACCTGGTAGCTTGAAAGTTCAATTTGCAAAAGATTTGGGGGCAATTAGTCAGGGATAGGTTCAGAAGGAGTCTAATATTTGAAACAATAATGTATTTTCTTTTCATACACTGGCAGATGTTTTGGGTAAAGTTTGCTCCAAGACGGCTATGCAGGGTGAGCACCGCCAAACTGACACTGAATCAATAACTGAGACTGAGACCAAGTAGAATTATTAAGAGATGTAGATATTGGAGATTTAGATTGTGCCTACTTGGGTAATACTGCAATAGAAACAAATGGCTGGAAAAGCTCAGCGGGTCTGGCAGCTTCTGTGGAGAGAAACCACAGTTAACGTTCTGAGGAAGGGGCACCGGACCCGAAACGTTAACTCTGATTATTTCCCTCACAGATAGTGCCAGACCCGCCGAGCTTTTCCAGCAACTTCTGTTTTCGTTTCTGATTTCCAGCGGCTCTTTCGGTTTCCATTTAGGTTTAACAGTTCCCCGCCAAGTGGGGTGGGGTAGGAGTGTAAGGGCTGGAGGAAGGGGCTCTGTTCTCCCGGCCCGGGGGCCCCTTCTCCCTCTCACTCACCAGGACGGCGCGGTCCTGCTCGGTCACTCGGGACCGCTTCTTCCGGCCGAAGAGGTTCCCCATTTGCGCTGCTTCGGGCCCGAGCCCAGCCACATACCCGCCCCGGCAGGAGTGAGGGAGGGAGCCGCAGCGATTCAGTCCTCACACCCCTCCCCGGTTCCTCAAGTTGCAGGAAAAGACCGGCGCCTCCAGCCTAGGCCGCACCGTCACCACGGTAACCACACCCGGGACGGCAAGCCGCCAAGATCAAAATTAACCGCGTTTTCGGCGACTCGAAATCACAGTCTCCTGCACCAAGTGGCATCCGGCCCATCGTGTTAGTACCGGCCCTTGAAATAAGCAGCCTTACCTAATGACAGTCTTCGGCTTTCTCCTTATACCCCTACATATTCTTACTGTCTAAATAATCATCCAAAACCCAAAAATATATTATATTGAATTTTTTTATTAACTCCTAATCAACCCCGGGATAATATTAAAAATGATTAGCTATTGATGCTGTGCGTGTCTCATAAAACAAAAGCAAATGAACAAAGATAACGGGAGTGTGGCTAATTGCTGCAGATTTTCGAGTATTTCACACTGCCTAGAATACATTAGGTAATTCATTTTGTTTCTTTGAAGTAGAGATTAGGGAGTGCAAACATTTCCCCCTCTTTCTCTTTGTTCATGCCTCAGCTGTTTTCTGGATTTCAAAGTTCTCGCTTAAATCAGGCACAGATGATACAAATAATTGGAAACGTTTCCTCAGAACCTGGTGGGTTTCTTTACCTGTCCTTCAAGTGGGGATTGCTATTATTAGTGTTTCCTCATTTGGAAGTAGAATAGATGGTAGAACCCCTATAGTGTGGAAACAGGCCCTTCAGCCCAACAAGTCCACACCAACCCTCAGAGCATCCCATCCAGATCCATTCCCCTATAACCCACCTAATCTACACATCCCTGAACACTCTGGGCAATTTAGCATGGCCAATCCACATAGCCAGCACGTCTTTGGACTGTAGGAAGAAACCAGAGCACCCAGCCGAAACCCACACAGACAGTCGCCCAAGGGTGGAATCAAACCCAGGTCCCTTGTGCTGTGAGGCAGCAGGGCTAACCACCGTGCCACCCTATCCACATATGTACTCACCTATGTATTATGTACTAAGTACTCACCTATGACACAGAACTAGAAGCAGAGCATGGCATGAGGCTGGGAAAGTAAGACCATTTGATTCACAATGTGCCCAATTTTAAAGCCTTTGGGAAGTTCAAGTTTGTCTGAGAATATGAGAGACATAAATTAAAGCACAATGAAATGCACAATGTAGACTAAAATAAATTAAAATAGAATCCTATGTAAAATTCATCTAAAGAATCTCAGACAATTCAACACATCATCGTCCACTCCACCGCAACACTTCTCCTTCCCGGATAATCTCAGAAGGTGTAAATCTTGCCCCTTGCCTTCTTCCTTCCACCCATAACACCCTTTTTTATGACTGTCATATGTGTATAGAGGTTTTATAAGAGGTTAGAGTATGTAATAAATAGTAATTCTTGTTAAATAGAGATACGTGGTTGATATTTTCTGTCCAAGAGACAGATAAACTACGGAAGCTTGCATATAAAACCTCTAATTTTTCTGATGACTGTGGAAATAATCTATCTTGATTTCCAACTTCTACCCTATTGAGGTGTAACACGTGACTCCTCATTGGATCTAATGCTGACCCTGATTTCTTCTGTTAATCAAGTTTGGACCTGTTGTGTTCTTTTGCCCAAAAAGAATGTATGACTGCCGCAATGCTTTTAATAGTTCCTTAAATATTAATCTTTGCCTATTCACTTTCATATCTTTCAGTTGTTACCTAGTCTATTGCAGCAAACTTTGGAAAAAGCAACAAGTTAAGGGAGTACTCACAGAATGGCAGGACACTGGGAAGCTAAGAGGAACAGAGGGATTTGGGGAGCTTGTCCACAGATCCCTGAAAGTGTCAGGATGGGTTAATAGGGTCATCAAGAAGGTATATGGTACACATGCCATAATCAGTCGTGGCATAGATTATTAGAATAGAGAGGTTACATAGGAGCTGAACAATACCGACATCAGGCTACAGCTGGAATACAGAATGCAGTTCTGGTTACCTCACTTGATTACACCAAAGTGGGTGCAGAGGAGATTCACCAGGAAAACCTTAGCTATAAAGAGAGGCTGGATTGGCTTAAATTGTTTTCTTTAGAGCAGGGAAGGCTGAGGGTGCACCTGATTGAACTGTATAAAATTATAGGGGCACAGACAGGGTGAATAGGAAGCAATCATTCTCCTTAGTTGAATGGTCAAAAACAAGGGAATCATAATTTTAGGAGGTTTCAAAGGGGATTTGAGGGAAACTCTTTCATCCAGTGGTTAGTGGGAATCTGGAATGTACTGCCTGGGAGGGTCATTGAGGCAGAAAACTTCACAACTTTTAAAAAGAACATGGATGAGCACTTAATGTCATAACATTCAAGGCTATGAGCCAAGTGCCGGACAGTGTGATTAGCATAGATAGGTCAGCACAGATGTGATGGGCCAAAGGGCCGCTTCTGTGTTGCATAACTCTATGACTCTCTCTATAACTCACCTCTCACACCTTCATAGTTTCCTTTGTTTAGATTGAGGATTCTAGTTCAGAATTGGACTACTTCACTTTCTATCCTATTGAAGAATTCTGTCATGTTGTCATCATTTTCTCCTGAAAGGTGTCTCACAACAAGATTATTAGTTCACACCTTCTCAATACATAAAAATAAGTTTGGATAGCCTATTCTCTATTTGGTTCCTCAATGTACAGGCCTAATAAATGATCTTGACCATACTCCAGGAATTCATCTGCCATGGTATCATTGTTCACGTTATTTTTAATACCTGGAAGTGCTATCTCACGGAACTGAATGGCTGATTCCACCACCTCATCACCTGTAGCAAATAATCTACAGGAGAAGAACACAGAAGGACTCGAACCTTGATAGCTCCACAAGTAACACCAAAGTAAATCACTGAGATAGCAAGAATTGCAGATGTTGGAGTCAGAGATAACACCGAGTGGAGCTGGAGGAACACAGCAGGCCAGGCAGCATCAGAGGAGCAGGAAAGCTGATGTTTCAGGTCGGGACCATTCTTCAGAAAAATTTCTGAAATTTGTTATCTCCAAAACCAAAGTAAGATGTTTGCCCAGACTATATGGAGATTAAATCACCCATGATTGCTATAACATCATTGTTACATGCATCTCTAATTCTCTGTTTCATGCCATCCCCGACCTTACCACTATTGTTTGGAAGCCAAAGGACAACTCCCACTAATGTTCCCACTTCTGTCTTTTTTTGCTTCGTACCCAGTCACCACCCAGACTATCCCACTTATAGTTTTCCTGTGCCAATACCCTTTCTCACTATTGCACTGAATTCATCTTTCATTGACAATGGCACCCTGCCTCCTTTTATTTTTTGCCTCTCCTTCCTGATTGGATACCCTTGAATGTTCGATTTCCAGCCTTGACTTCCCTGCAGCCATGATTCCAGAATCACAACAACATCATACCAACCTATTTGTGCTGTTAATTCATCTACCTTATTGTGATTACTCCGTGCATTCAGAATTATACCTTTAGACTTGGCTTTTTGGCATTTTTACACATTTTCTTTGTATTCCAGTCCTATTTGCTGCTAGCACATGTTTTCTCTGCCTTCCACTTTTGCCTTCTACTTTTATATCTCTCACTTCCATCTTCTTTTCTCTTACTCTTGTCTCCCCATCATATTCACCTGCCAGTGTTGTTTAAACCTTCCCCCATTGTCCTAGTAGATACCTCTGTGAGAATAGCAGTCCCATTCTTGCTGGTATGCAACCCATCTTCCCAATGCCTCAAGAATATTGGCGTCACGTCTGCAGCCGCAGAAATGACTATCTGTTTCCCTTATGATTGAATTCTCTATCGCAATTGCCCTCCCACTCTTTTTTTCTTCCACTCCTCATATTGCTGAACCACTCCTGGTGCCACAGACTTAGTGTTTTTACACTGTCTGGTGGTCATTCATTCCCTTTCTGCCTGAGTACAATTTAGCAAGGTGACCACTTCGCTGTACATGCTACTCTCAATAATGTCAGCCTTGTGGATACTCCACAGCGATACTAGCCACTGCTCCAGATGTGAAACATGGATTTTCAGTAATTGTAGTTGGATAAACTTCCCACACACATGGGCCTCCTGAACAGTGTTAGTGCCTCTGACTTGCCACATTGCACAGGAGGAACATTCCACTGGGTCAAGTTGCCCTCCCTTGATTCACCCTTAAATTACACTCTTTTGTTGGAGCTCTCACTGCTTTTTCATTGTTTTTATTTTATTCTTTTGCCAAATTGAGGTTTGGAACTGTGAACTGAGTCTGTGAGCTGAAGTTAACTTTTGGACTTCAAGTAACAACTTGTTTAAAAAAGAGAACTAACAAAACAAGCTTTTGTTTATTCATGAGGCCGGGCCTGGAAGTTATTTGCAGGCTGGTTCCTGATCAAGAGTCTGCAGATGTTTCATCACCAGGAAAAGCATTATGTTTAAACAGATAATAGAAGTTGGCTATTAATGAGGACAGTACCTGGGAATTGGTTCCAGCAAGTCTGGAAAATATCTGAGATAACAAGGTGTGGAGCTGGATGAACACAGCAGGCCAAGCAGCATCAGAGGAGCAGGAAGGCTGACTCTTTGGGCCTAGACCCTTCTTCAGAACCTTTTTCTGAAGAAGGGTCTAGATCCAAAACGTCAGCTTTCCTACTCCTCTGATGCTGCTTGGCCTGCTGTGTTCACCCAGCTCTACACCGTGTTATCTCAGATTCTCCAGCATCAGCAGTTCCTACTATCTCTGGAAAATATCTTATGCTCAAGCAAATGGCAGTCGTTGAATGGTAACTGGGACTGCGTGGAGGAGACAGTCAATCTGTCAGAGAGCGGTCAGAGTTTGAGTTGGGTTTTGTACCGTGTTGTTCTTGGAGAAGGAATCTGGCTATGATACTACAGCATGAAGATTTGAAAGCTCCCTGCCTAACCTCCCTTTATCAGCTCTTGGAAGTTCAGAGAATAGAAAACTAAGTTATGAGCATGATTGTCTTAATCTGAGTGAAGTATGACCCTGATTGACATCTACGGAAAGTCAACCAAAAAAACTACCATCTGTGTCTATTGAACAGTGCATTGTGAAAACCACTTAAGTAATCTGGCCAATTTTGTTTATTTTTTATTGCTCAACTCTGTTTCTTTGTCTGCCTTTTGTGTGGATAGGGCTAAATGTGAAGATTTTTAGGTTTAAAGTATAGACCAATTAGGTTACTTTAATGTTTCATTTTGTTCTACTGAAGTTATAGTATAATTAATAAATTGCTAAGACTTTTGGTAAAGTCGAAAACCAGTGTTGAGGATTGATTATTCACAAAGTCTGGGATTGGTTATTCAAAAAGTCTGGTTAGGAGCCATTAAGGTTAATCTGAGAGTTTTTGAAGGTTCTAATTTTACTGTGTTGTGAATTCAGGGTGGAAAGGCTGATTTCGTTCAGCTGTCTGTCTCTGTGTCGTAACACTTTCCACATAATTCTTCGTGTTTAAAGATTTAAAAATATATACTAGTGGCCTTACCCTATTCCTTATGATTTTAATTCTCTCAACCTAAAGACCATTTTTTACTTTAAAGACAGGACTGTAGAAATACTCACCCAACCTTACTTATCAAAGGAGCACTTATCCCATGCTGGCTTCCAGCCCCAATGGATGGCGTTAAGTTTTCCCTGCAATACCACTCTTGAATATTTTCAAAACTCTCCACCTCTCCATCCTGCCCAGTTTTTCAACTCCAGGTGTCAGGCATTGATTTGCACGAACAGTATAGAACCCATAAACTTGCCACCTCTCTTCAGTTCCAAAGGAAAATCATTAGCGTTGAAATGTTAGCTCTGTTTATCTCTCCATAGATTCTATCAGACTTGCTGACTTTCTCCAGCAATTTCTGCTTTTCAGTCAATGGCTTGTAAGACTTCTGACAGCACTGGTGAATCCAGAAGCATCTAACATAAGAAAATGGTCCTCAGCAACTCACCAAGTTTTCGGAAAGAGACATCAGACTGAGATGTCGATGTTCATAGAATCCCTAGAAAACGATATTCGTGCCCAATTATTTTTAAAAGTCTATGGATATATATTTTCAATGTTCCATTTCCAAAAGTCATATTTTTAAGTTTTATATGTTCTGTTCAGAAGTAGTTATCTCAGACTTTCTGTGCAACTGTACAGTTAAATTTTATTTTAGAAAACCTCTGGGATTGAAGTAGGTTAGGCCATAAACTGAGTCATAAGAATAGAGCTAGCAAATATTATTTTTAATAAATTCAAATTTAGATTTAGGATTTAGAAATAAATCATGAAATTTTTACCATGGAACTTATTTCTGTTTCCTCTCATTGGGCTTGCAACAGGATATTTGCTACATAATTGGAAAGCGAACAATAACTGTAGGATTATAGGGAAGAATGGGAAAATGGGATGAATTGGATAATTCTTTCTAAGAGCCAGCACAATCACAGTAGGCCATTGTACTCATTCTAAACAATGTGATTGTGTGGAATCATGTGCCACTCTCAGGAGCTGAACAAAAGGCAGGTGGGGAAACCTCATTAGGAGGAGCCCAGAACTCAGAATCCCAATGGCAGTTGACCTTTCATAATTATGTTCTCCAAACCTTAAAGACAGGTTGAGCTTCCCAACAGCAATTAGCTTCTCCCAGAAAAAACAATATTTGTCTTCTGCTATCTGGCTGTGTGCCTAGTGAACTAGACTTCTTCCCAGGCGGCAGAGTGAATAGTTACTGCTTTAACCTTCTTGGAAGTTTTTAATAAATTCAATATTGATTGGGATTGTTGGTCTGCAAATGAAGCTGCATTGAGAGAGGGTCCCAAGAGAATGGAGGATTGCAGGCCAGAGAACTGGGACCTGGTGGGAGGGAAGTCAGTGGAAGACAACTAGGGTAAGCAAGGCATGCATGCTTCTGCCCTATTGTAAGGTGCTGGAGATGATGGCTAGGCAGCATGCAACACAGAGGGTTGAATCCAAATGTCAGGGTTGATGACATTAACAGTTGACTCCCAAGGGTCTAAATGGCGTACAGAGGGTATAGTCACAGTGAAAGTGAGGAGTTTGATATGGTAGGGTCATAGACAGGTACTGAATGGTCTCATACTGGGGCAGAGTGTCATGGAAAGTCAGGGTGCAGAAGACCTAGAGAACAGAATGGAGTCAGAAAGGGCATGAACATATTGATAGTCACAAGCTCATGAAAGGCAGGAAGGTCCACATTTTTATTAAGATAGAGTTGATGTAATAGAAGACAGAGGAAGGCCAAGGTGGTATTGGTGAAGGATGATGAGGTAAACTTGGTGGGTGATGGAAGCCCAAATGCGCTGGAACACGTTGGGTTAGTTCATTTTCATTTCACTACGAGGTACGTGGGCATTCACAGATGTGCAGCACTCAAAAGGGAAGGAGGAACTTATCAGCCAGGAGGAGTAAATGCTGCAATGTTTGGGCTGAGGAAAGCAGCATCCTACTAATAATGAGTTAAGCGGGTGGAGAACCATGCTCCGCTGAGGTTTCCTCTCGAAGGTCAAATGCCCAAGAAAATAGTATGAGATCCCACCAAGGTCAAGAACTGCAGTAAAGTTTGCATTGATTGACATTTCCTTATGACCCAGGCATGGACAGGATGAATTATCAAGGGAGGGCAATGGAGAAATAGCAACATTCTCCTGGATCAGATCCTTCAGTTTCCCAGGTAGCTGCTTATGGCAGACGAAGAGGAAGGTTTCTAATTGCACAGCAGTGCTTTCTTGACTGTGTATCTGGGCTTATGAAAGCAAACTCAGTATGTTGGAGGGAGGATGCCTGTATGTAGATTTCATTACTCCCAGTCAATGCATGCTGCCTCTACACACAGGGATGTATAAATGAGAGGATCTCCGTGGCCCTGTGGGATACCGATTGCCATTGTGGATTTAATGGGGTGGGAGAAGGCCATCAGAACACCATGGCTAGGTCTAGGCCTTGGCCTCAGCTTGGTTTGAAGGACTATATTTGAAGGGGAAACTTGAAAGAATGTTTTGACTAGATGTTGTAATCTGTCGACAGGTCTCCTCAGGCCTGCATGATGATGGCTTAAAACAGTCCTGCCTTTTTATTGGCCCTTGTCCAGCTGAGGTGGAACCAGCACAGGGTGGCCCAGGACCAGAGGAGCAGAAGAAGCAACAGAGCCTCCGGAAATGCAGCAACGTGGCCACCACTAAGGAGACAGCAAGCTTTTACCCAAAACCCAATATATCGGAGACTTTGCAGTGACCTTCAGAGGAGTAGGAGTAGGGACTATACAATATTTAAGTAACTTTTACACATGACACACTGAAGATAGAATCCCAGAATAAAATGCAACACAGCTAAATATAGAGATTAAAAGCAAATTAGAACACACACAAGACCCTAATGCTCAATGAGATTCTTGCCCCTTGTCAGGTAATGACCTTGGTCCTTCCACTGAATAAAATTGACACATAAAGGTTGCAATGTTCTATATATTAATGCCTTTCAGGGCCGGAAATCTGCCATCTTTACCTGGTCTGTCCTAAATGTCAGACACATAGCAATGTGACTGACTCATAATTACCCTCTGAAATAGCCTGGTAGCCGTTCCCTCAAGAGTAACAAAAAAGAGGCAACAAATGCCAATGCTAGTCACACTCAAGTCCATTTGAAGAATGAAAAAGAAAGTACTTAACGTAGGGTAGGTATACTATAATGCACCATGTCTCTAGTCAGGAAGGATATTAGGAAACACAGAGAGTGATAAAAATTTGGAAGTCTGGCTCTGGATAGTACGTGGACTCTGGGGCAATTGGAGCTTTTAAGTTTGAGATCTATAGAGTTTTGTCAGGTAAGGGTAATGGAGCAAAGGAAGGAAAATGGAGTTTATGCACACATCAGCCAGCATTGATCTGAATGGTGGAGAACACTCAAAGGCCTGGATAGGCTCATCTGGCTTCCTTGCCCCTGAGGATGTAATAAACCTTTTGCACCTCAATTTTCAAAATATTCTTCATGATGAAACCACTAGATGGCACTAAAAGATTTATGTTTAGCCTGATTTTTCGCTTAGATCTTAATGATATGAAACCACAAATCTTTCTTCAATCAAAATTAAATTTTTATCAAGAGTGGTAAAACATATCAGTGGACAAGCCAAAAACCTAGACACTTGCCTTTGAGACTAATTTGGTCAATCAGAATTTGTTATAATGTCCAAGCATTAACGCGAGAAAAAGCAACAGAAAGCAGAAAGTTAGAGTAAGTGGGTTTTGTCTTCTGATTGACAACATGTGGGGTGCCACAGCATTCAGTCCTCAGGCACCAACTATTTACTGACTATATGAATGACTTGGATGCGGGGATAGAAAGTACTGTAGTCAAATTCACAGACAACACAAAGACAGACAAGAAAGTGAGTTGCAATGAAGAAATAAGAAATTTAGAAATGGATTTGGATAGGTTAGGTGATTGGGCCATAATTTGGCAGATGAAATTTAATGTGGGTAAGTATGAAGTTGTCCATTTTGTTCAGAGGAATAGAGAGGCAACTTATTATCCAAATGGAGAGAAACTTCAGAATGCTTCAGTGCAAAAGGGATCTGGGTGTTCTTGTGCACAAAAGTTAAAGAAACCAAGCATACAGGTACAGCAGGTAATAAGGAAGGCAAATGGAGTTTTGGTATTTATTGCTAAGAGAATAGTATATAAAATTAGGGACGTGTTGCAGCAACTGTAGAGGGCGTTGGTGAGAATGCACCTGGAGTACTGCATACTATTTAGGTCCCCTTATTGAGGAGGGATAAAGTTGCATTCGAGACAGTTCAGAGGACATTCACTAGACTAATTTCTGAGATGACGCGTTTACCTTATCAAGAGAGATTGAGCAGTTTAGGCCTTTACTCTCTAGAGTTTAGAGGTCTGAGTGGAGATCTAATTGAGGTATATAAGATTTGAAGGGGATTGACAAAGTCGACCAGGAGAGGATGTTTCCTTATGTGGGGCAATCTAGAACAAAAGTTCTTTATTTTAGGATAAGCGGTAGTGGATTTAAAGCAGGGATGAGAAGAAATTACTTATTGCAGGAATCTGTGGATTTCACTACCCCAGTGGATGCTGGGACATTGGGTAAATTTAAGGAGGGGGATGGACAGGTTTTTAATTAGCAATGAGTTGAGCAGGAAAGTGGAGATCAGATAAGATAAGTAGAAGTAGACAAGATCAACCATGATTATATCAAATGGTGGAGCAAGCTCAAGGGGCTGAATGGCCTACTCCTATTCCCAGTTTTCATGTTCTTATGTGAACTAGTTTCCAACAAAGAAAGAAAGAGCTGTGTTTATGTAGGTGGTAGCAAAGTGCTTGGCAATCAGCATTGTCCTGAAGTCATGAAAGTCTTGATATATATTCTATGTATCCAGATCTACAGGACTGCAGAAGAGATTTATGAGATTAGTTCCAGGGATGAAGCACTTCTGTTTGAGGAAAGAATGGAGAAAGTGGGACTGTTTTCCTTGGAAAGGAGAAGACTAAGAGGACATTTGATCTTTTTTACTCCAGTAAAATATAAAATAATCACTAGTTGTGTGCTAACATATATTGTCAAATTACTTCATTTCATAACAAAATCACTCTCAAAGATTGATGGGCATTAAGAGAAATTTGCATGTTCTAATTAAAAAAGCATTGCTGTCCTCATAAAATATATTTATCCCCCAGTTAGTTACAGTATTCTGCAAAACAAGTTGAAGTTAGTCATGTTCTCTCTGAGATTAAATGATACAAAATAGATTACAGCACATAAAGATGGATTTTGTTGCAGTGATTTGATTTTTGCTAAGTTTTGTGAGAGGTTCATATGAGAGCATTCGTTTGGCAGCTGCTTTCTAAACAATCCATTTCCCTAGTGAACCTTTGGATAAAAATGACAATGTTATAGAAACAAAGCTTGCAAAAGCCGACACTGATCCCAGAAAATGAACAACTCAAGGATGACCTTGATTGCCAATAGAGTCACACAGCATTGAAGGCAGCCATCGGTCATTGTGTCTCTGCCAGCATTTTTGATGGAGCTAAGCAAATAATCCCATTCCACCTCTGGCTCATTTTCCCCAAAGGTCAGCAATTTTTTTCTCTTTTAAGTATATTCAGTTGTAAGTACAATAACATGCAAAGACAGGTTTGTACATTAAGCTGTAGATATACCTGAAATTCCTTTCCCATAAACTGCAGGAGGATAATAATTTAAGTACAGAAAATACTAAAGAGAAAAATTCAAACATGAAACACAAATTCAGTGAAATAAGTTCTGTAGTTCTTCGAAGAGATGACATTTTACATTAAATATTACACAATCTGTCTAATCTTAAGCACTCTTTCATTTGTCTACTGATAGATTTCAATCTTTACATCAGAAAAGCAAAGGGGTATTTGAATTTCACCGACACTTCCCTGAATGTCACAACAATTATTCCAACACTTTCAACACTGAATCCAATTCACAGGGTGCTGACAACCCATCCAATTCTGACGTTTCGGGAAGACTCGTTCCCATCCTCTCATCTTCCCAGTTCCTTCCTTTCATAAAGAGTTAGGGACAAATTGTTGCATGAAAGTACACCTACGGTGCCACATTCACTGCTGCCCTGCAATCAGCTGCTGGGCAATAATGGGCAGCCACACAAAGACCTTCAAGAAACACTCCAGGAAGCTCTGGAATTTTAGGTTGAAACATGATTATTTCAAACTTCTGGGATCAAGAAGGCAAAACGGACACATTTCCCAATTCAGCCTAGTACCTTTTGTTGTCTACGGTCTTTTTCATGGTGGTCTTCTTATTCTTCCTAATTCAACTTCCCACGCCCACCATCTAATTTACTACTCCAATGGTTTCATTATGAAGAATATTTTAAAGAATATCCATACGGAAATTTTCGCAGGGAAAGATCAGGCTCTAAGACTAGGAAAGAGGTTCCCATCAGAGAGGTGACTGTCAGCATGGATGAGATTTGGCTCTCAGGTTGAAGAGGCAAGAAGAACAGGTTGCTGTACAGCAAGTGCAGATAGTTTAGAGACTTTTAAGTGACTCTTGGATAGGGACATGGAGGATAGTAAAATGTAGGGTATGCAAGATAGATTGATCTTAGTGGGATAATAGGTCAGCACAATGTCATGTGCCGAAGGGCCTGTATTGTGCTGTACTGTTCTATGTTCTATGTAAGTGCAGATCCAGCCCTCTTCACCCTTTTACCCTACATAAGGGATTCTCCAAAGAGGTATTGGAATTATGACAGGGCAGAGCACTTCAAAGAGAATGACCCTTAACAACCTCAGGCATCTCTGCCTTCAGAGAGATTGTCCCGTCAGTGCAATGGCCTTTCCTTCTCAGCAGAGAGATCTGTGGGGGCGGGGGGAGGGGGGAAGAGAATGTGTGTGTGTGTGTAAGTGTGTGTATGCCTGTGTGTGTACACATGTGTATGCCTGCGTGTGTGTGAATACGTGTGTGCATATTTGTGCGCGTGTGTTTATGTGTGTGTGCGTGTGTATGTGCGCACATATGTGTGTGTGTGTGTGTGTGTGTGTGTGTGTTGGGGAGTGGGCAAATTTCCTTCAGGAAGCAGCTTAGGCTTACGTAGAGTGATATGGAGTTGTTCTCTAGTTGGTGCAAAATTTAACGAGGCGGAAGTGTCAAGCTTAATTGAAACAAGAGCAGAGGTGGCAACCTTTACCATTTTTCCTGCAAGCATTGTGCTGAGGGATGTGAGCTGATTAATGCCTGTTCTGTCATTCTAATTTCTTGGGAGTCATCCCCTATCATGGCTGTATTGAGCACTCTCTATCGGTCCTCAATCACACTTTTCCATAACCTGGCATTACTGCTAGTTCATCATCTGACCAATTGGGAATAAGGAATATAAGAATGAAGCAGCTTTGGGGGCGAACATGATAAGAGCACGGTGAATAGAAAGCATGTCTGGTGACTGCTATAAGCAACACAATGCGAGATGGGCAGATGGAGGGCTCAAGGGTCTTTGACTTTGCTCTGCATACTTGAAGTGTATCAGCCTGGAAATGGCTTTGGTCACTGGGTGGATAGCTGAGCATCACACCAGGATAAGCCAGGTATTTGAGATGGCATCAAAGGGACAGAGAGAGAAACACTGAGAAGTTAAGTAGTTAAATATTGAAGGTTCACAAGGCTGACAGAAATGATGTTCCAATCACACAAGGGTAATCAGGCTATCAGGGTTTGGGGTAAGATGCAGGGTGTCTGGGACCCTGAACCGTACAAAGTTATCAAGTGGTTGGACACAGGTGGCCATGCCTATGTGGCTGAACTGATAGCTGGAGGGCAGCCTCAAAAAATGTTTTGGAAAGAGATGTTACTTGAGGCTGCCAGTCTGGTGGATGATGTGCAGGCAAGCAGATCACTCAGCAGTGTTGCCGAACTTCAAGGGTTAGTGTGGCTGCTCAAGTGAAATGGAGTTGGATTGTGATTAGGAATCCTGGAGTTGACCTGTGTTTATTGAAGCCGGGGGTACATCCATTGTGGACAGAACTACTTCATCCCTGGAAAATGGTGCAAGAGTGTTCTGCCAGGAGGCAGAAATTGAAGTAATAACAGTTGCCAATCATAAGATTCCCGGAGACCTGACCATCCTAGACCCCAATGTGGAATACAGAGCCTGGATCCTTTGAAAGGTGCCAGAGTAGATAATAGACTGAGAAGGTCTTCTCGAACAAATACTGGAGATAACTCCAACTTCTGCCATTTGCCAGGATCAGTGATGCAAGGGCTGTCATTAATGTGGACACAAACATTCTAGCCATCATGGTACAATTGAATGTGCTCATCACGCAACTATTTAACAAACAGTCACTATGTGCTGATGTTGTTGCCAGAAAGTTTCAAGCAGGGAAACATACAATGGGATCTCCAGCAACAGGTGGTGGCTATGAAGGAGGGCACTGAACAGGGGTCCTGGAGCAGTCAAATGGATCCTGGAGGAAAGGGTGTCTTTGGAAGAAGTGAGCCTCATGCGAAGAAGGCAAAAGATTTCCTCAGGAAGGGTCACCAGACCTGAAACGTTAACGCTGGTTTTCCTTCACAGATGCTGCCAGACCTGCTGAGCTTTTCCAGCAACTTTGTTTTTGTTCCTGATTTACAGCATCCACAGTTCTTTCATTTTTCATTTTATAAGGATTTCCTCAACTGGATGTAAACCATGGGCTTAATTTCATGTAAATACTCTGTCTCCCTTGTTTAACCTTAATTCGCCTTCATGTTTGGAATGACCCCATACCAGTGAAACAAAGAACCCCTGCCTCATGAGCTTTGGGCTGTCCGTCTGTTCGAATGTCATGTTATAACGATATATCACAAGTACCAGTTTGGATTTAAACTTCTGAAAACAAAAAGACTTAAGTTGTAAATTCAGTGAACTAGGTTAAACTTTAAAAAGATAAACATTTGGAAGTACCTTGGCAGATTCGCTTCTGTGCCATGTATATAGTTCACATCTTTGTTAGGATTTGTCTGATTCTGTCCAATACTTTTCACTTATCTATATCTCAATCTCTGCCATACCTGCAATCATTGCTGGTGTACACTTCAGTGTTGTGTCAATAAACCATTGATATAAAGCTATGCCTCAAGAACTCAAATAGCTTGCAACTTCATAGGAAAGGATGAAGCTCGCAAAATTTGTAAAGTATACTGAACAAACATTTATTTTCTAAAGTCAGCTAATATCTAGGGTTTTGATGCGTCTTTTAACACATCAGTCTCTGAATCTCTCAAAGCACCAGTCATTTCTATTCATAAGAGAGTAGCTGGACAGCCTTCCTACAGCTCATGACTGATACTGTTCTGATCAGGTGATGCCACCCAAAGGCTGCAGGAACAACAAATCATATTCAGCCTGGTAACCCTGCAGCCCAATGGTATCAATGTGGATTTCACAAGCTTCAAAATCTCCCCTCCCCCAACCGCATCCCAAAACCAGCCCAGCTCATCTCCACCTCCCTAACCTGTTTTTCCTCTCACCCCAAGCCACACCCCCATCTCCTATCTACTAACATCATCCCGCCCCCTTGACCTGTCCGTCCTCCCTGGACTGACCTACCTCCTCCCTACCCCCCCACCTACACTCACCTTTACTGGCTCCGTCCCCGCCTCTTCGACTTGTCTGCCTCCTCTCCACCTATCCTCTCCTCTATCCATCCTCTATCCACCTCCGCCTCTCTCCCTATTTATTTCAGAACCCTCTTCCCCTCCCCCATTTCTGATGAAGGGTCTAGGCCCGAAACGTCAAGTTTTCCTGCTCCTATGATGCTGCTTGGCCTGCTGTGTTCATCCAGCCCCACGCCTTGTTATTTAAGATCACTGTTCAGTTCTCTGTTAGGCAACATCTGTCTATTTTCCCCAAAACTGCATTGTTGCAGTGAGAAACTTGACATTTTGACCCTTCACTCTACAATAACATTATGCAATGTAAAAATTTCCACACAGCAGCAATTCGTCTTAATTTATCATCAACTGGAACAAAAATATCCTGTTCGTTCAGTAGTGAAACGAAGCTCTTGCTGATCTGAATGCCAATGTACAGAAATGGGATGACCACAATAAAGACTTTCATGAGAAAGGGAGACTTGACGGGCCTGGGTAAAAGAATGCCTGATTTTGCCATCACCACTGTTCCGGAAGAATTAAGCTGACACCCGCTTTAATTTGGGGATTGAGAAAAAACACCCACGTTATCTCAGCCTGCAGGGAGCCACCCACAGTTGTTGTACCCAACTAACCCACGTGAAAGTAAATGTGAAAGTAAGTGTTTTATTGTTACAAAGATGTCAGTCAGGTAAGCCCAGGGCCCTCATGCTATGACAGGCTGATGCAAAAATACAGAGTCCTAATTAACGATAATTTATTTAATATTTATTTAAATATTTATTGCTCAGCAATATGACTAAGATGGGTGGTCTATCATTTAGCTTTATGCTATTTTTGGGACTGTGCTGTTTGGAATTAGTTGCCATATTTATCTACAGTATAACTGTGATTACACTTCAAAATGTTCATTAGTTGTGATATGTTTTGAGATACCTTTATATACACGCAAGTTCTTCTTCTCAATATTTATTATCAGAAGATAACTTTTACTCTCCAGTATCTAACCATGAGATACCAAGACCCAGTTGTCCATATGTTACATGAACTGAGTGTTATGAAATGTCAAAGCCAACCACTTTGCTTGTCATTTTAATTCTTCACCATGCCTGCAATTCCCCTCTGACCTATTATGTCCTGATACAGTGTTCCAAAGAAGCTCAAAGCAGGGTCAACAAATAATACCTTACTTTTCAACTTGGTCCTTACATCAATGACTTCATAACCTTTGTCTCCACCTAGGTCTATGTATTTTCTTCTCTTCTCTCTTTCATTGTGTTGGCTTTTTGATCCCTTCATTGTTTAATTAATGTAGCTGTTCACATATCTTTGGACCTTTTTTGACAGTAGTCTTATTTCACTTTCTTCCACCTATTTCGTTCAATTACAAATTAAAAGCATATAATACATGCTTTGGAAAGGTAATAGCAAAAGTATAAATGTTAATAGAGAAGTACAACAGTTGAAAACTGAAGTAAATTCTGTTGTGCATCAGTGAAATGGGTAGATCAAAGGATCACCCACATCAGTTTCAAGCCATTGATATAGAAAGGAAGTTTCCCCATGTGGGGCAATCTAGAATGAGAGGTCATGGCTTTAGAATAAAGAGTAGCAGATTTAAAACAGAAATGAGGAGAAATTACTTCTCTCAAAGGTTGTGAATCTCTGGAATTGAGTATTGAGCAAATTTAAGGAGGAGTGGGACACATTTCTAATTAGTAATGGGTTGAAGAGTTATCAAGAGCAGGCAAGAAAGGAGTTGAGGCCACAGAGAGATCAGCCATGATCAAATCAAATGATGAAGCAGTGTCATGGGGCTGAATTGTCTACTCTGCTCCTTGTTCTTTTATTCACCGTCAGTCAGATGGATCCTTATTGCAGTCATGTCTATGTAAAAGGATGCCTCAGAAATGACCACTTTACTTGCAGATTCCTTCCCAAAAACAGGAACCTGTTCCTTTACTATATCCATTACCACCTTTTTTTTGGCTGTTGCATTGTGAAGTCTTTTGCTATGTAAGCTTTCCTGCACTCTGCCATATCTGGTGAAACATCATCATGACCTGGAACATTAACCCTTGGTTTTCTCCCTACAGCTGCCACCTAACCTGGTAAATATTTCTCACATCTCTTGCTTTAATTTCGGATTCCCAGCAAGCACAATCTGGTGAGGTAAAACAGATAAAAAATTAAGAAGCAGGCTCATTTAATTGATTGCAACTGCCCAATCATAAAATTCAATTCCCAACTTTAACATATCCCATAACAGTTCCTTTCATGAAACCACAAACATGTTATTCCAGTTAGAGGACGAACTTGATGACGTTTTTGGTCAACCTTTCACTGAACTTGACTGGTTCTATCTCAAACATGAAGGCAGAATCTGGCGGGGATGGAGCCAGTAAAGGTGAGTGTAGGTCGGGGGGTAGGGAGGAGATAGGTCAGTCCAGGGAGGACGGACAGGTCAAGGGGGCGGGATGATGTTAGTAGATAGGAGATGGGGGTGTGGCTTGAGGTGAGAGGAAAAACAGGTTAGGGAGGTGGAGATGAGCTGGGCTGGTTTTGGGATGCGGTTGGGGGAGGGGAGATTTTGAAACTTGTGAAATCCACATTGATGCCATTGGGCTGCAGGGTTCCCAGGCTGAATATGATTTGCTGTTCCTGCAGCCTTCGGGTGGCATCACTGTGGCATTGTAGGAGGCCAAGGATGGACATGTCATCTGAGGAATGGGAGGGGGAGTTGAAATGGTTCGCGACTGGGAGGTGCAGTTGTTTGTTGCGAACTGAGCGCAGGTGTTCTGCAAAGCGGTCCCCAAGCCTCCGCTTGGTTTCCCCGATGTAGAGGAAGCCACAACGGGTGCAGCGGATGCAGTATACCACATTGGCAGATGTGCAGGTGAACCTCTGCCTGATGTGGAATGTCTTCTTGGGGCCTGGGATTGGGGTGAGGGAGGAGGTGTGGGGGCAGGTGTAGCACTTCCTGCGGTTACAAGGAAAAGTGCCGGGTGTGGTGGGGCTGGAGGGGAGTGTGGAGCGGACAAGGGAGGTGCAGTTGTTTGTTGCGAACTGAGCGCAGGTGTTCTGCAAAGCGGTCCCCAAGCCTCCGCTTGGTTTCCCCGATGTAGAGGAAGCCACAACGGGTACAGCGGATGCAGTATACCACATTGGCAGATGTGCAGGTGAACCTCTGCCTGATGTGGAAAGTCTTCTTGGGGCCTGGGATTGGGGTGAGGGAGGAGGTGTGGGGGCAGGTGTAGCACTTCCTGCGGTTACAAGGAAAAGTGCCGGGTGTGGTGGGGCTGGAGGGGAGTGTGGCGCGGACAAGGGAGTCGCGGAGGGAGTGGTCCCTCCGGAAGGCAGATAAGGGTGGGGAGGGAAAGATGTCTTTGGTGGTGGGGTCTGACTGTAGATGGCGGAAGTGTCGGAGGATGATGCGTTGGATCCGGAGGTTGGTGGGGTGGTATGTGAGG